>JARWLC010000002.1:146373265-146678265 GCA_033318265.1 Phyllotis vaccarum
TATTCTCCATGGCATGTCTAGAACTTTCTCCTCCAACTCTCCTGGCTTTGGAGGGTCTATGAGCTCTCAGGGTCTGATGCTCCCATGGCCCTTTGTTTAAGAGACTTTTCTGAAGTTTCTCCTGCTCCTGCATGATTTCTATAGTCCCCATGTGGGCGCACAGGTAATAAGTAACGTCAAGCTGGGATCTCACTAGGAAGAGGGAAAGGAGAATTGTTATATGAATTTTGACAGTTTTAGGTCAGCTGTGCGGGGATAGTCAAGCTTACATAAACAAAACAGGACAAAAGGAAACACAAGCTGAATGCTATATATACACACTGTACTTCAAAATTTTTTTATTGAATATTAATCAGTTACAAGTACTGTAAAAGTTAGACATTAAGCCAAAGCACAATTACAGGTTAAATATAATCACAGAGATGTTTTAAATAGGAACCCTCCACGTAGGCTGGTTAAGGTCCTGATGCCTCTTTAGAAATAAGTAGAAGGTAAGAGGGAGAAAAAAGGTTTTCCGTTTTAGGTGGAAGCTATAAAGACCAGAGAATTTACATGCTGTGAGCATCCTTTTGTGATCAAACTGGCTAGGGCTATTAGATTTAGAAAAACTACCAAGAAAACAAAAATCTAGGATATTCAGTCAAAATCTGAATTTCAGATAAGTTAATGGACATTTGAAAAATGCACAGATATGTCAAATATTGCATGAAATATATTTGAGCTAAAAAACTGCCTGAAATTCAATCTAACTGGGCATCTTGTATTTTGCCTGACAAGTCTACAGAAGGACACATACAAAGACAAACAAGGTGGGACGGGAACCCAGCCACTAATGGTTACGCAGAGACTAAAACAAAAGAGCATGAACAACACACTCAAGGACCACCGCACCGTTATTTACACAGACCAACATCACAGTAAGAAAATACAACCACGACTCCAAATGCTGTTGTCAGGAACATTCTAGATTTCCCCAAAGTTGGTTTTGTACGTTCTTGAGAGATTTTGTCAATCAAAGTACCTTTTTAGTTTTGTAGGATGCATCAAAGACAAATATTACTATCACAAAGATGAGTATAAACACTGGGGCAGAAGCAGGTACTATACACACATGAAGAGTTTACGTGCTCTGTGTAGTGAATACATTACTATACAGCAAAGGTTTATGCTACTAGCTTCAAAATTTCAGTTCTTTCTTTTCCTGTGGCATTTTCTAGTTTTTCTTCCTGTACACTGGGAGGGGCTCAGAGACACCCCATTACCAAATCTGAGCTAACAAAGGGCATTCAGGGTCACTTGGGAAGAGTAGACAAAACAATTCTGGAAGAGGGAAAAAAATTCTATAAGCTGGCTAAAGAAGCCTTGCTATCTCTATGGTGAGAGTGTTATCTTCAGTTTGCAGAACTCTGGTAGAAGTGTAAAGCTGGCCACACCAGGACCATACTGGATCTTACAAAGTATATAAAATCTTCACTCCCTATAGGGTTTGAGTTTAATGTATCAGAGTATACACTTTAGAATGTCTAAAAACAACTTCCACATCACTCAAACTCTACATAGCATCACACACAATAATCCCCCACGCAAGTGCACAGCTTTGGAGATCATTTTAGTGTCCTTTCAAATTAGAAGCCCAGGAGGCTGAAACGGGAAGCTCCACTGTGTGTGTGATAGTACTGCTTATAAGATATACTCCCATAAAACACACTTAGCAGGTATGATCTAGAGACATGCCTGCTCACTGACACATTTCAAGTACTAAGAAATGGATTCATGTTTCACTGCTAGAATAGAAAAGGTTAAAAAGTGTCTGCATGTATAAGGCTTTCTTAATAAAAAAACTGTAATTGTTAACTTCAGAATGCATCAGCTGGCTAAAGAAGTCTCACCTTTTAGGGTGGTCTTTAAAATATTTTTTACATGCTAGATGTAGCTAGCAACAGTTTAAATATCATTTTGACAATTCACTCCCACTCCTTTGACACCAAACCTCAGTCATTGATACATGAAAACCTATTTTAATATCATTTTTGAATATCTGTTGAATGACTCTAAAGTCTGGAGCTCTATACAGGAACAGAGGAACATAGTAAGAAGGCCATCTCTTAAGATCAGGGTACACGGGCTGGGGCCCAGGAAAGGGAGGGGGTGTGCTTAAAAATACACACCATTTCTGTTCACAAGGCCATTTATAGAAAGCCAAATACCAAAGGCTTAAAAGGGGAGAGAGAGATGTCTAATTACCTTCCATGCAACTGGGAATATAGTGAATAGAGGAAAGCATAGACAATTTATTACATTCTAGCATTAACCAAAATATTATTGTTTGTAATAATATCCAGGATAAATGTTAATGGATGTTTACTGGCTTGCCATATTTGAGCACTTCTCTATATAGTCCAACTGCACTCTGCTATTCTGACAGCAAGGAAAAATGAGTAGAGTCAGTAACAGGATGCTCAGAGGAACCCCCGGCTGCCTCCATGAGATGCTAACGACGTTCCTCTACTTATGCTCTTGCAGCTCTAACCTCAACGGAGGGAAAGGGACGTGCTGCTATTGTTTTCCAAAGAACTGAAACACTGGATTCTGTGCTGCCACCTGTTAGCAAACTGGCAGAATCTTCTGAGCGGAAAGTGGATGAGGACTAAGCCAGTTCTGGTTCTGACAGAATTAGATACCTGCATTCCTTCTCAAAGAGCCAAGATGAAGGGAAGGGAAGGGAAAGGGGCCGAGCACATCAGCACTCTGGGAGAAGCGAGAATAAAGCACAAGGATAAATGTCCAGAGTGCTTCATTTATACCTGAGTTAAGTGGATTGGCTCCGACCACGAGGTCTCTAGGAAAGGCCTTGGAGGTGAGGCTCATGGAGCCTTGACCTCTCTCTGCACTTCTGCTGGGAGCTGAGGTGGCCCAAACCTGCCAGCGGTTCTAGGTAATGCACATACAGAAACAACAGATCTCAGTCTAACACCATGCTTTTAGATTCCAGAGGGCTCTTCATATGCTCTACAAGGAAATTCCACACAGCCACCTTTGCTAACTTGAATGTATTCATGCTACCTTTGGTTTTCAAGTTCTGAAAATATCTATTAGCTCTGCTGATCCACTCTTTTAAAACAGATTATATATGTGCATTTTGTCATATGTGAGCAATCATGAGGCCACAAGCCCTACAAAAGTCTTCCTTATACAGTGTCTTTACTTGGCACAGAGAACGTCAGACACACAGCACTGGTAGTTTAGGAAACCAGCTAGCTTCTCAAGGTAAGGCCCAGGTTAATCTAGTTAGTGTGATGGAGATACTACAATACACAACCACAGTCAGATAGTGGTTCATCTTTAATGAAGCTATAAAGCTTTCCCTATCTCTACCACAGAATTCCTTTACATAACTAAAATCACAGCTGTGTTTAGCATTCTAAACTAGTTCAGGAGGGGCAAATCATATATTGTAGCCACTACAAGTATACAGATGGCAATTTTTTCAACATTTGTTAACAGTGGAGGGGGGGGGGGAGAAAGTTCTCTGAGCCAACATCAAACTCTGAAGCTTTATATGGAACTCTAGTTGTTATTAAACACACAGTCAAAACCACAATCACCCAGCTCAGGCCACTAAACTTCAATAGAAGTGAAAACTGAGGCTAATTCTTGATTAATTTTGAGGAACCCATGCAAGATATAAGGATAAAATTCACCCTAGAATAGATGCCTAGTTCTAGTATTGGGCTCAAGTTAACAAAAATTAAATAAATAAAAGGAATACAGAAATGTGTATTTTGAGAGCCAGGGAAATAAAGGTGGTCACAGCTTAATATGTTTATATATATATATGTATATATATATATATATATATATGTATTTTTTTTTAAAGGTAATTTTCAGGACTTGCGACTGAAATGGTTAATGTGTCACACTGTTTCCCTGTTTCTATGACTTCTGCTTCACAGCCAAGAAGACAGATGCACATCCCAAACCCAAATATCACAGGGTACCAGAAGGCAGTCTGGTTCTGCTCAATGCCATGGACACTTGGCGAATGTCATCACAACAAGCAGTCTTTCCATCAGTGGCATTTATAAAAATAAGTCAAAGAGCCTTTGGTTTCAATTTTTGTTTTTCTTGTCTAGACATATTAAGAATTTTGAAGAAATGGTTCAAACATTGACAGAAAGGATCTTTATAGACCATTTGAAGCATATTACTCAACATTAATGTGTAAAGAAAAACTCCCTGCATTTATTTATTACTTCGGTTTGAATCCTGGATTTCTAAAGTATATCAGGAGAGTAAAATGTGGGAACCCTAACGGAATACGACAGATCCCTAACTTTGGAATCAAACAGTAATGTCAGATTAAGTTTTTAATGAGACATCCCTGGGTTTGCCTGGCTGCAGCCATGTGACCTGTGTCTATTCATTTCCCTTCTTAATGGGCTCCTCCCTCACAACTGCTTTCTTCACAAGGAAGAGAAGCCGTAACTGCCTCCCTAAAACCTCTCCCTGGCAATGTCTTTTGGCATTTGTAGCATGTCCTGTGAACCCTGTACAATGCAAATAGCACAGAGAGATGTTTGTACCCTGTTTTTAAGATGGGCCAGTTTACAATAGCAAACTAAATTGTCATGCTTTTTCTTTTATGTTCAGAAGGAGCAGAGATGCAAAACCTACCAAGAGAAGTGGAAACAGTGTCCTGCTCGGCAGAACCTCTGGTTGCATTGCTAATGATTTTAGTCTGTGTGACTGTGCAAAATATCCCAGGAAGACAGACTCTGGCTCATTTTCAAAGTAACAACAACAACAAAAACAAAACAAGCATCAACAACGTATGTTTGGCAAAATTAAAAACGGAGCCCATCACATGTGTCTATGTGCTGTACATGTGCCAAACACAACCAAGAAAATGTAGTGTGTGAATATCCTCTTTTCCCATTTCTAAGTCTTAAGCAAAGCATCTTGCTTTAGAAATGTGTAACCGTATGAAGATGAGCCTGAGACACGTTCAAGGCTGCCCAGTAAACGTTCCTCAAAGGGACCAGTGGCAGGTGAGTGTGCTCAGTCACTCACTGTTTCAACACTCTAGCAATGCTTTTAAAAAGACAAATAGCTTATTTCTTGGCTGTTGGATTAAGAGAATATTGGTTTTTTTTTTTTTTTTTGTTTTTGTAGGAAGCAACCCACTGTACTCCAGTCGCAGAAATTGACTCCCTCTGGCCGTAACCAGGGCCGTCACTAGGTTTTCTGCTCTGCAGCTGTTGCGGTCTGTGAAGGGGCTTCTGGCTTCATGATCTGGTAGGTGATGAGATATTCTGGATACGCCTGCAAGGTTAAGAAGGCAAACATCTCATCCCCATGACAGTGGAAGACGCACTGCAGCTTTACTAACCCAGATACTGAAGTTGCTGTGCCTCCTGCCAAGAAGCCACCTGTTACAGAAGACAGGAAGGGTTCTTGGATGCACTAAGTGCACTTCATCTTACCAAGACACTTCAACTTCCCCAACAGCTTTGTCCATCACCCTTTAAAACCCCTTCAAGAGGAGGCTCTAAGCAGTTGCCAAGTTCAGTTTTTTTGTTTGTGTTTTTAAGATAGGGTCTCTTGTATGCCCTCAGTCTGCTCTCTAGGCTATGTATGATGCCCCTGTCTCAACTATCTGTCCCTAATGAGTGATGTAAATTTTGATTATCTGGTCATGGCATTTCCTTCTTTCCTCAGTGGGTGACTGTGGCCTCCAGTCCTTGCAGCTTTGCACCAAACATGCAAATATTCCTCTTATGGAAATCACCTCTAAGTTTAGCATCCGTTCCTGCCTGAACTAACTTTTACCATGATGGTTTGCAAGTTGGAGCTTTTTCAGCTCCAGCGCCCCCCTCCCACTTCTATTAATGGCATCCTACCAGGACCCAAGGATTCCCTTTCTCACTCAGTCATCAGCCAAAGGAATGAACACTTACTGATTTTTTTCCCCCAAATTCAATACTGGATTTATTTTGGTATGCAAATTTCTCAGATTTGGCCAGAGGAAGCTCCCTCAATGGCTTTTAGGTCCCTGTGCTAGGCCTCCACATTTTCCTTTCTGCGCACTTCATTACTTCCCACTATAATAAGCCATTTGAAGTTTACCTTGCACCTATTCTGGTTCCTTTTAGCCAGGAATGGTTTGAGGGATTGGTCCCTAAATTTTCAATGCTATTGGGGTGTCTTTTTCAGCAGAGTTAAAAAATATATGTAGCAAGTACTTATATTTATACATAGAACTAAACAAAATATGTATAAACATCTACATATCTACTGATATATTTGTTAGAAACTACACAATTCTATTAATTACAAGTTCAATATATGTATTTTTTAAGCTTTCTCTCATTCCACACATGCTCTTCTCCTACATTGTCAGAACCATAGTTCTCAAAAGTTAACACATCTATGCATTTACTCTCTTGCTCAGCCCTGTTAGATCTATTGATCTAACAGAGTGTTGTTATTTTACCCACACCTACCACAATAAATAAACTTAGTAAAAAGGAGTTCAAGAGTTCTTTGCAATTCTTCTCCAGCATGTACACTACTCTGCTTACGAAAGCACACAGAAAGAATACTATTTTTATACATTATCTGTATGTAGTGACTTTCTTAGGTTTTCTTCTACTTCCAGCTATTTATTAATTAAGGTTAGAAAAACTGACTTTTGCATTCAGATAGATTGATTGGGTGACATTTAGTGCTGGGAGCTGAGAGTAGGTTTGAAACTCTAGGAAGTTTATATACGTATGCATTTCTCTGTATATACATTTCAGTTTTTTTTTTTTTCCAATTTCATTTTGGAGCCTCATGAGGGCAGCAGAATTAAGTACACAGTAGCCTTCTGAATCTCAAGGCTGTAGGGCAATGATCAGAATGAAAGTTCATGTCAGCAGCCTACAAATGCATTCAAAGGCACGCTGTCCCTGAAATGATTGAAGATGTCTTTACTGTGGCTTGTGCTTCTGTATGAATGGTTAGTGACTTTTTCATGAATAACTTACCTGCTCTCCTCTGTAGATGACATACTCAGCATACGCCAGCCCATTGACACTTGGCCTACCAATAACCGAATGATGTCCCGGAGGAGCATGGGCCATTTTCATGGTGCTGAATTGCAGAAAGGATTTCCCGAGGGTCACTCTACAGAAAAGCATTTGTCTATAAAAAAAAAAAAAAAAAAAAAAAAAAAAAAGAAGAAGCAACACTTAAAACGTGATTGTTAGGTTTATTAGCTTTAAAAATAAAATCCCACAATGCAAGCTAATTAAACACTATTCTCAAGTTTTGTGTTGTAATGGGGTAAAATTTAATATACGGGTTTTACTATTTAACAGTTAGCAGGCTCAACAGCTTAAGGCAGTTTTGGAGTTAGCATAGAAAGTGCCTGGTCTAAGCTGTGACAAGGCAAAAAAGATACACTAGTGAAAGCTGAGTTTTCACATGAACGTGCAGGAAGAAAGCAAATCAGATGGGAACAGTACCCAAGATTAATACTGCTGTGTGTGTGCATAAATGGCATACATGAAGCAAGGAGACAACCTCACAGGCTGGTCTTTGCCTTATATTGTTAGAGAGAGAGTTTCTGCCTCTGTGTAACAAGGATGGCTGACCTCAGACACTCAGGGGCTCTGTATAAATGTTAGGCTTACAAACATTTATGAAATGGATTTGGATTTTACATGGATTATAGGTCAAACTAAGGTCATCATGTTTGCCTGGGAGATGCTTTTAACACTGAGCCATCTCCACAGACAAAATTAGGCTTGATTCATTACTGGTAAACAGTAAAAACTGGGATGATAGACATAGTAATAATAAAATTTGAACCTGAGCAAAAATACTTAGCTTAGCTGGGTGGTGGTGCATGCTTTTAATCCCAGCACTTGGAAGCAGAGGGAGATGAATTTCTTTGAGTTTGAGGCCAGCCTGGTCTATAGAGCGAGTTTCAGGACAGTTAGGGCTACACAGAGAAACTCTGTCTTGAAAAACAAAAACCAACTAGTTTAAATATAAAGACTGAAATCTAATATTGATATTGAGGCAGATGTCTAAATGCTGTACAGGACAGGAAGAACTGGTTGGATGGAAATTATACACTATAGCCATTGATTTAAAACTAGTTGGCACCTGATCTTAGAGTTTTACCACACATTCATTACACAGCTACTTCTGCACAACTGGGGAGGAGATGAGCCTCTAACAAGGATATAAGAACACATGCAAAGCACAAGATAATTAGTGCCCAATCCTTTAGAAATAAAGTCAACCCTTAAACCCTACACATTTAGCTAAGTACTACAATTAATCCCACTGTTAAATATAAACACTGTGTAGTAATGGAGTATGATTTCTATGTTAGGATTGGGTCCCACCTAGCTGGCTTTTTCAGCTGGATATCACCTTTGGGGTAAAGGCTTGTTATTTATTTGTTTTATATTGTGTAAGTGTTTTGCCTACAAATATATTTGTACACTCTGTATGTGCTTGGTACCCACAAAGGCCAAGGGAGTGCTAGATGTGCCTGGAACTTGAAACTGGAATTACAGAAGGATGTGTGTCACCATATGAACTCAGACTGTCTGCAAGAGCAAATGCTCTTAACTGCAGTCACCTCTCCAGCCCCCAAAGACGCTTTCTCAGCTGCACCTTTAACACCATGGCAGAAGTGTGCTGTCAGTCTGTTATATGACACAATATTCAACCTCAGCCTCCTGTTTTCTGCTTCCAGGGGCAGACCTAATCTGCAGGATCAACCTAGCCTAGCCAGAGCATGAAGATGCAAGTGAGCAGGTGCAGGAGCTGACTTGCTTCATGTTTGTTCCACAGTAATCATTCTTAGCGTTTTCTGGATCTGACTGAAGTCAGAACTGAAATTCAGAGTTCCACTCCACCCTACACAAGGGCACCCATGTCTGATGACAGTGCTCTAGTGCAGAGGCTGGCCAGCAACTTCAACAGAAGCTGTTAAAGCTACGTGGTTAGTTTAGGGGGCAATCACTCCACTCAGTGCAGGATGCTCACCTGTGACATATATAACATGACCGGTCTTTGTGTGGGGGACAGCCTGTTCCTCCTCCAATCCCATAAACATACTGGTTGCTTTTTGAGGAGTTTTCGGCAAAGTAAATTCCAGCTCCAAACATCCCTCCGATATATGCATGTCGTTCATCAAAGCCTTTATGAATAATTGCATTAATGAAAGGGGAACCTAAAACGTAAAGGTGGAAAAATTAGTTATACTATTTTCATCAAATACACCAACACAAATGAAGAAAAGGAAAACCTAGTGGCTCAAACTGAAATTTGAGTTCAGAAGTTCAGGAAGCTCTTTGCATCGCACATGCTTTGGAAAGCCTGTACCAACATGCACATCATTAGGAAGCCAGGAATTATTTCAGCCAAGTAAGTGCAAACAAGTCATTTCAACCCATTATTAATCAATCCCTGGGGCTTTTCCCGGAAGTGCAGGCCAACCCCTGCAGTGTACTGCGCTCACCGTGGAACAGCATGCGTTCATTGTGATGGTTGTGATTTTCCTCAGACACCTCTTTTTGTCTGTGACAAAATCGCTCCCTCAGCTTCTTGTTCACAACTTTCTGAATCTTCATAAAGGAGGGAAAAAATTGTTACTACACAAATGGAAGTATCCGATTTAAAATGACAATTAGTTTTCTCTTTCATGGGTGTCAATTTTGTTTTGCTTGACATATTATCTAAGAGTCCACATGTCAGTGGAAGTCAGTTAATATGCTAGGTTTTCGTGACACAATGTTTGCAGTTCTTGTTACTTGGTATTTCACTGATGTTTTGCATGTGCTCATGTGGAAGTGAGTACCAGTGAGTGTGAAGGCAGGGAAGACAGATGTCAACAACGAGATTCCTGTCCTATTACTCTCCATCATATTTTGAGGCAGATCTCTCACTGACTCTGAAGTTTACCATTGGCTAGACTAGCAGTGAGCTTTGGGGATGCTCCTATCTTCCAGTGGTAGGGTGCACATCATCATGCCTGGCTTTTACATGTCTGCTGGGATTCTAAGCATTTCCTCAGTCACCTCTATTTTGTATTGAACAAACAACAAAACCACGTCTATTAAGAAAGGACTGACTAATTCTCAACAAATGTAGTTCACTTTCATGATAGCCTCTGAAAAAGTGGGTACTGGCCACAGAGTTTTTCTGTGACTTAAAAGACAAATGCATTCTGATCTAATCAATGACAAGTTGTGGGGATATTTTCAAATACAATAAAAACATTTGGAGATATCAGAAGGATCTACCCACAGTGAGTCTAGGAGGATCAGACAGTGGTAACTCACACTTTTAATCCCAGCACAGGGAATATCCCTGGAGTTGTGACCTACGCCCTTAATCCAATCTGAGTTGAGGTCGTATTAGTTTACAGAAGGAGTTCCAGGCTCCCAGGCAGGCAGTGGTGGTGCTACGCCTTAACTGAGCAAAGAAAGTATTTAAGGCAGACATAGAAAGACAGAGCAGTCAGAGGAAGCCATGTTAGTCCCAGCACTTGGGAAGCAGAGGCAAGAGAATGTCTGTGAGTTCAAAGCCAGCCTGGTCTTCAAAGCAAGTTCCAGGACAGCCAGGACTGTTACACAGAAAACTCGGGGGGGGGGGGGGGTGGTGGATCTGTTCTCTGATATCTCCAACTGTTTTTATTATATTTGAAAATATCCCCACAACAAGTAGACAGACAATTCAGGCCTTAATAAATGCTACTTTCTAATTCCAAGTTACTGCTACTAGGTCCAAATTTGAGAATGCATGGTGGGACATCCGTGGCAGAGACATCGGCTGCCATATGACCCGGCCTTCTGTTGGAAGTTTTGCTGTTTCCAGGGTCTTAATTTTTGGTCCAGTTTGGTTTTGAGGGCTAGAGGTTACAGTGAAGAGAACAACAGTTGATTTTAAGACAACAGATGATGATTTTTGACAATTTGAATTTTTTCCTCCCAAATCCCTACAGTTCTATTCATTGTCTAGATTATTTTTGTGTTAGCTAAAAAATTAGACTTACCCGAATGACATTGTATCTGTTGAAGATGCCACCAGCATTCCCGCCATCTCTGTGTTCTCTAATAGTACTTTGCATCTGCAGAACAAAGGGAAATAGTTAATTTCATGAGCGTCAACAGTGTGTATTCCTTCTGCTATCTCCAGAACATTCCAGTTCTTCCAGTTAGTTGTTTCCCTGATGAGTCTGACTCTCATAAACATGAGTTCACTACAACTGACTAACAAATCTAATGAGCATTTGTGTGAGAAAAGTCATGAATATTAATGTGAGCATTTCCTGATAAAAGATTTGGAAGATTTTTTTATAAACACAACAGGGAAACTGAAAATTTTTTTATCACTGAGAATGAAACAAATTGCACTTCCTGAGCCTAATGCAATATCTAACTCTGTCATTGTGAGTAAGCTGTTCATTCCGTACAAACACCCAAGCAGAAACAGTTTCCTGTAGTTAAAGGTTTTCTGTTGTTTGCTTTGTTAATTTTTTTTTTTTTGGATTGATTGGTGCCCTTATTTTCTCTAATTTGTTACTGAGAATGAAAAGAAATTAAGTCAAACTAAAATGATATTCACTGATACCGCATTAGATGTATGCTAAAAATAAATATTTTAAAAATACAATTTTATCTCAATTGTCTTTGGGATCTTGATATGTCAACTCAGGCAAGAAAAGTTTCACAATTAAACAGAATAACCACGGTTAATCACATCCCTCTCAAATTTAAAAGAATTATTATAAAAAAGAAAGTGTTTTAAAGTCTTAAGTGAGGCCCCAATTTCAAGCCAGCATCAAAGAAATGCCAACCTCTGACAACTGACACAGAGTGAGCTCTACTCACACTTCAAGGCACCAGAAGACACACCATATCCTAATGACCTAATGTGAACTGAAACATTACTACACGGCATGACAATCCTGGATTCCCTAATGCTACTTCCTAGCACCGAATGGAGAAAATAAGGGCACCAATCAACGAAAAAAAAAAAAAAATTAACAAAGCAAACAATAGAAAACCTTTAACTACACGAAACTGTTTCTGCTTGGGTGTTTGTATAATAACAGAATGAAGCAGCTTACTCACAATGACAGAGTTAGATATTGCATTAGGCTCAGGAAGTACAAGCCACCAGCACAGAGATTTCTATGCCACTTTTCTATAAGGAGATTCCCAAGTAATCTTATTACAGTGTTAGAAAGAATTGTGATTGTGAAATTAACTGTAAGATAGAATCTTCTTTAATCATGTAATCAACTTCAGAAGCACATGTGGTAACCAGACACTTTGCTAAGAACCACACTTAATTACATAAATAAAGACTAGAAGGTATTTTCTGTCTGCGAGGCAAGATTTTTGTCCCATATCAATTTTATGTGCATTTTACTGTATGAAAATGTTCTAAAAGGATTATTACTTGCATGACTTAAAACTTATAAAATTTCCAGAATAAAAAGATAGAGCTAGTCTATAATCCCACTTAATACTTGTTGGGAACTGAGAATGAGTGACAGGCCAGTGAACTCAGGTCAGAGTAAGATGAGTTTATGTCTCCTAGAAAAATAGTCTTAACAGAATTTGGGAAAATAGAAACTTTTTGATGTCTGTTACCTCTTCTTCTACTGACTGATATTCTTTATCTTCTGGAGCAAGATCTAATAAAATAGTTCCCTGATTCACACAGTGAAAAGTCAAATACGGATTGGTTCCTGTAGAAGGAAGGAAGAAAGAAACAAAAGTATAAAGTGCAAGTCCACAACACCCCAGTTCCACTAAGTTTATAAATAACTGACAGTTTGGAACAGCCTACACTGGTCAATCGCCACCTCAAACATACAGTCTGTTAGGCAGATAGATTAGAGGCACAAGGAAACGGGCTTATGTACTCCCAGGGTTCCTACACAGTAGGCCTCAATACCTGTTGGCCTGAACACAGCTGATGGATGATATGTACACATAAAAGAGAAATATGCAGTGAATTACAATGGAGTGAATTCTAAATACAAGAATTGTCCTCTAAAATTCCTGGGGTGTCTTGAAATGGCCACCAACATCACTTATCTGTTAATTCCATAGGTTGACTAAAATACATGTTTTAAAACAAAAGTTAAATTCTAAACTGTCTTAAGTATTGGTTGCATGCAATCTCAAAACTTTGTCAGTTCCATGGGTAAAGTATTCTCTCTTTGATGGGAATGCTTCTAAAAAAAGAAACCCTGTCAACAGGAGAGTAAGAGAAGAGCCTGTGACAGGGAGGGGCAAGGACCATGGAAAAGGATGAGTTGTGGTCCTGAGCAGGAGAAATGCTCAAAATGAGGTAAGAAAGGTCAGATTATGAAAGGGCATGTGCCAGTGCCTGATTGTACCCAGACACCAGGGTACTGTTGATGGATTAAGTGCAAGAGGAGAGATAAGCTGACAGTGGCTCTGAGGCCCAGGAGAGGGAATGGGGGCTTGAGTTAGGGGACAGCAGTGGGAGAGACAGAGTACAAAGATCTGAGAAAATTCAAAGTATACAGAGAGGAATGATCTCAGGCTTTTCCAGTTAGTAAAAGTGATTAGCTGAACTGACGAAGGTGTGTGTGTGGGGGGAGGTGCTATACCTGTTATGAACAGGATTATGAATAACTGCACATACTCAAGCCCCCAAACCAACCTTGATTTGAGTTCTGAACATACACATAAAGATATTAGTATATAAATATTCATAGATATTGAAAATATTATGTTTAAAATACTTATTTATATATTATATAACACATGCTTTATATTATTTACATAAATTCATACAAATATATATTATATATAACATATATATATTAAAAATATACTTTTAAAATAGCTTACCTTGTTGTCCACCTAAAAGTCTTTCAACACCCTTGATTAACTTGTGGCGGTGTCCATATGCATTGATGCCTATTTCTTTCAATTCTTCATGACCCATATCAGCCAACACATCCAGTGTAATCTGAAAAACCACATACCAAGTCTGTAACAGCTCTTTGGAGGATATAACAAGCTCTGGCACCTGTCTATAGTGCTATGACTACCACACGTTTAAAGAACCTGTTTCCCTTTGTAAACACGGCCACATGGCCATCAGTCTGGCAGCCTTCTAGCTCAGAGCAAACACTGCCGAGTTTGCTTCAAGCAGATGGAGAATGAAGATAGGA
The DNA here is from genome assembly GCA_033318265.1 of Phyllotis vaccarum. Classification (NCBI taxonomy): domain Eukaryota; kingdom Metazoa; phylum Chordata; class Mammalia; order Rodentia; family Cricetidae; genus Phyllotis; species Phyllotis vaccarum. The sequence goes on from JARWLC010000002.1 coordinate 146,387,493, forward strand.
CCCAGTGTGATGGGGAGATGATGATCACTGCCATGTTTCCTTCTGATTGCCATTCTACTATCTTTTCTCTGCCTCCAGCTAGATTTCAAGCAGCTTGAAAATGGAAGACCCCAAACTGTGTTTTGTGGGTAGGAGAAATGAACCGCAGAGGGAAGGGGGAAGCATTTTAATTAATCACAGTCTGGCAAAAGTAAGTGGACTCTAGAAGACTGCTAGAGCAGGAACTAAGCCAGACAGGAGTCAGTGGTCTCAGATTTAAAGTTTACGTTTAGATCACAAGTAATTTTATGAGGAAGTGACATTGGAAATTCCAATTTGGAGAAAAGAAGAGATGGTTTTTAAGTTCATAAATAACACACATTTGATGCTTGTACAGAACGGTGGCCTTTGTTCTGGTGACTCATCTCAGGGATGACAAGCAGGAGCTTGATTTCCTCATATCTTTGTGGATGACAGTAATTCTGATTCTACCTCCACCCAGTTGCAAAGTTCTGAAATCAGCAGTGGCCAGGACGGGGTAGTTTGCAAGGACAGAAAAAGGTCCTAGGAAAAACATTGGTTTGTCACTCTCCACTTTTTTCTTTCTCTAGAGAACTGAAATCTCTTTTATAGACATTCTTTTTTTGACTCATACAAGATTAAAAAACATTAATTATCTGGGTTAGAGAAACAGCTCAGTAGTTAAGAGCACTAGCTGCTCTTCCAGAGGTCTCAAGTTCAATTCTTGCCAACTACATGGCCACTCACAACCATCTAGAATGAGATCTGGTGCCCTCCTCTGGCGTGCAGGCCAAATACTGTATACACAATAAATATGTGTGTGTGCGCGCGTGCGTGCTTGTGCATGCATAACTTTCTCAATACTTATGCCTAAAAGGACAAATCAGGCTCCGAGCTGTGATTTTTACTCACAAAATGAAACCTCACACAATGAGCTAGATCATCTCAGTGCAAGGAACCACTGTGCGTTCTCTGAAGTAATTTAGCATATTATTGCTGAGTGGCCATTGAAGAAATAATTGTGTCATTGCACAAAATGAGCAATTTACTTCTAATCATTCAAAGGAACTTTTCAACAGAGCTTTCAAAAGATAGCAACTCTGAAATATTCATCTTTGAATAGGACACTTTATAAATAAGAATCTTTACATGTTAAGTTAGATCTGATTTTACTAACTTGTGAACAATGTCACTGATCTTTTTATTCTATATATTTTGTACTTCGGTATATATATATGGGTAACTTAAGGTTATATACATCAAAATCTTTTTAATTGATGCACATAGTACATAGCTGAAGGGGTCAAAAACAAAGCTACAAGACAGAACGAAACCCTAAACAAAGAATATTTATAATCATATTCTAGAGAAGAAATGAAGAAAATTTAAAATACAAACTTGCAGTCAAAAACTGGCTGTAAAAATCCTCACCAAGCCCCTTGCCCCAGCAAAGGGACCCTGGAGTCATATACTCCAGCTTACAAAGCAGGGCACCTTCATGGGGTGGAGAGCAGCCTCTAAAATGGCTGCCAGAGCCTCAGCTCCTAGTATTTGTGTCCCGACTATAATCCCTCCTCCTGGGTGTGGGTGGGCTCTACTCTCTGACCACGCACTGACACAGAGATAACAGAGCAGCACTTTTTCCTTACATTCAATTTATTCATTATTTTTAAACCTTCACTGACTTACGTTGTGCATGTGTTGGGGAGCAGTAAGAGAATATGCTTAGTTATTTAGAAGGAATCACAAGCATGCTCCCTATTTTCTTGGGGAGGGGGGAATTACTCATGTCTAACATACATCAATAACAAATGTTTGAGTAAAGTTTATTCATTTACAAACTAAAAATAAATCTGCATGAAAAATAAATGTCATGTCTTAGAGGTCTGCTGTAGGGATATTGTGTTGTTTCGTGGTAAATAATTGTCCCACCCACTGGTTTAATAAAAAGAGCTGATTGGCCAAAGGCATGCAGGAAGTGTAGGTGGGGCTACCAGACTAAGAAAATCTCTGAGAGCAGAATGCCAGACAGAGCACCAGAGAGAAGCCAGAGAAGCCAGAGGAAGCCGAGGACAACTATGCTGCTCTAAAGAAAGGTACTGAGCCGCATGGCTGAACAAGAGACATGGGTTAGATGAAGGGTAGAGAGCTAGCAAATGATATGTCTGAGCCTGAGGCGATCAGCCAAAAACTATTGAAAGCATCTGTGTGTCTCTGTGGAACTAGACCTTGAGGTTAGGCCCAAAAGTCCGGGCCAGAAACCTCATACTACAGTCTGCTTTCTGCTCCTAAGATCTGTTAATCTTACCAGGGGTGTGGAGAGAAAATTATTTTAACTTTTCACTTGGGTGGTGGTGCTGGTGACTTCGTAATGATATTTACAATGAATTTACTTGAGTCCAAGCTTTTGTTTTATCACAATTTGAAATAAAAACATAGATGGTCACTTTCTGTGAAAATATGTAGGTTGATTATAAATACACCCAGTAGACCAAGTCATAGCAGTGGAGCTCCAGGAATTACAATATAAATCAATTTTTTCTTTCTCATAGAGAAATTACAATATAAATCAAAATTTTCTTTCTCATAGATAGAGCATTCTAGGTAGGAAGCTACATCTTAAGTGGGAGTTGATGTCACATGATGCTACAGTTAATTAGAAGAGATTCTAGTATATTTTTGGACAGTATATGGAATAAGATAACAGAGATTTCAGAGAAAAAGAATTGTGAAGGTGGAGCTGAAAATATGATGCACTAAAGCTCTTCCAGCACCAGAAATAAAGTAATTACCTCCTCCCACCTCACTGGGAGAAGAGTAGTCACATGCAGGAAAGAGGCAGCAGAATACAGTGTCAGTCTCAGGAAACACAATGCATATACCGTACACTTCCACAAGTAAGCTGACACACACCAATGGGCTGCTGTAGAACGTTTATGACAGAAGATTCTAACAGCACGCCAATGGGACAATTAAGTGTACTTAATATTTTATAACAGGACTAAATAACATCTGCACTTGGAAGAATAGATACAAAGTCAATCACCTGCCCAACAGCACAGAAGACAGTCAAACATAGCTCACTCCACTATGGAGGAGAGAGGCTACACCGGGTTATATACATGAAGTCCAATGTAAAAAGGATATAGAAATTATTTTGGACACAAGGAAAATCAATGAAGCATTGATTTACTCAGAACAAAACTACAGGAAGAAGAATAAAGCAGATAAAAAGAGTGACTGAAAGCGGAGTCATCCAACTACTAAGTCAATAACACGAGAGAAACCTGCCACAGGGGCCGGGCATGAAGCAAAGGACAAACGGAGCTCTAAGTTATAATTCAAGATGAGGAGAGCTCAGAACTACAGTTCTAGGGAAAGCTCACTAGGACGCGGACCACTTGTTTGAATTGGGGTGCTGACTTATTAAACCAAGACAATTAGAGCAATCGTGATTGAGAAGGAAGGGATACAGCTGTTCCTGTGGCTAGAGCAGAGGATTCAGTCTCTGTAACTGTAAACACAGTTTACAGTGTTCTCACAGGAAATCCCTGGCCCAGATGAACCACAGACAGATGCCAGGGAATGTAACATCTTCACCACAAATAAAGACCCATGTGATGACAACAAAAAGGACAATAACACGCTTTCACCAGGCATTTTTAACATTCACATATTGTAGGTGGGCTTTACTGACTGGCAAGGGAAGGGTAGGCTACCCATCTTTGCTGTCAGAGGAAAACAGACCAAGGTGTTTAGTCAGTTCAATTCTATTTTAACTGAGTCATTAAGTTATTATTAAGGATAAATTATGAACTATAATAAATGCAAAATTTATTTAACTAAAGAAATAAAAGCATTAAAAAATCTTACTGTAAATCATATCAAAATTAAAAATAATAATAACCCACCTTCCAGATACTTTTTGAAGTAAGGTTTCATTAAAGCCCAGATTATCTTCTAATTGCTATGTAGCTCAGGCTAGCTTCAGCCTTGTGATCTTCCTGTTTCATCTTCCCAAGCGCTAGTTATAGGAGTATGCCCTGCCTGTACTAGCCCAGGTATTTAATAAAGACTGACTACAAGCTTACAAAGAATAAAGGACAGCACACGAGCTGTGAAGAGCATTCTAACTGTATAACATACCAAAACAACGAGCTGATTGATTACAGGAGGGTTATTTGTAGAGGCTGATGGTTGGGAAGGGAAGTTTATGATAAACTGCCAAGGCCTTAAAAAGATAAAGAGTTATACATGCACACTTGTTGTGGGTTGGGGTTGAGCCTTCAAAAAGATAGGCCCTTCTCCCTAGAAAGGATAAGTTCCAAAAATGTTAACACTTTTTAGAACAAGCTGTCCCTAGATGTTTAAGTTAAGGATCTTTTAAGATCAGGAATCACCCAGGAGAAGCCCAGTTTAAAGGAAGTGTCCTAGTAAGAGGAACAGAGAAGGCAGCCACAGGACAAGGGATGTGCCAGCCACAGCAGAGACTGGAGTGATGTAACCATAAGCCAAAGAGGTAGGAAGGGCAGGAGGCAGACTACTCTAGAACTGCTGCAGGGTGTGCACCTCCACAATTTGATTTCAGTCTCCTGAGAAACAGATTCCAAGACAATTACAGTAATCATGGTCCATGGTCATATGCTATGTGCACATGCTACTGAAGAATTGACATTTGTGCATGGGGCAGACTGTGGAGCACAAGTCACAGGACAAATGGATCTGAAGAGGTAGGTCCATGAAGCTAGTTAAGTCTTGATACATGACCAGCTATATTCTATTACACAGGCTATCTTCCCTGCCAGAAAGGCTGACATGGTGTAAGGAGGTAGCTCTCCCTGGACGAGTGATGTACTGGGCTCTAAGTGCCTCTCCCACTCTAAGGTTCCATGTCCAGTAGCAACACTAAACTCAGTTTTATCTGCAGTGTTTATCATAATCCTCAACAACATAGTCCAGCGAACCCAGAGTTCTCACTAGTAAACACTGGAGATAAGGACATAAATCCCAGAGTCTTTTGGAAACAACCCAGACAAAATAAAAAATATCATTGAGGCAGTTTTGTGATCTAAGTCCACCAAGTGCTGTTCCATCGAGCTGTGGTGGCCTTATCAGTGACAGTGCACAGAACAAGATTGCCCATAAAGAGAAGGGACAGAGCTCTGGGCTTCCTGGCTCTCTAGAACAGTACAGGATGCTAACAAACATGGTAAGACATACCTGAGATAGACTAAGCATGGGGGGCAGATTGTGGAACACTTTAAGTCACAAAATGAAGAGACATATAATACAGAAAATAAACAGTCGCAAAGTTCAAAACAAAAACAATGTATGGCAACAAACAGCGTAATCGCTGAAAAAGTACACAAGAGTTTACCTGCTCTGTTTCAAAGATATCCCGAAGGTGTTCAAGGCCAAGGCTTTTCAGGAACTGGCTGATATTCATGTCAAGACCCCCAACTAGAACAGAAACATTACAATGTCTCAGGATGTTCTAATTCAGTGCAAAGTTTCAGTATTTATGTATAACCCTATTTCTTCTTCTATTTACTTATTATTTTTCATGCAGGGTTTCTCTGTGTTAATGGCCCTGGCTGTCCTGGAACTCTCTGTAAACCAGGCTGGCCTCAAACTCACAGAGACTCAACTGCCTCTACCTCCCAAATGCTGGGAATAAAGGTGTGCACCCCACTACCAGCACCACCACCCTGGCCTAACCTATTTCTTGACCCTTGACTAAACAGATTATTTCACATGACATAAATTAATGCAAATACACGTATTTAACTTAAACACTTCAAGTCATTCTAAATTTTATCTTTGGCATAGCAATAGTACTTATAGTAATTCTAATGCACATAAAATACAGAATTAAAATACAGATTTATGTTATGTATACAATAACATGGTATTATTTTTAACTATATGTGAGTATATGAGTATGTGCATATTGAGTCTGGCGCCCCTAAAAGCCAGAGGAAGATACTGGATTCCCTGGAGGACTGAAGAGGGTTGTGAGCTACTCAGTGTGGGTGTTAGGAACTAAACCAGCTCCTCTGAAAAAGCAGTGTAAGATCTAGTCCATATTTGATGGAATTAAATACTTTTAATGAACTAAGAAAGAAAATCAAAAGGAGCAGCCATTGTTTTAATTTATTCTTTTAAAACACTATTTCTGTGTGTATGGTATATGTGTATGTACATGTTTATGTTTGTGGAGACCAGAGATCGTGTTGTCTCTCATCCATCCATCTTCTAGAGAGTCTCTTACTGAACCTGGAACTCACTTATTTAGCTAAACTGGATGGTTAGCAAGTTCCAGGAACCTTCCTGTCTGCCTCTTCAGTACTGGGACTCCTCAGGCCTCGCCCCAGCTTTTTTACATAGATGCTGGTTACCATAGGGCTATACCCACCTTCTCCTTCTTTCCTCTCTGCACCTGCAGCACCATCCCCTGCATTGGAGGCCCCTCCTACGGCCAATTCCGCTAAGGGGCCAGTGAGGTTATCTATGCTGCTGGCAGCAGAAAGGCAGGAGGGGGTGGACGCTGGTGAGATCAGAGATGCACTGACCACAGTTGCTTGAGGTTTAAAACAGGTAGGTAAGGCCTCTGGGGGCATGGCATCTATCAGCAAAGCTCGAATATCATCAGCCTAAAAATAATAGTGAAAGAAAACACAAAAACATAAATGTTAACTATTTTATTAAGCACCAAACATTTTGTGATTTTTTTTTTTTTAAAGACTATCAGGCATGAAAATTGACACTTGCTTTTGGCTAGAGGCATCAATGAGTGGTGGCTGTGAATGTGAGCCAAAAGTTAGGAACTAGCATTGGAAGCTAAAGGGGGCCGATTACACATGAGACACCAGAGATGTACCAAAGGAACTGAGGGAGCACGTGGCTTTGGCTAAGAATCTCAGGAAGAATGCCAACTTTATCACATGAACTGCAAGTTGAGCACTGGACGGTAGTGCCATGTCTGACATCCTGACGAACAATAGCACAGCTGCACTGAGCACCTACCGTTGCCAGATCTAAAGGTGTCTGACCTTCTTGGTTCTTCATTGTTGGGTCTGCGCCGTGTGCTAGGAGTAGAGCACATAACTGCGTCCTCCCTTTCTGGGCTGCTTCATGAAGCGGAGTAAAGGCCCACTTATCCGTTGCGTTTACACATGTGTTGTATTTTATCAACAATGCTGCTATGTCAACATGCTGAGAAAATCAAGAGGCACAGAAGCTTAAGAAGAGAACCACCTGGTGGAGTCCCATCAAGCATTCTTGTTTCTTCTATAAAACACACACACACACCCCTCAGACTTGTCTCCAAAACTCTTTTGTGTAGTGGATTTATGATGTTACATTGTAAATAATTGTCCCTGCCTTTGAGTTTAATAAAAAGCGCTGATTGGCCAAAGGCAGACAGGTGGGGCTACCAGACTAAGAAAACTCTAGGAACAGGAAGAACAGAGCAGAATGCCAGAGAAAAGCCAGAAGAAGCAGAGGACAACTGTGCTGCTCTGAGAAAAGGTACCGAGCCCCATGGCTGAACAGGATAAGGGTCATGGGTTAGATTAGGGGTAAAGAGTTAGCAAGTTATATGCCTGGGCCTTAGGCCAATCAGCCTAAAATTAACGTAAGCGTCTGTGTGTCTCTGTGGGTCTGCGGGTCCAAACCTTGAGGCTAGGCCCGAAAGTCCCGGCCAGAAACCTCCTACTACATTTTTGCCTCTCTAATTCTGTTTGTTTTTGTTTCCTGAGGCTGGGTCTCATGTAGTTCAGGCTGGCTTCAAACTAGTTATCCCAAAAGTAGAGATCAGTCAATTCCTAAGAAAGGCTTCCCACTGCTGATAACATGGAGGAGGGGCAGGATGATGAAATTAGAACTTTTCTGAGATCAGGTAGTTTATTATGTATTAAAAATCATTGGGAATGAATCATATGAGAACATTATAAAGTTAATTTTGCAGTTTATGTTTAGATTTATAACATGAAAGCTATCTATCAAAATCACTTTAAACAAAACCTCAATTGTCTTCTTTATTTCAAGGATGTGTTGGAAAAGCACTTCTGTTCAGTCAATCCAAAAATGTGAGATCACTTAAAACTATTCCTCAAATATTATAAATCACTTAAACTGTGCTTCCTGTATTTTATTAAAAGAGCAATTCAATTTGGTAGACTAATTTGCATAGACTAACCAAAATTATATAGTCCAAGAAAAGCTACAGTATGTATGTGGGTGTATAAATGAACTGAGTATGCATTGTTAAATATTCTTTCTATTAAATTTACAGCACGTGTTTACTGAAACCAATTACATGCTTCCTAAATTGGTTGGCAAATGTCTAAAAGACCAATGAAGAGGAAGGATTATCACCCAAGCAGAGTTAAAACACAATTCTTAGACTTCCCAGTTCTTGGGAAACGGTAGCTGCAAATGAGGGTCAAAGGCACAAGGCAGCTGCAGCTCAGCTCTGGCCCTTCCGTAACAGCCCAGGACTGAGTGAGACACACAGACAAAGGCTGACTGCTCAGTGTCCTGCAGAAAACCAATTTGATGGGGCTTCAGCACCGAGCTTCAGCACAAAAGGTCGCCAGTGAGGATGGAAAGTAGAAGGGAAGTGTGGGTTACAGCTAAAGCCATTTAGCAGTATGTGGTCACTATAGCACCGACGGCACGGAGCCTTCAGATATCATCCATTTCAGGGAAAACTCTGCAAAATGAGAAAGGTGAGCAACAAAGCCAACCAGCCACATGATTTACTCTTATAAAACTACATGCTTTGGGTAAGAAATAAACACTAATACTTTTATATTTATTAATATCACAGAGATGAACTGCTCTTTGTATGTCTAGATTAAAAATACCTGACACATTATATATAAAGGATACTAAATAGAATAAGGCACATTATCATAAACAATTTTTTTATGAAATGTGTAACTTTTAAGTTTCTTAAGCACGTTTGTTTTTCCATTTGAAAAGGCTGAGGTGGCTTTTAAAAAAATACAGATCCAAAGAACAGACTGAGCTTGAACCTGGGGCTTGATAACGAACAGTAGAAAAAGGTGCTCACTTTATTTATTTATTTTCTTGTTTTGCAGACAGAAAAGGAAAGCAGGACTGTGGACTCCTACAAACTAGGTGTGTGTGAAAATGAACAGTGGGGGCCACTACATCACCCAAAAACCTGGTATGCAAGATCTGTACTGGGGATTTTACAGTCCAAGAGGGAGATGTTTAGAACAGCCTGAGCATCTTGGTTATTGCTAGTTCTGAGAGATGGCATCAAGGCACTAGAGTGCCATCTCTTCCTGTGAATACAATGACAGTGTCTGAAAGATGGCTTTGCACCTTCACTTGGGAGCTGACTGTCAGCTGAACACTATTAACCTGTGTGCAAACTGCTTAACCACTTGCCTTCACACTTTTAAGATTCCAGAGATAAATGTCAGCAACTACAATAATTTCTAAAATCTATCTGAGGTAGAGGTAAGAGTTATACATGACCCATCACACAACAATTACTGTGCTAGATAAGGAGCAAAGAGATAGAAAGCTTTTCAAAAGTATGGGTGTCCATCCAAAAGTAGTTACATGGAAGGTGTGACAGAGCTTGTATAGATAGATGGTTAAAATGCACTCAACTATGCTGTTGGTTAGAAATCTTTTCCTTATCATGTAGCGCATGGTTAGTAAAGTATTAAACGCCAAGGAAGGCTTCTAGACGTTCACTGTAACATGCTCACCCCATAAGATGCTGCATTGTGAAGTGGAATTAAACCTCCTTTGTCCTGGGCGTTAACATCGGCTCCATGCTCTAGAAGGTATTCAGCTACTTCCAGGTTATTGTAGCCAGCTATCAGAGTAAAAGGGACATGTCAGATCAACAGACAAATACAACTCACACATAAATAGAAATAAAGACCAGAAACATTTAAGATTTTCATTTTTTCTTCAAAAGCAAATACAAAATTGAGTCTTGACTAAGTGTACAATACATGCCAATCTCTTCCACTGGCATTGCAGGCACGAAAGATGAGTTTGGAGGTCTTAGGACAACCTGTAGGAATTGATTCTCTTAGCCAACCATGTGAGTTCCAGGAATTGAACTTAAGCTGTGAAGCGAGTGGCAAGCGCCTTTACCTGTTGGACTAACTCATCAATCCACTTTCACCTTGCAAGCCTAGTGGCTAAGCACCTGGCACACAGTTAGTGCTTACCTGAATAGTAAAAGACAATGGGATGAGGCACAGTGACACTTACCTGCCAGGTGCAGAGGAGTTGAGTTTCTGCCCTGGGTGTCTCTACAATTGATATTCTCTGGAGTACAAAGCTTCTGTACTCTGGCCAGGCAGCCCTTCTTGGCAGCATCCAACAGGGCGGCATCCCCCCTTAGTAGGTCCTGAATATCTGTGTCTCCTTCTTTGACAAGATCTAGGGGTGTATTTCCATCTCTGTTCTTCTTAGTTGGATCTGCTCCATGCTGTAAGACAAAAACCAAATTGGCGCCTGTGTGTTTGCCCATAGGCAGGAGCATATACATTACTTACTTAATTTGCTATCCATACCTTCATTATTTGGAAAGAAATCTATTCTATATGCATTTTTAAAACAGGCATCTAAATTCTGCTTTATTTTGTGACTACTTAGAAAAGTGACCCCAAGTCTTGCTAACTACTAATTAAAGCCTCAGGGTCCATGGTGACCATGATGTTGGGAGGGTATTGGGCATCTTTGTTCTTTTGCGATAAACTTTTCCTGAGACATGAAGTTTATCTTTAAAAATGTCCTTTATGTTTTATAATGGTCTAGAAGTTAATTTTGGCTAGACTTCAATTGCAACACACACACAGTTTTAGTGATAAAACTAGGGCCTCACACTTGGCAGGCAAGCACTATACCACTGAATTATAGGTCAGCTCAAATTGCACAAAGATATTTAGGCAGCATCATGAGAAAAAAAAAAGGAATACACACAGGCAGAAATAAAATACTAAATTAAAAAGTCTCATGGTTTTAAAAATGTATCTCATGCTGTATTAACGTGTTTAAAACACTACCTTGGTTTAAAATTCTTCACACCTGCAGGACAAGAATTTTTACTATAAACCTGGTATCTATTGTGGAAATTAAGAATATTCTAGGCTAGCCAGGAGTGGTGGCACACACCTTTAATCCGAGCATTTGGGGAGCAGAGGCAGGTGGATCTCTTTGGGTTCCAGGACAGCCAGGGCTATATAGTGAGACTTCGCCTTAAACAAACAAGCAAATCCTAATATTCAAGCTAGACAATGAATTAATAATGACTTATAGGTAATTTATTTAAAGTAACTAGTAGTAATATTTGTCATATATTATTTATGGTATTGTTGGATCAAATAAAAATATAGAGCATACTTACATATGACAAGAATCACTTTCTCTAGGTAGGATGGGACACCACACAGATGTCTTATATGACATACACGTGTATGTGGTATTTACTAAGAATGAGTTAACAGACCATTAGCTATGATGGCAGCAATAGTAACTATATAGCAAACAGCAACATGAGTAAAAGGGTTCCTTAGACCATTTTTTCTAATATTCACACTCTTAGATGAACCATGCAGATTAAACCAACTCTCTCCGAAACCTTCTTTATTGAAATGACCACCATTGAATCTACTGACAGGCTAGTAAGGCACTAATTAAAGCTATGTGAGTATCATGACATCACCTAGAAATGGATGGTCTTCACAGCACGTGTTTTCAATAGATCACAATATTCTACAATTTCAAGCAATAACAAAGCCCAGGCAACTGCTTCATATCTACATACTTTTAGAAGGAGTTTGCAGATTTCATATTTTCCCTTGGCTGCTGCTTCATGGAGAGGGGTAAATTTCCACAAGTCTGCCACATTGACAGAAGCCCCATGCCTCACCAAGAGCTCAGCTACCTCGTAGTGTCCATAGGAGCAGGCATTATGAAGGGGAACCAAGCCACTAAACAAAAGAAGAGTCAGAAAACAGATCAGATTTTCCAGCTAAAATAACTTATAATAAAATGCTCTTTTACTCGTCTTGGTGATATATCCCTATAACCTTAGTATTTGGGAGGCAAAGGCAGGAGTTCAAGGTCATCCTCAGCCAGAGAGATTTCAACTCAGAACAGGCTATATGAGACTCTGCCTCAAATCCTCCTCCTCACACCCTCTATGGGATTGGGCATACTGAATACCCTCTTGAAAAGAAGCACTTCCTCTTTGCTTTCTAGGGTATTTTTATTATTTACTGTGTGGTGGGTATGTGTGTCATGGCACATGTGGAGGTCAGGGGACAACTCTGAGTCAGCTCTTTCCCTTCCCCTTTATGCATGTTCTTGGCTTTGAACTCAGACCAGGTGGTTTCCACAGCAGGTGTCTTTACCTGCTAAGCCATCTCACCAATTCAAACATCAATAACTAAAAAATTCCAATATAAAGTCTTCTTATAGCATAGAAATCATTCATCTTGAATACATGTGGATATATATACTCACAGAATAAAACACATTCACAACACTTTTTATTAGTAGTGCTGGGATTAAAACTCATAGTTTCATGCATGCTAGGGGTACTCTACCACTGAGCTATACAGACAGCCTTTCCTATTTTAAGTCAGGTATTCTTGATCTCATTCTATAACTAAGCAGGCACTGAGTTCAAATCCTACTGCCTCAGACTTGCAAGCGGCGGGGACACCTGCCTGCTTAACATATCTTTTCAGTTCTTACTCCCACCCTACCACGGCAGAGCTCTGCACACTACAGAGATTCTGTCCTGGTCATCACTCGGATTTTGATTTTGCTAATGAAACTTTCCAGCTTACTTTGACAAACAATATACAGTAATGCAATATGCAATACACAAAATATACAAGACACTCTGCTTACTCATTTGGCAAGCTTCACCATTTGTTTTCGTTACGCTTTATCTCATAACAATTCATTAGTGCTTTCTTTTTATTTGCACAACTGAAATGCTGAAGTACTAAACAATAAAAACTCTGAAGTGATTTCAGAAGGGTATCCACACTGGGCATGGTGGTACATACCTCAGTCCCAGCACTTAAGAGGAAGAGGCAGGAGATCTCTGTGAATTTGTGGTCATCCTCGTCATCCGTAGCACATTTCAGGACAGCTATACTACACAGAGACCTTTGTCTCAAACAAACCAAACCCCATCCCCTTTCCCCTAAAAAAGAGAATTCACCAAGGGAAATAAAGGATCTCCATTATAAATTCTACTCAGCTAAGAGAACCTAGAGCCCCCTCTTCAGAGGAAGCTCTTGCAGATGACTGTGTTTTCATAAAAAGCAGGTGACATTCTAAAAGGTAGGACAAAAAGACACCCTCTCGAGTCAGTGTACCTGAGGTCAGCTTAAGGTGACAAAGGACACAGTAAAGACAAGTACCCAGTGCTGTTTTATCTAGAAATGAGTGTCATCTGAAATGACGGTTTAATGATGAAATATCCTGTCACTAAAATGAGTCATAGAAGCAAACACTGGCTGCTCTCCAATGCACCCCAGTATTCTTAAATGAGTGGTGATGCTGTTCTCAAATCGCCATGCATGGTACATTACTTTAGAAACACAGTGGATACCTGAGGCCCACGCCATGCAGTTTCATTTATAGATCCTATGCTAAGCAAGAGCATAGAACAGAGAAGACCCATCTGAGCAGGTGCAAAATTAAACTTAGAATATGGAAATTCATTTTGGCTAAAATAACCTACTTACATTTCTAAGCAGCTGCTTTAAAGTTTTTACCTGGTTTATCAAATAACTCATCTAATATAAAAAGATGCATCAAGTTGGAAGACATCCCATATCTCCTACTGGGTGAAACCAGGTGAAGGTGAAAGTAGACTACAGAAGGGCATCCTTGCCTATCTACTGCACAGTGGAAATTCGGAGGTGCTCAGTGATTCCCAATTGGTGAACACAACCAAAGGTATAGCTGCAGAATTACAGGAAAACTGTGCTTTTTGCATCTTTAGAGGGTGGGATGAGAGAATATTCACTTTCTATACTGTATGTTTATATTATGATTAAAATAAAACATGTATATTGTTTTAGTGAGGAAAGCATCTATAACACCAAACAAAACATGTAATGTTTAAAAAAGTAGTATCTGTCATTTGTAAAATTTTTTGTTCTAAAGAAAGCCATTATGTTCTGTAGATAAAAATTATTTAATTTCATACCAATAAATAACTAAAAAGATTAAGTAAGAGGGGAAGGAAGGCCAAAGATCTGGATTTGAACACATACCCTTTGTCTTTGGCATGGACATCAGCTCCATGGTGTAGAAGGTACTCCACAACAGACACACGGTTATAGCCCGCAGCAAAGTGCAGGGGTGTAGAATGGCGGCCCTCCAGATCTCTGCAATTCACATTCTGTGGGCTGCAGAGTTGCTTTTGTGGCATACAAAGACACAAAGACAGACATAACACCATTAACAATCCTCACAGATTTTACTCTAAAATTGTGCAGCATTTTAGATCATTATTAATTATATAGTAAATATTTTTCCCATGCGGTCAGCACCATAGCCAGACATAGTAGGCACAGCTAAAATGCCAGAGCTGAAGGATGAGGCAAAAAAGATCTCCAATTTAGGAGCCAGTGTAAATTACACAGTGAGTTTGAGGACAGTGTGGGTCACATACTGTTTCAAAAACTCCAAAGGAGAATCTACACTCTGGTGGTACAGTGACCACAAATACTCTGAATATATGTACAGAGAAATTTAATCTCTGTTAGCATGCCCCTGGCCAATCCCTAATACAACAGAAACCCAAGAGCAGCAAATAAAGCCTCTGCCTCATCTCGTCCATTTCTCCTCCCAAAGACAGCTCATCACACATGAATTCTTAAGGTACACTTAGCTGTTCTTCACGCAAGTCAACTTGAGAAACTGAAGAGAGTTCTTATCTCCTTGAACATGAGTCAGGAGAAGCTTGCTTTTTAGTACTCACAAGTTCTTGACTCTATTTCTTGCTGGATGTCAAAGCAATTGTATATCCTGTTTTTCCAATTTTAACATACTATAAACAGTGAACAGCCCATTCCTTCCCTTCTCCTAGTGCCCCCCCCCCCCCCAGTGGTGAGAAGGTAGAGTATCACTCATTATTATAGTGCAGTAGTTCAGGCTATCTCAGGACTCACAGCAGTGCTCATGCCTCAGCTTTCCAAGGAGATGAAAGGCATAAGCTATCATATACCCAGATAACTTCTAATATTTTGTCTTTTGAGAAGGAGATATTAGACTAAATTCTCAATTTATATGTTGTCTTTGGACACTTACATTCCACCATCAAAAATAAAATATTCCTTTATTGTGAATGCATTGTTTAGGAATTTGAAAGCACACATTGCCTACCTGCATACAAACAGATTAAAATTTGTACTCCAGACCAGTAAAATGGCTCATGGGGTAAGCCTGACAGCTTGATTTTAATTCCCAGGTTCCACGTGGTGAAAGGAGAAAACTCTAGAAAGTTGTCCTTTCCACATATACCACAGCACAAGTGCACGCACGTGCATGCACACACACACACACACACACACACACACACACACACACGCACGCCGCATGCACACACACACAGAAATTATAATCTTTATTACATCTGATGTAATATAACTCATTTTTCTTTTATGAGTTAGGCGCTATAAGGCACAAAGTGGGGGGAAAATCTTAGTAGCAGAGAACTCTCCAGTCTGTAGATATGCCACTGATTGTATTTAAATCTTAAAAAAGTTTTGTTGCTGTTGTTATTGTTTTTTTTGAGCAGTAGATGCATCCAAATGAACTGGGCGGCAAGATTCCAATAATAACAGTAAAGGGACTATTTTACCTTCACAGTTTCCAAATCCCCAGCTTTTGATGCCTCCAGGAGTCGATAGTCCACATCAGAAGTACGTATAGGAGTACTCTCTGTATCCAAGAAAGGAAAGATTATGTTGGCTTTGGAGTACTGTGGAAAGTTATGGAAGGAGACTGTTCGGTGGGGGAAGAGAGGTTAAGACTGGACATTTCTGTGACAGAATGGTTACTTCCCTAATCTTACTCAGATAAGTACCTTTTACTTAAATGTACTTTTTACCAAAGTCAAATGTAAATAATTCTAACAGAAGGGAACACTTTTATGCTCCAGGACTCTAGTCATTAAATGTTTTGGTTAAAGATTGTTTCAAAGGGGAGGAAAGCTGGAGCCAGATCAAAACTTTTCAGTGCCTGTATAATTGGAGATATGATAACATCTCAAGTTGGATTGTTACATTTGGACACATTTGATTAGTCAAATATAAATATAACAAAAATTTATTCATCATTGGTTTTTAAAAAAATAAATATGCTCATGCTAAATGTGGATTTCAGAATATACATGTATTATTACAAAAGGAGTGTGTGGCAGGAAGTCTGGACCACAGGCCTGGGCTCTATGTGGACGATGAAGGATCCTTCAGAGTCCCGATATTTTTATTTATATTATTCATGTCCAGGATATGCAGTGACACATATAGAAGCCAGAGATAACTTTCAGTATGGCTGTTAGGTCTCTCCATCCATCATGGGCTCTGGAGATTGAACTAAGGTAGTAAGTCTTGCTCAGCAAGCAGCTTTAACCACTGACCCATCTAGCCAGCACAATAGCTTAGTTTTTGCATTTCAGGAATGAGAGCTGGTTGCCCTCAAAGTCTCTTTCAGGTTTAAGATGACATTTTCAGAAACTCTGACTTCATGGTCCAAGTGGGAAGATCAAGTGATGTTATAAAAGGCTTTAGATTTTAAAAGAAACACTTTAGTTTTTCTACAGTCCTTTGTTCGGAAGGGTGACTTTTATAGATAAGTTATAATAATTCTTTAGTAGAAGACAAAGTATTTGATCATATTAATAATACTTACATAAAATACTAACATTAAAGCACATAAAATACCAGGACTAAAGAGGAAAAACTATCTCAAATGATGAAGTACATTTTAAAATTATTTCTCTTTAAAGAATATGTTAAATTACATTTGTTAGTCTGTAGAGTTGCTAAGGACTGGAACCAGATCCCTGGTCCTATTTATATTTCCTTTTCACAAACAAAACAAAAAGTATTTGCCAAGTTGATTGATTGGGTGACTTCATTTCAGAGTCAATGTGTTAAACCAAATTCTTCTGACTGCCTGTATTTGCCTTTCTGGACACCAGTCTCCAGCCTAACAGTACATGTGCACTACCACACATGTAAATGAGTGAGGCTGTTCTGCAACATTCCACCATGTCTCCATGAGAGTGACTCCAGCAATAGAAAATTCAGTGACACAACCTGTGTCTTTAGGTTATCCACCATAGATGCTGATGGGGAATGATTGGCAAAGTGTCATTTTCTAGTCAAGTAAAATATCTTGCATATGCTAGAATGCTTGTAAGAACCACAGAAAGGCTGATATATTATTACAACTGCAACTGCACAGCTCTGCATCTGTGTAAATCTAAAACACCAAGTTTAGAACAGACTTGTTTCAGGGCTTGGTAGGCAGATCCCAGCTACTCAAGTAGGTGAGGAGGTATGAATATAACAAATCCAAGGTCTGTCTAGGTTGCAGAGTGAGTTCAAGACTAGCATGGGCAACTTAGTCAGACTGTGTCTCAAGATTAAAAAGTAAAAAGAGACCTGGGAATATAGAAATATTAGTATAAAAGAACCCAACATCTTCTTCCAAATGAAGTAATTTCAATTAAAATAAAAAACAAAAAACTAAAGCCCACAAAGTTTTCCATGCCTTTAAAAGGCCATATTTCAGATGGCTCTTCATATTTTATTTTTTTGCATTCTCTTTCTAGATCAATAATGAATATGGCAGACTTGGCAAACTGAGTCCTACCATTTCCTAAATTAAGCATTTAATTAAATGTCACAAATCAATTATAGAGTAGAATTATAAAAGCAACTGAAACTTTTTATTTATGATTCCATATTCAATTTCATTTTTCCCAGAAGTCATATATTTAAAATGTATTTACTTAGAAGGCATTTTAAAGGCATTATAAGGATCCAATTTGCTGGATTTATTTGATGCTCCATCCCCATTTTGTTAAGCATTGTTAAAATTTATGTACAGTATTGTGAGCAACTGATGCAGTAGCTGTATGTTTATTTATAGTTATAACAGTCAAAGTAAAATTCAGTAGTGAATGATTCCCCGTAAAAAGAGTATTTCATAAAAATATCCCAATTTATAAAATGATTGCAATTTCTTGAAAGATCTATTTCCTAGTGGGGGAGCAGTATCTTATCTCCTTCAGCAGGTACCTGCTGCTCTGTACAAGGCAAGTGTTTAATATCCAAGACTAAACCCCTATCCACATGGTGCTGACGACTGGTGCAAAGATCAGTGGGCGAGAAAGAAGAACTATATTGAATCCCTCAGTGACTAGTTCCTCAGTTTTCAATAGTCTGTTCCTGCTATTTTTGGGAGTTAGGCAGCTAGTGCCTATTTCTCTATCAGTTTTATGCATGATTTCTGTCAGCAAATCTAAAGACTGAAGCAGAATGATTGGCATGTAAGAATGAACTGCAGAGGAGGGAAAGCCTTACATAGTTACCGAGGTTGTAAAATTATTTCTTGAGACTATTTCCCTCATGCAGCATTAACATACCTACCACCACCACCAGGTACCTTGAGAGATTCTATGCTTCTCAACTGGGCTTTATTTCTTAGGAGCCCTTATTTGTGGGGTCGATTCTGGTCTTGAAGCACTGTCATATCCAAGCTGTTACATAGCTTACTATCATTTTCCTCCTCGTCTTAGGATCTTTCCTTATAGATGCTTAGGAAACTTTAGTGTATATTTTTGAGTAGTTAGATTATGTAACGTATTGATAATCTTAGAAATTTGATTTCTGGATAGAGGGTGCCATAAGATAGCTGCTATCCAGGGGCCCTGGGCCTACAGAGCTTGGCTGTCTACTCACAGATAGTGGGTGGCCAGACTTCTGACCACTGCTTTACGTTTCTCTTTTAGTTTGTTTGTCTACAGTAGATAAGAGTCTGGACAAAGGCCAATGGGTGAGAAAGAATAACCATATTCAATTATTTTTCACCTTGTTCCTAAGTTTTAAGTTACTTACTTCTACAGAGTTAGGCAGCCAGTGTCCATTTTCCCATTAGTTTTATGTACAATCTGTCAGTAAACTATCAACACTATAGCGCGCATTCATTGTAACAGTTACCAAAAGCGATAATTACATTTAAATCATAAAAATGCAAAATAATTTCAGAATAGTTAGGGATGACAAAAAGTAGGTCAGACTACTATACATACAAGAACAATTAAAGGAGGTCATTACTATGAAAATTTAATTTTTCTTCATTTGGCACATTTTATAGTTACCACAATTCTAGCTTGTACCAGATTTTCAATTCTAACTAACCTGCCTAAAATTGGTGTAGATCTCCTCCTCTCATCTCCGCATTCTACTAAAAAAACAGATGCAAAAGAATATGGGCCAAACCAAAACCAAACCAAACCAAAAAAAACCAACCAACCAATCAACCAACAAAACAAACCAAACCCCTGTAAGCAAGGAAAGGTGTGAACAAGCATTCAGGGCAGGTGGCACACAGCCTGTGTGAAAGTGGAACTCACCACTCAGAATCTGCTGTACTGCTTCGTTCCCCATCTGAGCTGCTGTAAAGCCTTGCAGGGAGATGATAGAAGGGTCAGAGCCATAACTCAGCAGAAGGCGGCAGGTCTGCAGATGGCCTGCTAAGGCAGCTCTATGCAAAGCAGTCTGCCCAAGACTGTCCAGTGCATTCATCTGAAAAATCATTGGGTGGCCAAGTGAAATCAGGCATTCTTTCCCACTGTAGCAAATATACTCTTAGAAAAAAAAAAAAGCCAGCAGTGAAACTTTTTGGAAAATGGCATTAACTTTTGCTCACTAGCACGACAAAGATAACTCCCTCTTAATGGCCCGAGTGTTTGGGGAAAAGCCTAAAACCAAAAAACACCCCCAACTTCGCTGACATCTTCCTGCCACACTCAGAAGAAAGAATGGGAGACCTTGGGAGGACAAGGGCTCTCACCTGGTATTCACTGCTGGCCATACTGGAGACACCCACCAAACACCTCAGAATTTGAACAGTTGATCACACTCAGAGTATCAAGACAACAGAGTACACATGCAAAGACTGATAATGTAGCTCATCACACTTCTTTTTCATTTAGGAATGCCTCATATTCTGGTTGAGCATCCCTAATCAGAAGTGTTTCCAATTTCAAAGTCTTTTGTGTTTGAGGGTATCTGTACATAAATAATGAGATATCTTGGAAACAGAACCCACATCTAAATACAAACTTAATTTGTTGCATATATCATTTGTACATATAATGCTGAAGGAAACTTCATTTTTGTGTGCCTGTGATTTGATTGTGGTACATTACATGAGGCCAAGTGTAAACTATTTCAATTGTATCATGTTGATACAATTATCAACACTGTATGATGTTGATAATTCAAAAATTTGGATTTTGGAGCATTTCAGATTTCATATTTTTAGGTCATAGATGCTCATCCTGCAACAGGTACCTTAATTATGAATACATTTGACTGGGAACTGCCATGAGGATTCAGTGTTCATTTTCAACCTTGAAGAATGTATATGGGAAACAGTAATTTATTTGTGTTGAGTAAATGTTCAGCTTTTGGGTTATGTTCATCATTTGGTCATATCTAACTAGTCTAGTATTTTATAATGTTCCAACAAATGCTCGTTACTCCAGGCAGACCACCTACCTGTACAGCTACTTTCAGAGAACCCCTTCTCCAAGCTCTCCATTATCTCTTGGGGCCTCAGTAGCTAATCCCACTTTCTGACACCTGTGTTGACTCAGTGCTTACAAATTATACCACCGGGATTGTTATCCATCAAGTTCAACTAATGCTGTTGAAAATGTGGACTGTCTTCTTGAAAGGTCTTAATAGGGGAATAACAGTAAAAGCTGAGATTTATGCTAGTTGTTCACTAGCACCTCCCACACCAGTAAGGTTAGGGTTTAAGAGAACTGGTCTCTCTGCTTCTGGTTCTCCACCATTACTGGTAAAGTTGTGGCACTTGTTCAAATGAATGTTCACTTAAATTCTTAATGGTCTTCAGAAAACTCACCAATAAAAAGTTTCACAATTTAATTCTATATTTTCCAACAGAAAAAAAGCATGGTAGTTAGTATTCACTTCTTAATGGAAAACATGAGATGCCAAAGTAGCATTTTTGTCTGAATGTTAGTTACTTCATTATAGAAGCATACATCCACAACTGCAAACATCCCCAATTATTCACACATTTCTGGAAATTAGATGAGACATATTCAATTATACAGCTGTAAAGATGAATAGTAACAATGAACTCCAATTTAGATTGTTAACTCATGTAAATATGGTTTGAGAGTTATTTTTGTAAAATAGAGATCTTACCAAGTTAAGATCTCAAATTAATGACTTCTAATCCTTCAAATAAGGCTGAATAGCAAACAAAAGTTATGGGCAAGCGAGAGAATTTAAAGGCTTTCTGTAAACCTAGGCCAGCCAGCTTCATCAGCACTGCTGAAGCAGATCAACAGGACACTAAGAACACACTGCACCTTCTTTAAGTGAAAATGGTGGACCTAAGTGCTTTGTAAAATAGCTCCTTCACATCCCCATCGCTCCCTTACTTTGAGAAATTTCATGTCTTAACAATGAATAAAATTTATGTGTCAATGGTTCCTAGATCTCATTTGTAACAGGAATTTTTAGGATTTAGTTAAAGAAATTCCATCTGATAAAGACTGACTGGAAACAGTGGAAACTGATAAGCTGGTCACATACTGAAACTTTATATTCTACCCTCTACCCGTATGAGATACTTACTCCTTCCTTTAGGTGAGTCTTGATTTCCTGATAGCTTAGAAAATTTCGTGTCCGTAAAGTACAAGACACCAGTGCAATGCAATGCAATGCATATGTACACATTATGAAAGGACACTATAATCCATTTTCACAATCTATGAATCATCACCTATCAAAGACTACCTATGGAATACTTTATCCAGCAACCAAGCTGAAGTCAAAAAGGTATCAATGAGAGAAGTACGTGCTCACTGGTGATTAAAAAAAAAAGAGGAGCCTAGAGCCTTGACAGCCTGTCCATAGAGCCCTCTTAGAGCACTAATGTGTACCAAACAGGGGAAATAGTAAACAGGATTTCTATAAGAACTGTGAGGAAGGGATTACTCTTGACCAGAAAGCCATGTCACCAATTTCTCAGGGAGGCATGCATAAAGGACCCTCAGACACCTGGGGGCTACACCTCATGTACACAGCAGTTTCTAGGTTGGCTAGGACTACATGATAGACTCTGTCCCCATGAACAAACAAAACCCACCAAACAAAGCAAACAATCTGCCCCCACCCCATTCTTTCCCCAAAGCCCCTAGTCACACAGCCCCGAGAGCACCCTAAAATGGCTGGAGACCAAGTCATAAACCCTAATCTTCTCAACAAATATTTAACATTCAGTGCTAAAAAGATAATTTTTATTTTTTATGTCTATTAAAGTGTGGAACTGCCTTCAATAAGGCAAATGCCATATGTTACATACTCAGCAGTGCTAACAATAGTTAACTTTCTTAAGCCACATATTTAGAGGTTGTGATGGCCAATTGATTGTGAACACAACTGGATTAAGGAAGTGACTAGGTAGTAATTAGTAAAGCAAAGAGCATATGTGTGTGTGTGTGTGTGTGTGTGTGTGTGTGTGTGTGTGTGTGTGTGTATGTGTGTGTGTTATTTCTGGAGAGATGGTTAGATTCTGAGAGCTTCAGTTTAAATGAATGTGTCATAGGTTACTAGGGGCATGTCTTCTTCGCTTGTATCTATCTTCCTGTTAGTATTCAACTCTGCTTCCTGTATAGCATGATGCGGCTATTCCAGCACACATACTCCAGCTCTCCTACCAAGATGGACTGAACCTCTGAACCATGAGGAATATAGACTTTTCTTCTCCTGTAGTTTCTATCCAGTATTTGATCGCAGGAACATATTTAGAAAGTGCTATTAGAATCAAAAGGGAACCGTCATTTAAAATCAACAGAAGTCACAGAAAGAATATACTAAGCAAGAAAAGTATGGCCCAGCAGTAGCTAAGAAAATTTTTTTACTGATACATGAACAACTGAAAGCATCAACCCTGAGGGATTAACATTCTGACTTGGGATCCAGAAATAAGTAACAGGGGTTGACATAACTCTCTCCTCCACCCCTTTGGCTTGTCTAGAGCTTACTTTGTAGATGAGGCTGGACTCAAACTCACCAGAGAAAGTGCTGGATGAAAGGCATTTGTTATCACACCCAGCATAAGGCATTTCAGACCTACTGATGGCAACTTGTATTGTCTTGCACTTTAGAGGAACCAATAACAACTTACTCGCTGTAGTGGAAGACCAGAAGGATATACTGCTCTAGAAGTCACTCTGCATTGTTGGCAGAATGTTTTCAAGATAGAAGCCCACTGCTCAACTAAGATGCTGATCATGAAAATGTATTATGCACATGAACAGCTAGTAAGGACTGAGAAACTACACAATGTCACTGTAACGAACTATAAGGTTATTTTTCATACGCTTTCTGAAATAAAATGCCTTATCAGTGACAACAAATAATATTTTAAAAAACTAAGAACATTTTTTATGGTTTGTATTTACAAACTCAGACCAATAGAAAAATAATGCTCACAAGTATAAAAGAAAGTCCACTTAGCTTATTGATTTCTGCTCAACATTACATGTTGTTTACATAACAATGCCATAGTTGTAGCCACAAAGTAGGAGATAAATCTGTACAACTCTTTCTTATATCACTTTTAATTAAAAATAAACAAAACAAAACACAAAATGTCTCTTTAAAGCAAAAATTTAGATCACATGCATTATAAATAAAAGCATTTAATATACATAATCTTATTTATTTATTTGTAAAAGTAAATTCAAGTAGTGTAATACTAAAACACTACAAACAAATCTGATGCCAGGGGAAAAGCAAAAGGCAGGAAGGGCTAATTAAAATGGAAAGAATCCTTTCATTATTATGGTGTAAAATTATTTAGCTCTAGTTTTACTGGAGTGTACGTTACGTGTGGTGTGACAATGTGCACAGTGCAATGTACCGTGGAGGTCAGAGCCTTCCTGAAACTGAAGTACAGACAGCTGTGAGCTGTTCAAATGGGTCCTAAGAATGAATTCAGATCTCCTGTAAGAGATGAGCCATCTCTATAACCCCCCAAATCTTTTTAACATTACAAAGAATTATGATGTAAGGATTGAGGGTCTGGTTACTGCTTAGTTGTGATACTTGGTTTCATTAGCTATTATTAAAGGAAAAAATTTCATACACATGTGGAGTCTATCAAAGAAACATAACTATGTTTACTAAATAGTAATGTTTTTACTTGCAATGTGATTATTAATTACACTAAAGTTTTCATTGCAAAATCTGATAGTCAAATTTTATCTTTCCTTATGCTCTTGTAAAAATTACCTAAGTAAAAAATTAAAAAAAAATTTATAATAAAGTAGATTTGTGATTTCATGGTCTGTGGTCAAGTCTGTAGGGCATTTTCCTGCTTAATAATTTTTTTTTTTTTAAGGAGGGCCCAGCCCATTGTGCATAATGTCACCTGTGGCAAGTAATTCTGAGCTGCATAAATGCAAGCTGAGCAAGGCATGAAGAACAGGCCAGTAAGCAGCATTCCTTATGACCTTAGGTCTAATTCCTGCATTTCTGGGTTCTGCATTATTTGTACACATATAATGAAAATAAACCTAAAAAAGAAAGTTGACTGTCATATTACATTAATTCTAATATTAACTTAAAATGGTGTATGTTGCTGGGATCATAGCTGAGTGGTAGAGCACTTATCTAGAATGTGAGAACCCAGGTTCAATTTCTACTATCACAAAAACAAATCAACTCCCTAATAATGTAATTTCCATGTTTTAAGTGTCTTATTTTTACTTATGTGTATGCATGTATCTGTGTGGGCATATCCCGCATGCAAGTAGGTCGGGATCCCCTGAGCTGAAGTTATGGGTGGCTGTGAGCTGCCTGATATAGGTGCTGGGTACTGAACTTGGGTCTTTTCCAAGAGCAGCATGCACTCTTGCCCACTGAGCTACCTATGCACCTGCTTCCATGCTTTTGATGCTAAGTGTCCCCCAACAAGGCTCATGTTGGGGTGTGGCTCTATTCTGAGAGCTTCTGAGATGATGGAACATGGTTGGATGACACAGGTACTGGAGGTGGAACCTTTAAGATTTACTCCTGTGCTGTCCTATCTTACTTTCTGCTTTCTGCCCTCTCCAAAGTCACCACTACTGCTATGCCACATGCTTTTACCACCCTGGCTTTCTGGCCAAGTGAACAGGGCCAAGTGACCACGAACTAAACCTTCTGGGATCATGAGCAAAGTCATTTTTGAGTTGTCTCTGCTGATCAGGTGTCTGATCACAGAGTTGAGAAAAGGAACCAATACAAATGTGATGCTGAACAGCGTTGGCCTGTCAGCTGCCTACTGCTTTCTAGGAGACCATGAAGAAAGGGCAAAAAACTACAACTTTTTAATTAGAAAAAAGTTAAACCAACTTCATAAGACAATCTATGACTTTAAAGAGAAAACCAGGAAACTAACTGTTCTCTCTGAAGAGGAGGAATTTTTTGGGGACTCAAGAATTGAGAGCAGCTTGCTGCTCACACTGAGTTTGGGCTTACCTTTGCCCCATGCTTGTGCAGAACTTCCATGACATCATTATGAGCTCTCTCAGCTGCCACATGCAAAGGGGTCATGAAGCTATGGAAAGAAGAGAAAAGAAAGAATTTGTAACATTTCCTGAAACCACTCTCAGTAGCTAGTGACTGTGACAGACAGAGGGGTGTAGCCACTACTAAGCTGCCTGCACCCATTCAAGCAAACCTAGTTAAACTTAGTCAGTTTGAGAAAACCAAACCAAAACAAGGAGACACGAATCTAGAACAGGGACTTGACGGGTAGAAGGGGTCACAATGGGAGGGAGGGAGCTGGCAGTGGCAGGGCTGGAAATGACCAAGCAATGTTACTCACATGAAATAGTCAAATGAGAGAGAAGAAAAGGGTTGGAGGACTCTTGGTAACTATACTCACTCCTTGTTTTTCTCATTAACGTTGGCACCTTTCCTAAGCAGCAGCTCTGCCACCTGCTTCCGCTTGGGATGTAAGGAGGCCACAGCACAGTGCTGTAACACAAACAAAACTCAGTTTAGAGAGAGCAAACTTCTACTCAGACATGAATCCCTGAAGGAAATTGCAGCTGGAGGCTATTTGGAACATTGTACTCTCAAAATGCATCATGGCATAATGATGCACTTAACTCTATGGAGATGGTCAATATTCCCTTTAAACACATTGGGAGAGCAAACCAAATGAAATTATATTCTCAATTAAGCATTAAGAGACTTCATTTCTTTCTCTTCTGTCAATAAATACTAAGCATATATTCCATTGAAAATGTTAGAATACTACTTTTTCAAAACTGTGGAACTCATGATAACTGGTCTATCAGTGACGTAAGTCAGTGTTTTCATTGCTCCATTGAGAAGATAAGCTGATTTTCTCAGTCACTGGTGAAAACGGGATTAAAGCAATTTAAAGGAAGCAATTTTCTCAAAAATTTCATGTTTTACTCTCATATTTATATAACTTTCGTATTTTGCTCATTTTATATCAGTAAGTGCATTAACATTCTAAAAACTAAACCTGCTCACAACTGAGTAGAGTAAGTTCCCCAGAACAGTGGAACATGTTCCATATTGGTGCCAGGAATTATACTCTGTGACTCTTAAGCTCCTGGCCTAGCACTGTGTAAATTGAAGTTATTGAACTGGGTTTGATGGTTTTAAATTTAAGTTGGCCCATTTCAGTTTGGTTAATCTTTTAACGGTGTTTTCAGCAGAATGGGTCAAATGACCTTTCTGAGCTGCACGGGTTTAAAGCAGTTAAATGAAGCATATTTAACAGTCTATGCTATAAAAACCACATATGATTAAATTTGGAAGTTAGGGCAGGCACCAGACCAACACCTGTGCCTTAATGTGTTTGACGACATAGGAATAAGTAAATCTTTCGGAAAGAGTACAAGGACGAAAAAAGGCCAGTCTTACAAAAGGTTTATACAGTCAGGAACAGGAAGTTCAACTGTAATGCTTCCCACTTGCACATAATCCATTACTTGCATGCAATTACTCCAAAGGATGATGCAAATATCTGTGAAGCCATATTTTCTAGAGAAAACATATAATATCTATCTACTAAGCACACTTCTAAAGAAAAGCTTCTATCGGATCACACTGCATTAAAATGAAAGTACTGAGAACAAAAATGATTTGTCACAATAAGCCTGGGATAAAACAAGTCTAAATCATGGAGGAGCAAGTATCAAGCCTCTCATCCACAAAGAATCATGACCAAACCAAAGTTTCAGTGCAACGAACATTAAAATGCAAATTGCTGGCATTTCAGAGAGTGAGGCACTCTCAGGTTTCTGAAATGAAAAGCATTATTTAACGCTGCACCACTATTAGTGACCCCAGGAACCTCTGGGTAATGCCATCTTACCAGCGCTGTTTCATGAGACTGTGGCTGCTTGAAGTTAATGATTTCCAAAGCAAGGGTTTTTTTAACTTTTGCCAGGTCTGCTTCTCTGGCTGCTTGTAGTAAAGAATGGCCTTTAAATTCATCTGGTAATGAAATAAGAGTTATTAAATTAAAATAACTATAGTTTAAAAAATTATAATCAATTCTGGAAGGTATAATTTGCAAACCAAAACACTTGGGAGACTGAGGCAGAAAGATTGGCCTGCAAAGTGAGTCTGAGACTGTCTCAAAAGACCAACACACACACAAACACAACGACAAAAATTGTACGTAGGAAAATTATTAACTTTGCATACGTCTCTATTTTACTTAAAATAGTAATATAAAATGGTGACAATATAAAAAGTGGAGGTATATAGATCTTAAGGAAATACTCTGAAATGAGCCTTTCATATTTCAGAGCTGAGGCACTTATTTTGGCAGCCGAATCAGTAGTGAACACATACTTAGTTACTCTGCAGCTCTCACAGAAAACAGAGACTGTGCTACACTGTCAAGAAGGGACAGGAGGAGCCTACTTCTTCTACTCTGTTATTGCTGTTCTGCTGCCATCAGAACTAAATATAAGTCATGGAACAGAAAATGATACTTAGAGAAGTAGTCAAAATATCAGCAGCACTTATGTCTTGACACAGAGTTGAAATGTTTGAGAACTGCCAGAATTAGAAAAATTTCAAAGAACAATAACTACATAAGAATAATTTAAATTTTTTATTTTCTATTTTACAATTTCGGTTTTATAAAGCTGAAAGTTGTTCTAAAAACACTCAAATGAAGTTTGACACTAATACATAACCATTTCAGTTGTTCTAATGTTTGAACCTATGCATCTACATGATACCATGCTGGTTCTTCTTTCTCATGAGGACCCCACCATATCCCCCCCCCCCTCAAAGGACAGAAAGGTACCCAGACACCTATTCCAATACACCACGTGCCTCAGTTTAAACACTTTGCACATCCTTCTCTGTTTGCCTTTACTGTATACTTTCATTAAGGAGCACAGCCATCATAATTAGCTTAGCACCATTGTCCTGTTTATTCTTCACAGTCTTATCAGCACAAAGTTTGGCACAGAGTAGGTTCTCAATAAATATTAGTTGTTATTAATAAGTTGTAGCTAGTTAAGGAAATAAACCATTTCTAGATGACCTTTTATTTAACATTCCTTAAAAAAAAAAAAAGTGTGTGTGTCTATGTGAATATAGATGTGTCTGTGCCACAGGATATGTGTAAAGGTTAGAGGACAACTTTTAGGAGTTGATTTCCTTTGTCCAGAGTGTATTCTGAGGACTGAAGCTCACATCATCAGGTTTGTGTGGTGGTGAGTGCTTTGCTGGCTGAATCATCTTGCAGTCCTACTTCATGGTTCTTTAACTTTGTTATGTTTTTCAGTGTTGGACTTTAAAACTTTTGGAACAAAACGCAAGGTTAGCTGAGTTGATAAAGTAAACCAGTAAATACTAAGAGCAAAATGAGATGTTCTGATTGCAATACTCTAAGTAGGAACTCATAAGTAAAGTTGGGATCTACAGGCTGTGTGTAAAGAGCAGGAGCTGACAAGCACACAGGAGCAGATGCATTCAGAAGGAGGAGCCAACACCCCAGAGTGCTTGCTGGAGTGAGCCACAGAGAAATTTAAACTGAAGGCAAGCGACACTGTCTTAATGACAAGCATTCTATAAACTCCAACATGGTGAAGGCAGTTTGGCACTGAAAACTACAGCTAAAAGATACTAAAATTCTTCTCTCTACATATTTCTTGAAGAATCGTATTTAATAAAAACTTGTATTGAGGAGGTTGAAAACAACTAAGAAAATGCTTCCTATAAAAAGGTACATAAATTTAGGTAAACATTAAGATCTATAAGAGAATTAAGACAACCTAATAAAACAGACAGTCTAGACTTCTAATAAGACTCCTAATTTGTAAAAGGGTGGAGAGCAGAATAAAGGGATAACGATGACATAGAAATAAATGAGTCATCACACAGACTAGAAACAGTAAGTTAGAAAATAGAAATTTCAATTTTGAGTAGAGTCAAATTTAGTTACTGAAGTTGCTAAACATACATCTTACACAAGCACTACAGTAGTAGGGGTTAGAGAGAGACATGATCTGGAGACCTCATTTAAGACACCAGAGATAGCACAGGTGTCCAAAGGTCACCTGCTTGAAAACACAGAAAACAACTATATAACCCAATTCAGCATGGCAAGAGTTACCTAGTAGGAGTAGGTTCCACAAGGAGAGAACAAAGATGCTTCCCAGTCATAACTGGGCTCACATTTTATGAAAATCTAATCTAGTCTGATTACACAAATATAATAAATTTCAGTTGCCACATATGACTAAAATTTTAGGAAATTTACTCTTCATAAAAACTAGCTTAAAAGCTGCTTCAACCTAAATGATGTGAGTATTATGTTGAGCACTTTTTTCCTTGAGGTATCACCCAGTAAAGATTTTCTTATGTGGTTTCTGAATCTTAGTCTCTTGCATACAGGTTGAAGGCAGACCACAGGGCAAATTAAAGTTAGGTGGGAGATAACTAGCTTAACTTCAACCTCCAATGCCCACATGGAGAATCACATGCATGTTAGTATTGGCTGTAATACCACACATTATGTGACAACCTGAATGGGAACCAAACAGGAAGGGGACTCTAGACACAACCATGGATGTCTAGTTAGTGTGGCCTTCAGCTGGTTGTTAAATGTGACTAATGTAAAATGTCAGCAATACAGGGACCTAGATATGATGTGAGAATTCTCTGTGCTACCTAAAAGTACTTGCAGTTTCCTTATATATTATACACATTAGTATTTATGAAGATGATGCCCATCAAATAGTCTCACTTAGGTTTGGAACATAACACTCACATGTAAATAAAAACAAGACTGTGTAACTTTTTGGAGATGGACAGTTAATGTTCGGCATCACTTTTTATTATCAGTGACAGAAGAATGAAGTTCTGTGAGCCCAGAGACTTGTGTTTGGATTTGTATGCGGCTGTATTTTTATTGTCTGTCACACAGAAAAACACTCAATAAATGTTGATGGAACCCATCCTCAGCTGTCAAACAAAATAATAAAAAACACCCCAAAACAACACCTCCCAAGCCCCAAAACAAAGAAAAACAAGACCAGGAGCCTTGACAAATGAGCTAGAATTGGGTTTCAAAAAACACATCTGTATGTATGTTTGTATGTATAGTGTATGTATGTATATATGTATGTAGAATGTGTGTTAAAGGCTCTTGTGGAATACATGAAGCAAAGCCTATGGTTAGAAATGAATGTGATAAATCGGTGCATATGTAAGAAATAAGGACTTCATCCAGTTAGAGAACAGCCTGGGTAACGAAGCAGAACTGAGTATTCTCACTTATGGCTAGCCACATTAGGCTTAGGGCACAAATACTTACAAGTCAGTCTTTCCCGGAGCTCAGGAGTTGGAGCCATATCGACAGCACTTTTGCCATGGCAGTTGACCAAGGTAGGATCAGCACCATGGCTAAGTAATAAAGAACAGACTTCTACACGGTTCTTGGAAGCAGCTTCATGTAGTGGAGTAAACTGCCACAGATCCATAGCATTAACACAAGCTCCATGCTGAATCAGGAAAAGCCAGACGTCAGGAACCATTTCCATGAGGGAAGCAAACTCACAAAAAGTATTTCACTGAAAATTTCAGCTATAAATTTTGGAATGTAATTGTTTTAAATTCAGCTTTTAAAAACCAGTTTAAGCTAAATGTTCAAAGTTTCTAAGCAATATTTTTATACATTATCTTATTTGTCCTAAAAATTTGTCCTACTTGTTCAAAAAATCCAAAGTATAAATAAGCTTAAAATTAAAAAAAGGCCAAACCAATACTGTTTAATACTTTTGGCTTTCTCTTACCTTTAACAACAGTTCTGTGACCTCATAGTGTCCGTATGAGCATGCATTATGAAGAGGTACAAGTCCGCTAGATGGAAAGAGTAAATTAAAACACTGAAATTCCCAATAGCTACCCGGTTGTGAACTGCTAACCAAAAAACAAAACAAAAACAAACAAACAAAAAAAACCCAAAAAACCAATCTAATAAATTCTTTTTAAACCATCTTAAGAATCTAAGGAAAGAACCAAAGCACAGCTAATACTACACCTCTAGCATTTATCTTGTGGTCTTTATGCATGATCCATGACAATGAAACCTACCAATCAGGAGAATATCAGAAGTAACGGCAACAGTAACTGGAAGGGAACCCACATAATCTTACATGAATTAACTTTTGTAAAGCTTTTCAGAGTAAGTGCAGTCAGAAGCCTGCTGCCCTCTTCCGTTGACGCTACTCTCTGACCACCTACCACACACATCTGGTGCACAAGGGCAACAGGCACATGTGCCCAGGATTCGCACAGGCACAAAACATAACAAGAACATGAAAGAGGGCAGACTGGGAAAGGACAGGCCCTCCTCCTAACTGCCCAGATGTGGTTGTGGGCTCAATGAAAGAGCTCTCCCCCTAGGGCATTTCTGCTGTCTGTTGCTAATCACACAGGTCTAACATAATTGGCCTCACCTGGGTAGGGTCAATTACCCTTGACATCTCAAGGCCAGATGAGAAATGTTAGCTTTCATTGGACAAAAAAAAAAAAAAAAAAAAAAAAAAAAAAGTCCACAGATCATTGGAAACTACAAGAAAATTGGTAAGCTTCCAATATTTATCAGTTCATAAAGAAAATAACATATTTCTTGTTGTCTATCCATTATTTCCTGTATCAATGTTTTGAAGATCATCTAGATTGAATTAGTTTAAGGAAATTAAAAAAACTAACTTTAAAAAATCATTTACTCATTACTATAGTTAATTAATAAAAGGAAATTCTCTTAAGAGCTTCTATGCTAGATAATCAATTTTTAATACTTTAAATCTTTCTGAAATGCAATGTGAGGTGAAAATGATTGTAACTGTGAAAAATAATTTCAAATAGAATCACAATGAAATTAAATTGGCGTAACAAATGATTGTGAGAAGTCTATAGTAATACATAAAAAAAGATCTGAGATCAAATCAGAGCATTTTTAATTTATCATTATTCTATCTGTGTGGTGTTTCCTGCATGTACGTCTGTACTGCATGTTTAGGTACCTGGTGTCCACAGACGCCAGAAGAGGGCACTGAATCCTGTGAAATGGGAGTGAGACATAGGTGTGAGCAGCCCTGTGGGAACTAGGAATGAAACCCCAGTCTTCGGAAAGCAAGCCAGTGCTCGTAAGTGCTGAGCTTTCTCTCCAGCCCCATGTGAACATTCTTAATGAGCTAAAACCTTCAGACTATCAAATGATGAAAATAGCATAACCATCTATCCACGGAATCCTTAAAAGGTAATAAAGGCTGCACCTACCCTTTGTCTTTTGCATGAACATCAGCACCATGCTGGAGAAGCAGCTGGACTATCCGAACTCTGTTGTAGCCTGCTGCCAGGTGTAAGGGAGTAGACTGGAAAAGACAAACAAGAGCTCAGCACTTCTAGGGATGGCCTTGGTCCCACTCAGCCTATAACAACACAAGGGGTAATTTCCTTTCCTAGAGAGACAAATCTGTCTGCATTGTTATCTGCAATGGTTTAATTTTCATCAAAACTCATGTCACCAGCCTAACAGTGTCCAGGTGCTGCTAGGGCCTTCCGGAGAGGGTACTGCTTTTCTCCAGGAAGTAAGTCAGCGCTCTGGAGGCACTGGGCTGATATAACAAAAGAGAGCTTTTGAGAAGCAAGCCCTGCTTTGGCTTGCTCTCTTGTTCTTTCCCCATGTGAGCTCTTCTCCTGACCTCCTTCCTTCCTCTGTCATACACTTACTCACCCCTGCCGCTGTGTAGCAAGGGGCTCTTGCTAGACACTGGCATCATTCCATTTGGTTCTCCCAACCACAAGAGTCACAAACCAAGCACACTTTACTTTACACATTCCTCAACATTAGTTTACAGCAGCATGGAGTAGGCTAACAGACTTCATCTAGGTCCCTTACTGGGTCTCAAGGACTTCAATAATTCAGCTCTTACCCTGCAAAGCCTGTGCTGCTTCTCCCTTTCCAGCATGAACTATTCTTACGATGCTAACTTAAAAGTCATGTAAGGGTCACATTCCCAATAACTGGAAACATAAAAGTCTAACTTTCCAACTTTAAGGAGAAAGACTGAGAAGCATCCCTGAAGAGCTATTTGAAGATGCTCTAGCAGAAACCAAAAAGACATGGCAGTGTGACTTCTAGCATCCTCACTGGATGCTCACTATACATGGCTTCGCCCCCCCCACCCCCGTACTGCTATGAATGACTGAACAGTAAGCTGGCAAGCTGTTCTTTGGAAAACCTGACATTTAATATTTTGTGGAAGAGGTGGTAATTTAATTGACTATGAGCAAAAGAGATTCTTTTTATAATGCCCTTTATACAACTTTATTTGTTCACAGTTGATTCAATACTTCTCATTTCCAAAAATAAGCAAACCTCCAAATGACAGTGTATTCACTTATTGAATAGTTTATGTAAACAGTCAAAATGTAAGAAAAGTCACCTTCCTACTTTTCAGATTTTAAAAAAATTCTGAGTAAAATTATAATGCTTCAAAAGTGGTAAAATGCTTAGTTTATAAACTTTTGAAACATTTATGTAGGTCAGATAATAAATGAGATTGATCAGGTAATAAATGAGAGGATGCATGAAATAAACTGGCTGTGAAAAAAAAATAGAGTTAAGGAGTTTCAAAGACTTGTAAGAATTGGCGTCATTGGGAACTTGACTCAGGTAGACAGGGAAAGATCCTAGAGTGTCCAGTTTGGAAAGAACCATGGCAGACAGAAGAAGAGGGTGACGCGCAAAACCGGGGGCCCGGGTTACTGAACTTAAGGGCTCCCATTTTACAGTCTGCTTCAAATGTGGGTAGCGTCCCTGACACTGATGGGACCTGCCCTGGTGCAAAGAGGACAATGAGTAAGTAAGCACGGCTGTGGATGTGAGCAGAGCCTTCAAGTTTCCATCATCCTGACCTACGACGACGACTGTTCCCTGTAACTGGGAGCTAAACGAGAGCCTTTGTCACCTAGGCTGCATTTACCACAGCTACAGGAGCTGGAACTAAGATGGACATGCCCCTGACATTTCACCATGGGCACGTGTGACATGGGATGCCCTTCCTAGGGAGGATTAAATCACAACTGTGAAACTCTGGTGTAAGTCACCAGAGAGCCGTCTCACCAATAGTGCCTATACAGGGTTTACTTTTCTTTAAGTAACGATTTCAGTGTGGCCTATATCAAATCAAATCCTCTGCAATTTCCCAAGCAATGGGGACCAAGTTGTTTTGGTCTGTCCAGGACTGCATTATATTTTTCTGTGATTTGATTTTTTTCTTCTTCTTAATGTTATCACAGAGAAGTCTGTCTTATTCTTTGTAATGGATAGACAGTATTTCTTTTGTGTGGCTGTACCATGATTATTTAAGTATTTCAATTCTTGCTCTATTTTATCAAAGGATATCTCATTTGGGTCTATTATTTGGTTAAAATAGATCAGTGTTTCCCTGATACAAGGAAAGTATTACCCCAGCCATTAAGTCACAATCAGAGCTGTACTAAATTCCTGTCAACAGAGACATGATTCATCTGCTAGGACAGAAAGTTTTAAGAAGCTCCTTGAGACACTGATACTTAGATGAGAATCCAAACCAATTAAAAGCTAGAGAATTGATATGGGCATGCGTCCCTACAAGACGTACATCTCGTTACCCAGCCCCAGCTTTTAAGTAGTATAATTATGAAGATCAGCATCTCTCAAGTTTTTAACTCTTTTTACAAAGTGTGTGTGTGTGTGTGTGTGAACTGGCTAACACAGTAAGTACCTGGGTTTGAAACTAGCGCTATTACCACTGCATAAATGAGCAGGGAGGTAACAGTAGACAGAGGGGGACCAATGCCAGGAAGGGCAACATCACTCTCATTCTGCATTCCTTTTCTATTAACTAAAAGCTCAGGCTCACAGAGGATCTTGATAAATATATGTGGCCAGGAGCTCCTTGGTTCTAAGTATGTAAGTGCTCAGATTCTCGGATTGCAACAATGAACTGTACACACCGACAGTGAGAACACACCATTAGAGTGAGCACCCCAGAAATGCTGGGCTTCTTAACAGAAGCTGCCTAGAAGTACAAAACGAGGAAGATCAACAAAACCGGACACAGATGCATAGTTTTTCATCTTCCTTCCCACAACAGTGTTTTCTCCAAAATCCCCAGAAAGATGGGCACTTGCTTTCTTCAATTAAGTCCCTCCAAGCAGAACTACTTCCTAGTTACTCTCTGGTTAGAACCCTGACCTTGCATTTGATAGCCTCTGAACTGGTGAGAGAAAGAAATGTATGGTCCTTCTATGCTATGTCACGGTAGTTAAAGATGACTGATACAAAGTAAGTGGCATATCTTTGGACTGGGGATTGAGTTTCCATTGTAACTGGCCAGGAAACTGCTTTAAGAATGCTAATTCAGCCAGTGGTTTTCTGTGAGTTGGGGCCAGCCTGGTCTACACAGCCAGTTCTGGGCTAGCCAGGGCTACAAAGACTCTATTTCTAAATAAAGACTAGGGGATGGAGAGGAGGCTCAGCAGTTAAGAGCGCTACTGCCAAGAACTGAACCAGAGGACCCAGGTTCAATTCTTAGCACCCACATGGTAGCTCACAACTATCTATAATTCCAGTTTCCAGGGGATCCAATGCCCTCTTCTGGTCTCATGGGTACACAAACATACATGTAGGCAAAAACATCCATCCATCCACTCACACACACAAAACAACACATTTTTAAAATATTAAAATAAAGGCTAGTTCATACCAGAGCTTGTAGGGAAGAGGAAGTGGAAACAAGTAGCCATTCTATCTGAGAAGCAAGCTTCAAGTTCACCCAGGGGCCCTGTCTCAGAAGATAGGCTGGAAATCCACAGCAGATGACATGAATCATTCTCTACTGTCCCTATGTACACATAGCAGCAAGTGCACGCATGTGCTACACGCATAAGTTGAGAATTCTTTTTCAAAAAAGATTTTTATTTGTTTATTTCTTCATGTGCATTGATGTTTTGCCATGGGTGCCAAGTCCTCTGGAACTGGAGTTAGAAATAGTTGTGAGCTGCCATGTGTTTATTCGGAATTGAATCTGGGTCCTCCAGGAAGAGCAGTCAGTGCTCTTAACCACTGAGCCATCTATCTCTCTAGCCCCCAAATTGAGAATTCTTAAATCCATTTAGCCCTTCATTTCTTTTTCCTTGCTGTTTCTCAGACTCTCCATACCTAGCTGTGTCTTTTAGACACAGGATCATCTCTCATCTCTTACGAGCTTTCTACAGAATATATTGTGTGTTACTAACTGGCCATTCTGTTCAAGCCAGGATTGTACTTAGTCATGATCCATGTAGGGTGTTTTGGACTATATCATAGATGTTTGATAATTTGCAACGGCAAGAGAGAAAAACACTCTAAACTTAGATTCTAACAATTTGTTGAGCAGATGCTAAAGTACCACTTCTGAACACAACTTCTAAATAAAATTGTAATAATGAATCATGACAGCCAAATGATTTAGTAATCACTCCCTTCTCCCCACGCAGCTAAGACTGCAGGAAGCTTGTCAGGACAAAGGTTTACCGTTTCTTTTCAATCCTTGGCCTCCTTGGAAAGGCAATGTTCTTAGGGAGAGAGATAGACCAGTTGACAGAGTCACTAATAATGCCATAGAAACGATGCATCTGACAAAACAATGATTGTCTTAGTAAAACCCACTAATGAAAAATCAAAGACATTTTTAAGCCCTTATTGTTATGGTAATAAATATACATAAGCATAACGATTTTACATACTATATCCCAACATAAATATGCAAGAAAAATTGCTGAGGGATTCTTGCATTATAGTGAGGCATGCATGGCTCAGCAAGAGCTGCCCTCCAGAAGTGCTTTGATTAGATACACAATTAACCTGTAGGACTTGAAGAGTTCCCAGATGCATACTTAATGAGTTCCAACCTTCTGTGATCCCAAATAACATTACAACTATGAGCTGTAAAAGCTGAAGATTTGGAAAATGGTATGACCTTCATCCATCAAGATTTAGAAAAAATAAGGATGACAAGAGAGGGCAGTAAGGGCTGGAGAAGCCAGGTATGTGTCCCCAGGCAATGCTATCACTTTCCTACAGATGAAGAGGACAGACAGAAACTTTCTTTTATACACTATGAAGCTACAGTCTCTAAAGCAATCCAACTTGGTATTCCTAGTAACAGCTTATTTTTTGCTTTGGGGATAGGGTTTCTCTATGTAACAGTTCTTGCTGGAACTTGCTCTATAAACCAGGTTGATCTTGAACTCACAGAGATCCACCAGTGCCTAAGCACTCTCTCCATCATGTTTTCATCAAGGTATTTTCAAGGCATGACAGTAAGTTCCACCCTGTTTCTCACTGAGCTATATATAGAATAGCTATTTTTTTTAAAAATTTGTATGTTAGCCCATATGAGCATATGTATAGCTCATGTACATATGTGTGTGATAGCTTGTGGAGGCCAGAAAAAAATATTAGATCCCTTAGAAGTCAGAGTCACAAGTGATTGTGACCCATCATGTAGGTGCTGGGAACCAAACCAAGGTCCTTCCTGTATAAGAGCACTAAGCACTCTTAAATCTTAAACACTAAACCATCTCTCTCTCCAGCCTTGGTTTAGAAAGAGGAGAGGACGGGAGGGGCGGGGAGAGAAGAGGCAGAAAGACAAAGAGAGAATGACAGTGTATGCCTTGTCAGAAGGCATCAAATCCTCTCAAGCTGGAGGTATAGGCAGTTAGCAGCTCAATATGGGTGCTGGGAACCCACTTTGGTGCCTGTAAGAGAGTATGTGTCATCTCTCTAATCCAGTTCTTGATAGCTTTACTTTTCTGTTTCCAGTCTCCATCACTTTTTGTTATAGAAGCAAATATTTACAGTTGCAACACAGTCCAACTTTCTAATTTTACCATGGTCCTCCAACTGTATGTTTGTAAATTTGTGGATCCTCACAGACATACTAATGCTGTAAAAGTCCAAGAGGGAAAAGATCTCACCTTCACTCTCTACTCTATAATCACCAAACCAAAAAGAATATGAAAATTGTTAGTGCATTAATTTCAACTTGAATGGTAACATCTTAATCATTCTATTACTGGATTTATGTCCTATGATATTCAGAACAAGATGCATATGACAGGTACCAAGTTTCTGTTGACTGTTGAGTGACATGTGAGGAGCAAGAAGAATCCTGAAATCCCAGGAACTATATTAAACAATTTTTTAAAAAAAGATTTATTTATTTATGACTGTAGGTGTTTTATCTGCATGTATATCTGCACACCAGAAGAAAGAATTAGATCCCATGGGGCTACAGTAATAAATGACCATGAACTACTATGTGGGTGCTGGGAACTGAACTCAAGACCTCTCAAGAGCAGCCAGTACTCTTAACTGCCGAGCCATCTCTCCAGACCCCAATATTAATCTACTTTTTAAAACATCAGACATTAGCTATTTTCTGTGACATCAAGGTACCAACAGGACTGGCTGCAGAAGACATATATTATTATCCGGAAACACACACTGTGATCCCACTCTACCCATTTTTGTTGTATAAAGATAGAATAAATTCAGGACATTTGTTGTGAAAGAATTTGTTAAGAGCTCAAAAGGCAAACAACACAGAGTGAGACTAAAAAGAACTCCCATGAGTGTTGAATGTTAGTTAGTAAATATAAAAACAAAAACCAGAGTTCAGTGTGGGGACACATGCTTTTAATCCCAGAGAAGACAGGTGGATCATTATGAGTTCAAGGTCAGCCTGTAAAACATAGTGAGCTCCAGGACAGTCGGAGATATATGGTGAGGCTTCCCAAAAATGAAGCAAATCTAAGACAACAAACAAAGGGGGGGGGAATGTATTCAAATATATTCATTTATTATAGAAAGGAATACTTAGGGGATACTGGGAGAAAGAAAACTAAGACCATTACCACCTTGTGTTTAGATATCAAAGCTAAGACAGAACACTTAGGTAACTATGAACACATCTGATAATGAAGAAAATAATAAAGGGAGATTAAAGACCAAAAATTAAGTTTGAAAACATAGAATAAGGTCTTTCAGAAAGATTACGTTCTGGTTGAGCTTCACTGGACTTGGAAACTGTATAAATAAAATGGCTAATCATCATGGGTAGAGACAGAGGAATTTAGTTTATTTAGGTATGTATATTTCTATTGTAATTATTAAGACTATGTATAATAAGTTAATGAAGGCAGCATTATAGAATAAAATATTATTTAAATATTTTAAAATTGTTGTTTTTTTTTTTTTAAATCAAATTTCTAGAGTAGGCAAGCTCCAGTTTTGCCTGATATGTAAGATGTTAATGTGGTTTGCAATCAGCTCCTATACTAGGCCTCAAAGACTGACACACAGAAGCTCTTCATGCTCAAGTTCAAGCTGACAAACAGAAAGGAAGTTGCTTTCTGACCTTTGGGGAACTCAGGACAGAGAGCAAGTGTAGCACACTGTGTGAAAATGTATTGCTGTGATTCGTGTAATAAAAGGTTGAATAGCCAATAGCTGTTCAGGAGGTCTAAGCAGGACTTCTGGGTAGAGAGAAAACTGGAAAGAAGGTGGAGTCGGCAGCCATAAGGGGAAATGAGGTACAGAGAGATGAGGTAAGGAGTCACATGACAGAATGTAGATTAGTATGAATGGGTTAATATAAGTTATAAGAGCTAGTGGGACAAACCTATGCTAAGGCTAAGAAAAAAACCTCTGTGTGTTATTTGTGGTTTGGTAGCTGGTCAAAAACTATTACTACAAGAATGTGTAGGGGGATTATGTTACACTGTAACTAATTGTCCCGCCTACTGGTTTAATAAAAATTCTGATTGGCTGAAGGCAGACAGGAAGTGTGGGTGGTGCTACTAGACTAAGAAAACTCTGGGAACAGGAAGAACAGAGCAGAAATACCACAGAAAAGCTACGGAGACACTGCAATGAGATACCAGCAGATGCAGAGGAAAGAAGTTGAATTGCTGCTCTGGGAAAAGGTACCGAGCTGTATGGCTGAACAGGATAAGAATCATGGGTTAGTTTAAGAGCAAGAGCTTGCAAGTTATACGCCTAGGTTCCAGGTCAATCAGCGTACAATTAATATAAGCGTCTGTGTGTTTCAGTAGGACTATGGGACTGTGGGTCTGAATGTCCAGGCCACAGGGCTAGGCCAGAAAGTCCAGGCCAGAAACATAATACTACAAGAAGTCAATTTCTCTAAAGGGCAGCTCAACACAGCATGACAAGGAAGTCCCCTTTGTCCAACTTAAAGTGAGGTTTGATGACATACACCAGACTCTGTGAGTCATAAGCCACCTGTAGTTTCAGGTCAGCCCCAGAATTATAATGAGACAATGGGCCACACTACAGCTACCAGGAGATCCTTTTTGTTGTTGATGGTGTTGCTGGTGGTGGTTGGCTGGTTTTTCTTTTAAATTTTCTTATGTTTTGGACTAGGGCAGGGGGCAGATGGGAGAGGACAAGATAAGTAGGATTGGAATACATGATGTGAAATCCACAAAGAATCAGTGAGAGTTAAAAAGTTACTTTAAAACCACCAATCCACTCCCTGTTCTGATACTATTTTCCTGTGGTCTTTTCAGTCTATAAAAAATTATTTTCTTCATTTCTCTGAGATTATGTAGCTCAGACTCCCTAATTTCTGACCCTCCTGCCTCAGCCTCCTCAACTTGCTGAAAGTACTCATGTATTCCATAGTGTACAACTTTAAACTAAACTTACTGTGATTTTGCCTTTTGATAAAAATGAAAGCAAAGTACAAAATAAAGCAGGCAGAGCTTTGCTGGTGAGTCAGATTTTAGGACTGACAGACAGACAGACAGCTGTGGGAAATCAAACTACTAAGCACTCACACTACCTAGCTAGATCATTATCATGTTCCAGTAATGAAATACAAGACATGAAAGCTACACTGTTGTGCAGCTCCACACACACTGCTAAGAATACTAACCCTCACCCTACATCTCCTCTCAATCTCCACCCACAGTAATTGTAGAAGCAGCATTTTTAAAAACTATTTGTGAATTTGCATTTCCACAGGCCTCTGAAATGCACAAACCAAGAAGTGTAGTAAAATTAAGACAGGAACCAGTTCAGTATTAGCAATCTTCTGGAAACAGGGTTTGATTGTATGATCTATTCTAATATAAAAGCCAAGAAATAACTAACTTACCGTATAGAAGGTACCTTTATCCCTTTATAATAATATAAAGCCAAATTCCCTTCTTCTAGTAAACACACAAGAATGTCTTTAAACATATACCAAATATCTGAGAGAGAATCTCGTACTCATCAGCTTGGGTTGGCTTACATGCTTTCTCAGCATCTACTGAAAAAAAGCAAACAGCGCTGCCATAATCAGAGGACAGCACCAGTCCCCACTAGCATTGAGAATACTGCTTGTGGCTTCACACAACTGGTGCATGTTAGTAAGAATCACTCCGTGCCACAAATGAGGATAAAAATCTAAACATAAATATTACCAACATTAGTATGCAATTTTATTTGTGATTTGCATAGATGACAACTTTGAACGATTCCTTATAATATATGTAGTGCAATAAGCCCTAATAAATGCCTATTTTGCTTGACAAACTGAAAAAAAGCAAACTCGATAATCTATAAGCATGTGTGCATTTTAAAAAAGAATATTATTGTATTATTTAAGCAGAAATCCTTCACTAGGACAGCTCAGGTTTGTTTCTAAAGATGTCTTACATATGAAAATAATAGTTCTTTCGAATGTTGTAACTATCTGGAAATCAAAGGAATACAAAATAAGACTAACAGAAATATACAATCACTTACATACTATGAACTTAATTTTCTAAAAG
Source organism: Phyllotis vaccarum (assembly GCA_033318265.1). Classification (NCBI taxonomy): domain Eukaryota; kingdom Metazoa; phylum Chordata; class Mammalia; order Rodentia; family Cricetidae; genus Phyllotis; species Phyllotis vaccarum. The sequence goes on from JARWLC010000002.1 coordinate 146,430,245, forward strand.
GCAAGAGGAAACAATTATCTCACTGGGGGATAAAATTTTGTTTGCTAGTGAACCAGACTATATTCTAGAGCTGCTGCTAGATGCCAGGCTCATTCCTGTACAAACTACAAAAGCACAGAGCAGCAAAGACAGACACATAAGCATAAGCACAATGGAAGGATGTCTACGGCAAAAACCATGTGGCTAATGCAGAAAAAAGGGCAGGAATTGAGTAAGGACACTGGCTCCAGCTCTAAGGAAGTGATAGTGTATCCTGCCTGAGGAGAAAAGCAATGGGGCTGTCTGGTAGAGGGCTGAGGCTGGAGATGAAGATAGGCTAGCTAGTTCATCTCCTGCTACAGTTAACTGCCCATCAACTTCCCAGTGCTAAATGGTTTTGGAGAACTCAAGGAAGCTAGCTGGGCTCTAGCTCTGTCTACAAGCCACAGCTGCACTTACTACAGATCAGAAAGCTCTTACATAGAGAGAGAAGAAACTCTACCTACTGAGATGATCCAAGTAAAATATGGAGCTCAAAGTACTCATAGGGGTTAAAATCCCTACAATTCCAAAACCACAGGAAAAAAAGAATAGCTACCCCTTAAAAATCACCTCCCCAGAGTGAGAAACGGAACTCAGGGAATTTGCTAGTTTAGTGCAAGACAGAATAGAATGTTCTGGGGTTCTTTCAGTCTACCAAGTAAATCACTGCCAACTTTGAGTCCATTACCACAGTCTGAAGCACATTACATTTCATTCTATATTCAGCATGAGTACAGAGCAGATAGTGAGGCTGCTAGCTGTGTATTTTATATATTACCTTACAGTAATGGTAAGTGTACCATTTTGTGGAATATTTTTCTTCTACTCTGTTTTTTTTTACAATATGCCACAATTAAGAAAAAAAAAGCAGAACTGTTATGAAAATCTAAAAAATCATTAGCAGTTTCTCACTTTTAATGGAAGAATTGCTGATATCTAGCAGACAAATCTACCAAAAAAATTTAAAAAATGCATATGTCCTAGCAAAGATAAATATCATTTCCATGATAGCACACAGAAAACATACTGTTAATTTTATTTGCTGAAAACACTGTGTGCAGTTCATGTAACAAACAACTTTCGGTGTCTGATATGTAAGAGGAAAGCTTCCTTAAGATTCACGCTGCCCTAGCTCCTAGGTCTGTCATAACCACTAGGAAGAGAGAGCAGCATTTCCCTTTACAGTGCAAAGATGCCAGGAAAACCAGTTTACAAGTATATACATATAAACACATGCACAGATCTATACTGAAAAATTTCATCAAAAAGCAACAAATGACTGGAAACATTTGGAATAACCTACCTTTCGCCCATCACTTGCATGGCAATTCACATTTAGAGGTGTCAGCAGAGCCATTAGTTTTTCTTCATTACCACTCCTATAAAAAGGGAGCAAGTCAATTTCTATAAAATCATAGAGCTTCTTATGAATATTTATGGATATTTTCATTAAGAGTGGAAAACAACAAGGATTTCGTTTTTTTAAAGTACGGATCACAATGCATGTCTTATAATATTTATTTCAGTTAACATAATACCTGTTAATTATGTGGTGTTATGGTATCTTGAGTAATGTAGCTTTCTACATTTATAGATGTATCTACAGAGTCATTTTTATTACAAACAAACTTTACTGTGAAAAATGATCTAGAACTCTAGAGTTTAAAAATAAAATTCTGTAAAAAAGTAATCAATTAAATTATAAATGACCATTACCAACACCACCAACAACAAAATAGCTAAGGATTTTAGCATTTACTCTATGTCTCTCCTTCAAGCTTGGTTAGGAAAAAAAAAAATTCAAAGCAAAAAAAAAAAAAAAAAAAAAAAAGACACAGGCATATAAACACTCTGAGAATATCTTCTGAAACGTTTGCAGATAGTAAGTACCTCAAGATAGGTTACAAATATAATCAGCCTTACAATACTCAGTATAGTAAAGGATTCTGTCATTATGTCCACCAACAATGTAAAATAAAGTGCATAAAGACTTAGTAGATCTTATCCACACTATCCCTTAAACCCAAGCAAGGCAAGAACAGGTTATAAATCTTTATGCTCCTCTACCTGCCCTCCCCCTTTTCTCCCTTAAATGCATTATACTCACTTAAAATGAATGGCATCACTTACCTAGCAGCTTCTAGGAGTTCGTCTTTTTTGTATTCACCTAGATGGTTGCAAAATATCATGCTGTTAGCATTTGGCAGAAGACAGATTAAGAAATGCAGTAGGCAGCAAATAGAGAATTAAATAGAGAAGAACAGAAAAGGAGAGTCCACACCCCGCTGGGTGATGGAGCCGTGACGTTAGCCAGCTTGTGAAGGCAGCATCACCACTGCCTTGGAGACGGGCAGCAAATTGACGCAGCTTCTTGTCCAATCCTCAGATGAAATAGCTTTCTTCAGACAACCAATGAATGCTAAATCTCGAGTCCAGGAACACATTCCCTCTGATAACAGCATGCCAGCTCAAGACAATGTCCCTTCCCCCCGTTTGTATTCAGGCTGTCACAGTATACTTGTGAAGCATAATACATTTTGAGACAAAAGCAAAATAATGTAGCTCTTTAAAGGTACAAATTACTAGCCTTCCCCCCCCCCCAAAAAAAGGTTTCATTTGTAAATGTCATGAAAAGTTGTTTTTTTTTTTAAAATTAATTATCACCAATGAACGTTCTAGCAGAAAAAGAAAGGGAGAAGGAAACGTAAGTATCAGAAACACGAATCCTCCTCCTCGATAGGGAAGGTCTGTAGTCCAGAAATACGTGAACTACGTACCAAATGCAATGAGCCTCTTGGAGGCAGTGCTCCAAAACCAAAACAGAGAGCACATTCTTTAACTGGCGACAATAACCTAACCTGCATTAGCCTTTATACTCAGTCTATCAAATTTTACTAACAGTACATCTTAGGAAGCAGGCATCTCAGGAAACGAGCAGGTAGCCAATTATTATGACATGGGTAATTTTACTTTATTTTTCACAGTAGACTTCTCAAAATATATCAGAGTGAAAATATAATCTTTCATAGCAGATTTCATGGAGTACTCAAGATCTTAAAAGTTTCTTTTACAAGCTAACTGAAGGACAAAGAACCTTAATAATAACAACACTGTGTTTGTTCCTTCATTAAGTACAAAGAGCAGCCAGGAAAATGACTCAGCTATAGGGCAGTTAGCAATATCATTGTAGAAATAACTATACAAATTGTCTTAAGATGCCATCTGTGAAAAGTATCAGGAATACATTAGCAAAAGAAAACTTTAAAGCTAAACAATAACTTTAAATTATTTAAAAATCTTATTTGTGGTTATATTTTTCTTTACATTGCCTTTGCATTTTGCTATAAAACAGTTATTTCAATGCAAACACTACAAAGATACAAAGGATCACTGAGCAGCTTCTTAAATCCTACAATCCAATATTACCAAACTTTGCCTTTGGTTTGTCTCTTGGATGGAACTAGGCAACAATCTAAAAACTATAGCCATTGTTTTCAAATAGAAAAGTTATTAAGGGAATTTTATACCACTGAAGTCAGGTCTATGCACCTACCAATTTCATATGGCAGACTGAACAATTTCAGAATCACAGACTTAGTCTTTCCAGTTTCCTATAAACTGTATTTCAGATTGTTTAACAATTAACTACACAAAAGTGAAATTGTATCTTCTGGCCAAAATGGCTCAAACTAAAGATTTCCCTTTATTTAACATTTTTTTACAGCAATATGGAAATTGAACATATGAGGAATATGATGTTATAAAGTCAAATTTAAAACTAAAAGCCTAAATATAATCACAATCTAAATAATGCAAATTATGGAATTCATCTATAAAAGCCACTCATGCATTCAAAAGGCAACGCTGCTATCTCCGACTTCAAGAAATATCCAGTTAAAGGAGAGAGAAGGAAGCAATGATTGCAGGGAAGTCTATGAATACTATCATGGCTTGTAGGCTATTCTAAATAGGAATACTGACAGCCTAACTGAGGGTTGAGGAGGTCTTTTAGGAGGAAGAAACTAAAGCAGAGTTTTAAAGAAGAAAAAAGTGGCTTTCAGGTGAGGCATGTGGAAGAGAAGGAAAGGCCTAAGAGAAAAGGGGACATACCAAGGACATCTGCAGGACAATGATGCAGACTAGATGAAAGGACCATAAAGGACTAAGTTTGAACTTGCTGCGAAAATGATGAATTGTTTTAAAGCAAGAATACAAAATCCACTGTATTTAAGTATCTTCAAATTTACTGACTACATAAAATATTTCCATACTTCACTCCAGTAAACTTTTGTTGGGAAGAAAGACAGCCAGGACATGGGGATGGGGTACTAGGTTCTGACAGCAGATATTCTAGATTATGTATATTTACACTGTGAACTGCAAATAACTACCAAAATTCAACCCTTGGAAAAATATAATTCCAATAAACTGAGTAACAAAACTGCAAAGAACTCAGGTTCCTCGAGGATCCAGTCCTACCTGCACAAAATCCTAAGCATGCACAGCTTGCTACTGTCACCAAAATGTAGTTTTGCAATAATGTTATTCCTTTCTGCATAGACTGGTATTAAGGCAATATTTTCAAAAGAAATATAATGCATTACAGACGACTCTACTCTTCCTGTTAGAGATCCTAGCCCTTTAATCAGCTTTTCTGCAATACATCCCAGCATCCACTATCTGGTGCCCAAGGACCACAATCAGTCAACAGCTGAAGCCATTTCTCACAGCCTGCCTTGCAGGAAAAAGTAGCATAATGAATTTAGAGTCCTTTGTACCCTGACAGCAAAACTGAGCTGCTTACTAGCAGCCAAACTTCCAGCTCTGCTTCACTTTAGCTGAGCCTGTGGTGCTCTACAGAACACTTGTACTCTAATAATATCCGGTTAGAGCAGCAATAGATGAACTAGGAAGCAAAGGAAGTCAGAGCAGCCTGAATGAAGAAAACAGATGGCTTCAAAGATCAGTTTTTCATCAGAATAAAGTTGAATGAAAACAAGTAGACACAATGCTTGTTTTTGAATAATCGTTATTATCAAATATTGATACATTCAAAAATATATAGGCCCGCACAGATACACAAATCAATGTTTTACAAATGTTATCAGAATTTACATTAAAAATAAAATTTCCCTTCATATTTCTCTGAGGTAGTTAGAAATAATTTCTCTTTCTCTTGGTATACGGGCAAATAGAAGTCATGATTATTGATTTACATTAATTTCAACACTGTGAGGGGCCTTTACCTCTAGCAACTAGCAGGATCAATGCAGAATGTATTGTAGAAATGAGCCATTTTGTTTTTTAGAAATGGAATAACATGGACCGTTTATGACCACAGAATCACGGATTTTTAAGGCAGTAAGAGACTGAAAAAGAACCCTGGCCTCTCTTTCCTCCACTATCACACACATAGGGAATGCCTAGCAGTGACAGCTCACTTACACATGAAATGAAAGACATGTAACTGCAGAGTACCTGTCTCTGCCTCACCCCACCCTGCAGCTCCAGAACAGATCTAACAAGCCCTCTTCCCTGAGACACAGGGTCTTGCTGGCCCTGCCTGGCTGGCCTGGTCCTTGCCATGTAACCTAGGTTGGGAGTTCATAGTGATCGGTTTGCTGGAGTCTCCTGAGTTCTGGGATTACAGGTATTACCACCATGTCCAGTGGTCATCATACTCATTAGTTAATGAACTGGTCCTAGGCAGTCAGACACTAGTACCCACCAGTCTATCGGGCTCTGGAACTAGGCTAATATGTAGACACAGAAACCCCAAATGTGAGCTTTGGAAGACAGGATTACACTAAAGAAAAGAAACTGAAATTTAAGTCAAGAACATTTTATAAAGCCAAGAATTAGTAGCTTTAAATAATATAATAAACCAAAATTTCCCATCAGAGCTACTTTGAAGCACTGAGCTTATAAACATGGACCTGGGTCACAGGAAGAGAAATGAAAATTCTTCTGGGTCTCTTCAAGTGATCTCTGCATTTTACATTTCTATAGCATGCTTTAATTCCTGAACTTAGCAGGTATCTCCAAGGGAAGAGCTTGGTAAAGACTTCAATCTCCATTACCAAGTCAATGCATGGACCCTCGTGTTGCCCAGTGCACAAAAGTGAACTGGGAAGCTAAGACAGAAACCTTTGTACGGATGTACCAGTAAATAGAAGAAATAGATTCTTTTAGCCAAACTCACAGACTGTTTAGGGAATAAAGTATTAGTTGAACTGATGTATTTCATTGTGCTTTGGTCTCAAGGCTCAGGACTAGTTAAGTGGTTATGGAAAGAATCCAGCTGTAAGGTCAAGAAACAACCTATTCTCAAGTCATTAAAGCTAGATCCTCAGGTAATCCAATTTTCCAACAGATTGATACTCTATAGAAAATAGGATCTTAGTAATCATTAATCTATTATTTTCATCCTAAAATCTTTCATGGATATTTCTGAGACAAAAGAAAACTTCAAAAGTCTTAAGTTTTTGATGCCTTGTTTCTATTTTTGAATCCTATCAAATCTTCCCATCTCCTCTGATGTGGCTTCAAAGTCTATACCATTAGCTAAATCTAAGGTCACAATCAAACGAAACACTCCACAATTTTTCAAACAGAACACTTGAGGCTGTGGAGTGTTTTTTTCTGGTGGTGATCCTTCAATTGTCTCCTACAAGGTAAGTAGCTAACATGGACAAACATTAACTGGCTAAAGCATGCACTAGCTGACATTAGTTAGCCTTCAACATCAATTGCACTTAATACAATCTAGCTGGGCTGACCAATACAGTACTCATGCACTCATGATTACTCACATTATACCTACTCACTCACGTGATTACTACATTAACACTAAGTCCTTCTGTTGCTCAGTGACACCAACCGACGTCAGGAGTGTGCAGACACCGGAAACAAGTGCCTGTCATACAGACCGTGCAGACAACAGTACATATTTGGGAAAGGGAAACTTGTACTGCAACTCAGGGTACTCCAATAACTAAGAAGCCTTTCAGCTCACATTCTTCTTACTCTTAAAATCCTTGAAGTCAGAAGTTTTTCTTTCCCTATGTTGACTATTGAACAGCTGCTTCATCCCTATGAAATACAGGGGAACAGGGAGCTGGGAGCAAGCCTTCAAACTCCTGTGAGGACGGCTATATTAGAACGGATGATATAAATACACACTGAGGAAGGGGAGCTATCCTGTGAGATACATAATCTTTACTTGATACTAATGCTCAGGGATGTGGTCTTCTACTTGGAGGAAGCTGTTAATCAGTGAGGCAGACAAAAGAGAAAGTGCCCTTTAGAGCACACTGCAGAAGAAGGACCCTTGGATGTGTTAAGAAGATGACAGACAAAGAAGGTCGAATTCTCATCTTAAATAGGGCACATTATAGCGCTGGACAGGACCCGGAAGCTCAGACTGCCCACTACTTTTAAGACATCAAGTATCTATCCAATGGCAGCCGAGGGACTCTGCAATTAAATTAAAAACAAAAACAAAACAACCCACGGCTATAATGTTTGCACACTGCTCCACTTGGCAATGATCTTGGTTAGGCCAATGATCTTTTATTCTTTCTTTAACCTTCCTTTCCCCTCCCTGGACTCACTATGGACATATGCTGGTCTTGAACTTGTGCTGATAGTTTCCCACCCTAATTCCCAGCAATGGGATTATTGGTGTGTACCAACAGGTGAGGCTATGGAGCTTTTTGGGGGGGGGGGTTGCTTTTGTTTTGGTAGGGCAGGGGCTTGCTGTGTAGGCCTGGCTGGCCTAGAACTCAATTAATAGAGCAGGCTGGCCTTGAATTCACCTGTCTGTTTCCCAGATGCTGGGATTAAAGGCATGAACCACCACGCCATGCTTCTAGCCCTTTTCTAGACCTACCAGTCCATACTCCCTTAAAGTCTGAAATGGGTGCCTGTAACTATCCCATTTCTCTGACAACTATAAATGCTACAGGGAATGTTTTCAGACTCTACCAGGGGTGTTCTGTAATATGGCACAACTATCTTTTCCTATTATGTATATTTTACATAGTTACATTCATATTTTTTCAGAGGGATAAGGACCTCACTATGTAGAGCACATTGATCTAGGCTGCTTCTGTCTCCTGAGTGCTGGAATTAAAGGTATGCCTGGTATATTCACACTTTTAGAATATTTTTAAAATTTTATTTAGTGTATGCATGCATGCATGTGGTGCATGTGTGCACACAAGTAAGAACATAGTGGTGGAAGCCAGAAGAGAGTGTGTAATTTTTCTGGTGCTAGAGTTACAGGAAGTTATGAGTTTCCAGTGTGGATGATGGGAAGTTAATCCCGATTTTTTGCAAGAGCAGCAAATGTTCCTAACCATAGTCACTATCGAAAACAGAATATTTCTATTGCATCCCAAAATTACTTGTGCCTTATATTTCCTTAAAGGTTCCCCCCATTGTTGGAGACTGGACCCAATGACTTGAACATGTTCAAGCACTGACCTCTGTCCCAGCCCCCCATGTCCTATCCTTTTAATTCACTGAATGTAATCTGACTAGAATTAGTGAATACATAAACTTGAGTCTAGGTTTTTGATTTGGTGTAAATGCTTTTGAAATCTGTCCCTGTCACTAGACAAAGTAGGGTGTGTTTGTTTTTTCACGGTTAAGCAATATCATTACACCCTTCAATTTGATTATCCTTTTCCTAGCTGACAGAAATCTGGGCTTGCAGTTTTTGGTGGCTATAAATGACACTATTATAAACATCTATGGGAACCATTTTGTATGGGCATATAGTTTTATTTCTCTTGGGCAAACATCTAGCAATGCTGATGCTGGGCTTCATTTTAAATATATACTTAACTATAAGAAGTGCTCCATTCATATCTTTTTAATAATTTAAGAAATTAAACCAATACATTAAATTATAAGTTCTGCCACCATATGATTCATTTAATGTCTTTTCTCTACTTGAAATTCTTTCCATTCTGACTGCTATTACATTTACTTTTCCCTCCTGTTATCTTCTTTACAATTTTTCTGTAACTAATATTTCATGTTTTTGATTCCTAAATCACACCTACCACATTCATTTCTGCTTTAGTTTACCCCATTGCTCAATGAGGTAAAAGACAGATCTTACATCATTAGAAAAACAGTCACATGGACTTCTACAATAGCCTGCAATTCCTTAGGCTTAAACTTGTCATAAGAAGCAGGGGTCTGACAATCCCCAAATAGGTGTCACAAACTCTGGACCTCGGTAGGCTAAATGCATCAAAGGGCAAACTCCCTGGAAAGAGCAGGGACTGCAGGGAAGCAATCTTCTTTTCAAAGATCACAGCATGGCTCCTAGAAATCCCAATGCGCTGCATTCTGAGACAGCAGCTACTACACATCTTTCAGCTTCTTATATGAAGAGATCAATTTTGCCTACAGGTTTAATCAAAAATATTTTTTTTCAAATAAGCATTTAATATAACACTTCACATAAAAATAATACAAACATTAGGAGACTGTTCAGTATTCTGGTATTTAATTATTTGATGGATGTACTTTTCTCTCATAAATATATCAGTCACATTTATGTAAAATTAATCACTGGCCTTTCCAAAAGACTGGTACCACAAACACTAACTCTAAGAATACTCAAAGACTACACACAGCAGGACAGATGGTTTTCAATGTAACTGTTAGTTTAGCATTTTAAGTTCTCTGTTCTTGACAGAATTCCTTTTTGAACTATATTATATACTTCTATACATTCAACAGGGGTTATCTGAAAAACAACGCTAGACTTTTTTTGGTAGCTCAAGGCCAGTTACTGGGAACATCCAACAGACTGTCCTAGGCTCTAGGTTTATGAGATGAGCAGGGAGATCTATGCCTGTCCCAGATACTTCTAGAAATCTATATAATTTGTTATTTCACAATGTTTCATTCAATTACTGTTCTCTTTGTGCTATCGAATGCATTTAATCTGAAGTGGGTAAAGTGTAAGTCCTAGTGGTTCAAGCTCTGGACAAGTAGGAACTGTAGATTTTCACAGCTCCCTAACTTAGTGTGGGGGACACTTGGCTTCCTAGATAGGAAGAAACAATATGGTCTTGTGGAACAGAAGGTGAAAATTCTGGCAATTGATAGCTGAACCTGACCTGAGCAACGAAAGGATCTTAACCAACAGCAGCGTCAGGATAAATGAGGACGCTTTGACTTGCCCTTCTTTCCTCCTCAACTTCATACCAGCAGGCTAGCATTTTGCTTCTACCTTAACTCTTACCATAAATAGGAGTGGTATGTGCCCCCAGCCATGGGAGACTGGATGAAATCCTTCACATGTCTCCTGGAGGGGCAGGACAGGGCCTGGGCTGACTTCAGTCACCGAAGAGAAATGAAGAGCATTATTTTAGGGGCAAACATTTTAAATGAATTTGGGCTATGCTATTATCGATCCTTGTGAGTCTGACCCAGTCATTTAACTCCAGATCTACTGTTTCTCATTTTTTAAAAAAGAAAACTTACTTTATGGGGTTGCTCTGAGGGTCAGGGATAATACAAATAAGCTCCCAATACTATGTGACTTAGAACACCCAAGACAGTATCAAGGAGAATGTAATTCAAAGTTTAAGGCACTTAATTTTTATACTAACAACCATTCTTATTTTGCTCTGTGTAGCTAAGGACAGAGGGAATTCATCTTCTCTCATTAAAATCCCTTGAGATATTTTCAATGAAGGAACTAACAGTTACAGAATACGAGAAACAGCTTTTCTTTCCATTCCCTATGATCCTTCTCCAACCAACTTTTCCTTTAGGGAAAGGAGAGTGACATTTAATATTACTGTACTTTTGGAGGTAGGTGGGTTCCCAGAAAGTTGCAATTACAGCAGAAGTAGAAGCCCCATTAGTAAAAGCAAAAGAAAAAGGATGGACTTTAATAATGACCAAGACATTGTGAAAGCTTTCAATGTAAAAAATTGTCAACTTTCTCTTCTTCTCTAAGTCAAAAAGAAAGAACTTCAAACCTCATGGTCAATGAAGGAGCCTTGCCAGATAGTTAGGGATTGTACTGGTTTAGAAAATGGTGGTTGTAGGTTTTCCTCCAAGATCTATAATTTCATTAATCCTGGATAGCTGGCTATGCTTCCAGTAGCAGGCATGATTTTCCTTTTGTTGAGGAAGCTTTAAGTACAATTAGAGGCTGTAGGCTATCACTCCCTTAAAGTTTTCATGCCATGTTGGTTGTTGTGGTTCACAGGTACAATAGATGGGTATGACCATTGCTTCTTTTCCTTTTTTGCAAGCTTGCATGATTCCTTTTGGTGCCATGAAAGCTAGTCCTTGGGAAGGAATACTGCAGGCCAGGTCTAGCGCAGGTCCTCTGTCTAATATGCATGGTGTCTACAGCAGTGGGAACCTACCTTGCACCCCAGGAGAGGGAGGCAATCAAGGGCAATAGCAGTAGCCTTTCATGTTTTGGGGGTCTCTTGGACAGCCCTGACCAACAACTCTCTTCTCATACCTGGTGTTGGGGTTTTTGTAAGACAGTCTGTGGCTCTTGAGTAAAAGAAACATTGCCAGCCCAGAAGGAAAGATTTCATTTGGGGGTCATGTACTGTTGGTACTTTTATAGACAATTAATAGGGTGATTCCTTATGACTTTTACTCTTCACTCCCCGTTTAGATCACTGTATCCTACACCCCCCCAATTGCTCTCCTATGCTCCCAACACCCCCCTCACTCCAATTAACCCTTTTTACTTTTCTGATCTTGCAGTTACTTCGGGTTACACATTCTTGAAGATTGGAGAAGAAATTGTTTTCTGTGTTTGGATTACCTCATTTGATATATTTTCTAATTCCATCTACCTGCAAAGTTCATGATTTCATTTTTTTTTTTTTACAGCTGATTGGCATTCCAATATATTCCGTATATATGTACCAGATTTTCACTATCCATTTATCAATTGGAAGACATTTAGGTTGTTTTAATTTCCTAGTTACTGTGATTAGAGCAGCAATGAACACGGTTGAGCAGGTCTCTATGAAGTAGGATGGTGAGTCCTTTAGGCATGTGCTGAAGAGTGGTAAAGATAGGTTATACAAATTTCTTTCCAAGGTTCTGAGAATCCCTGTGCTGATTTCAGGAGTGGCTGCATCAGTTTACAGTTACAGCAAGTGAATGCAGAATCCCTCTCCCACATCCTCTCCAGCATTTGCTGTAAGTTGTTTTGTTGATTTTTGCCATTCTGACTAGGGCAAGATGAAATTTCAAAGTTAGCATTTCCTAATTGCTAGGGATGATGAACACGGTTTGATATACTTCTTAGCCACTTTTATTTCTTCTTTATTGGATTCACTGTTCAGACCCTAAGCCCATTTTCTTGAATGGGTTGTCTGGTTGGTGGTTAGTCTTTGAATTCCTTATATACTATGGATATTAAGTTAAGCCTGTCATGTGTATAGCAGGCAAAGACTTTCTCCCATTCTGTGGGCTTACTCTTCAACCAGTTCATTTCCTGATGTTTGTTTTTCTTCTGTGTGCAAGATTTTAGTTTCATAACACTGTCCCTGTCAATTATTGGCCTTAGTTCTCTGGCAAACTGAACTCTATTAGAAAAGTCCTTCCCTGTAAATATATCCTGTACAATTTTCTAATTTTTTTTTCTTTTGAGCAGGACAAATTATAGAGCTAGATAGCTCAGAAGAAGAATATTCTGGTCTATTTTATACCATTTCCAAGTATTTGTCTCTAGCCCAAATAAATTTAGACACAAAATTTGCCTAATGTGACAGAGACAGGAAACTATTTAAAAATGTGGTTTTAAACAGCCACACATTTTAGAAAATGCACTAAGCCAGAGACTGAAAACGATTCTCACACAATCTCTCATTCTGTAAGTAAGAGATACTATACATTCATTTGAGTAAATGTGAGCCAATTGATAGAATCAGTCATTTGTATAATGGCTTCTGCAGAGAATTATCTAAGAACTGTGACAAAGATTACCTAACTAAGAGCTTTGTAATTGGTATAAAACCTCAGCAGGCTATTTTGGGATTCTTGGCAGTCTAATGTTTTATCATCTTGATAACTTTAATAGATTTCAGTCAAAAAATTTGAAAGAGTAAAAAATTTAAACCCAGGATCCAATTATTTCCTTGGCATACTTAAGGACTTTCTTTGCTTTGTGTAAACCTATAGTTTTAATGACAAGAGGCTCGCTCAACTGAGAAACCATCACACCTAAAAGACAATGACGTTGGAGACAGATGTATCTGAGGGTAGATGCTGTAACTAACACTAACCCAGAAGTTCTTTCAGGAAAGGCACATGACCAGCCTATTATCCCAACTGACCATCAGATATGTGTATGAAAGTGTGAGTATTTGAGTGTGTATGTTATAAGTCATTATAACTGAGTTGCAAAACAAAGTTTATGCATCGCTTCTTGCTTAAAAATTAGCAGAAAAAGAAGGAAAGAAAGAAGCATTCTCAGAAAAAAAAAAGATTTTTAAAATACATAGTCAGCATTAGGAATACACCACAGCACTAGAGGTCTTGTGAATGTATTTAGCTTTTTGTTAAGGTAAGTAGAATTCCATACCCCATGGAAAATAAAATTTCAAGAATTTATAGCTTTTATTATAATATGGTATTAAGGAGAGAGATTTATGAATAAAACAGACCCTATCTAGAAGGAGCAAGGGCTGGCCTGTCCATCCTTGTACCTGTGCCGACCACCCAATACCTCATACCCCAGTGCTAAGGCATTGAACTAAAGAGAAACAGTTCTTTTGTACCTATCTACCAATCCACACCAACAAAATTAACAAAACATTCAGCACCTAAGTGTTGAGGGAAGAGTCTGTGTCCTGAGCAATACTTCTTAGTGTCCCACCAGCTAAACAGCACTGTGATTGTATCAGTGTTGAACCAATAAGCTGACTTGGCAGTGAGGGAGCACACACCCCTAGGTTAATTAAGCAAGGCGTCCAAGCAGAGGGTGAGTCTCAAGAGTACTGAGGTGCTGACTGAGGGTTTGAATCAAGAATCTAAAAAGTGAGGTTTGCTCTAAATTGGCTGCAATTACAAAACAAGTCCTGAGTAAGTACAAAAGGTTGTCACTCAGATAAACTGGGGGGGGGGGGGGGAGTGTCGGTCCTGCAATGTGTTACATACACGGAGACCCTGCTCGCTCACCTTTGTGTTAGTATGTTCTTAAGTAATGTTGTTCCATCCACTTGGTAATTTTTTCAGTGTCCTGATTTGAAGCTGATGTTATATGAAATTGCTCAGGTACATTTCATCTTTCAGATGTCACTGGGCCAGCTGTCCTCTAACATCCACATGTAGACTGTGGCACATTTGCATGCATCCACACACACACACATGTAGGGAGCCAGCCGCACCCTAAAGACAGCGCCTGTATCCGGCCCATGACTAAGCGGTTTAAGGAAGCTCCTTAGTAAACAAGTCACTGCGCATGACACCTTGTAATTTTCCAGCAAGAAGCCTGGCCCCCAGACAGATACATCATATCGGGTGAGGGTGTGCTGACCAATAGGAAAGGCCCACGTCAGAGATAAACAATGTTGCCTATAAAAGCGGCCTGCCTGGGAGGCTTGGGGTCTTCCGTTCTTTGCCCTAGTGTGTGAAGCTTCAATAAACCTGCTGCAGAAGGATCCTGTTGTACTGCGTCTTGTTTGCGGGCAAAGAAGGCGCGGGACAAGTGGTGCCGAAACCCGGGAAAGACAACATCAGCTGCACCAGCGGAGACCCCTCGGTGACGAGGAGGATTCAGAACTGCAGAGTGTTCGCTCGGAGAGGTATGGTCCCTGACTGAGGTTTGGTTTTTAGTGCTTACTGGCAGAAGGTTTTGGCAGGATTAGGTTTGGTTCTAGTCACCCTGATCATCTTTCTTGTGATTGCCTTTCTTTTTCATTGATTTCGGTGCTGAGTGCCTAAGACCGACGTAGGTAAGCGGCAGCGCTCTTTGGTTTCGTTTTGCGGATAAGCCGGACGCGGATAAGCCGCGCTGCTAACGGTATCATGGGTACTTCGCAGTCGATGATCTCGACCCTAGATTTCATTTTAAATTTAAGGATGGGCACCAAAGCTATATGGAAGATGATCAAGAATTGTTTAAAGGATGAGTCCTGCTTGCCAGTGGTTATGGAGGGACAGATAATGTTGAGAGAGGTTCAGGATAGCCTATCAGAAACCGAGCGGGATGAGAGATTAGGAGCGCGCCCCAAGGAAACTGTACATAAGGAAAAAGGACCCCCCGGTACTGGTATGGGGGAGAAAAGTTTCGAGAAAAATTATGAGAAAAATTCAGAGAAAAATTCAGAGGTTAGAAGAAAGAAAGAGACCAAACTTACCTTCCCCTGGAAAGAATTGGCTAATTTAGAGATCAGGGATGAAATAGAATCTTCCATTTCTTCCTCTAAATCCAGCCATGTAGATGAGGAAGACCCACTAGACCCAGGAGATGAATTTGATTTGGAAGAGGAGGCAGCCAAATATGAGGCAGAGAGATACTACCCTGATGATCCTCCTCGTAACCAAATCAGAAAGAACAGGCACAAGGCAGAAAGCCAGCGAGTGCACAGACCTCCGCCTACAGCTCCTCCTCCTTATGGTGTGAGCGGTGCTACAAACTTTTCTTTCCGGCCGGAGGCCACGAGGCAACAACTTAGTTTAGCATTTCCGGTATATGAGGGCCAAAATAATGATCGGGTTTATGCCCCAATAGAATTTAGTCAGATTAAAGAGCTTGCAGAATCTGTCTGCAAGTTTGGTGTAAATGCCAACTTCACTGTTACACAACTTGATCGGCTTGCCTTATGGAACCTGACTCCATCAGACTGGCAGACGGTGGCTAAAGCTTCCCTGTCAAGCATGGGTCAGTATCTAGAGTGGAAGGCTCTATGGCATGAGATAGCTCAAGAACAGGCTAGAGTAAATGCTGCGGCCATAACCCCCGAACAGAGGGAATGGACCTTTGAGATGCTGATTGGGCAAGGACAGTATGCTACACAGCAGACCCAATTTCCTTGGGGGATTTACCCTCAAATTTCAGCCACGGCCATTCGTGCTTGGAAAGCACTCTAAAAAAGGAGAGGGCAGCAATCAGCTTACTAAGATTATCCAGGGACTAAATGAACCATTTGCAGACTTTGTGGCACGCATGACGGAGGCAGCAGGAAGGATCTTTGGAGACCCTGACTCCGTCGCTCCTTTTATAGAGCAACTTGTCTTTGAACAAGCAATATCGGCTGCCCCCGTGTGTGTATGGCCACCCTTTATTTGGATTGTAAGTAATGTTTCTATAGATAAAGATGTTTTAGAGTGTGCCCAGAGCACCTGCTTTTATACCCTTTGTTGGGATGCTCAGAAATATTCCTTTGCGATGGTGACTCGCATGCCACGATTTGTGCCTATGCCGGTTGAGGCTCCTAGCAGCATGAGTTTGTTTCGACCTAAAAGAGATTTTGGCATTTCTGCTATAATTGTTGGGATTGTTACGGTCACGGCTGTAAGGGCCACAGCAACTGCTTCAGCCCTCGCCCTTTCCAACACCGTGCAAACTGCTCGGGCTATTAATAATTTATCAGCCTTGGTAACCATGGCCCTAGATAGGCAAGCATCTGCTAATACCCAAATTCAAGGAGGACTTATGCTGGTTAACCAGCGTATTGATTTGGTACAAGAACAATTAGACATTTTATGGCAAATGGCCCAATTGGGATGTGAACAAAAGCTTCCTGGACTTTGTGTTACCTCCATTCAGTATGAAAAATTTTCTAGGGCAGCTAACTTGTCGAAAAGCCTTTCTCAGTTTATCTTACAGAATTGGTCTTCAGAGTTTGAGCAGACGCTACGAGAGCTCCGCGTTGCCATCGTTCAGATTAATTCCACCCGTCTGGACCTGTCCTTAACAGAGGGCCTTTCCACATAGATTTCCTCAGCCGTTTCGTACCTGAAGGAATGGGCCGGCATGGGAACCCTTGGGATCCTCATGGTCGTGAGATTCGGAGGCAGTCTTTGGCTGATTTGCCAGATGCGAGCGTCCAGAAAGAGAGAAAGGACAATTTTGACCCAAGCCTTAATGGCTATTGAAGATGGACAATCCCCTACGATTTGGCTGGCAGCTCTGAATGAGCAAAAATTTTAAGCTTGACTGATTGTGGTCACCTAACCTTGCGGAAGGTATGCCTCTCCCTGATTGGTGAAGAAGTTTGGGCAGGCTTTGGCCTATTGCTTGGAATTGAGCAGAGTTGATTGTGTATACTGTATAGGTATGGCTCTTGCACTGAGAGGCTTAATTGCCATTGCACCTCATTAGAGCATACCTGTTATAGTTTCCATGTGGATTGTAAGGCTAAGCACTGCAATGGTTCCACCTTAGAGTTTGAGGGGATCCATGGAACATGTTTGTCTGCATATGGGCAAGGCACACAAATCCCATCTCCCACAAAGGTGCCGGGCTGGTCGGGAGGTGTACCTGGTGGACGCATCAGGAACGTCTCCTTTGTACATAGTTCCCAAAAGTTTTGGGAGGACAAACCTCTGTTTCCATCCACTGGATAGCCTCCCTCATTTTAAATATAAGAAAAGGGGGAGATGTAGGGAGCCAGCCGCACCCTAAAGACAGCGCCTGTATCCGGCCCATGACTAAGCGGTTTAAGGAAGCTCCTTAGTAAACAAGTCACTGCGCATGACACCTTGTAATTTTCCAGCAAGAAGCCTGGCCCCCAGACAGATACATCATATCGGGTGAGGGTGTGCTGACCAATAGGAAAGGCCCACGTCAGAGATAAACAATGTTGCCTATAAAAGCGGCCTGCCTGGGAGGCTTGGGGTCTTCCGTTCTTTGCCCTAGTGTGTGAAGCTTCAATAAACCTGCTGCAGAAGGATCCTGTTGTACTGCGTCTTGTTTGCGGGCAAAGAAGGCGTGGGACACACACACACACACACACACACACATACACACAAATTTTAAAAAGATAAGAATAAAAAATAAAATTTAAAAGATGCTATTTAATTCCTTGAAAGGAATGTTTTTATTTCTGCCAATTTGCCTAATGTGACAGAGACTAGTAATACTGTAATACTGACATGTAATACTCAGCAGCTAAAGGAAATGCAAAAGGGTCCAATAACTTATGGTTCAGTTGTCAAGCATCTTTAGGACTCAGACACTGAGAACGCTGTGCATATACAGCCTTCTGAGGCAGCAAGCAGCAGCACAGACCTCTGCGACAATGGCACCAGAGAGCTGTGGCTGTTGCCACCACTCTTGATTGGACCTCTCCCCTTCTCTAGGCCTAGCCTTTGCTTCAGATATCATCGTTCATATTTCTATTTGGGATGTTCACTTTACTTTTGCAAAAACCACAGGCAAGATGTTTAGGTTTTCAAACTGAAAAGAGGACTAATTTTGCAAACAAGTACACAAAGGCACTGCTCTTCCAGAGACTCCTGTATCTGCCTGTTATTGCCCCTGGCATTATAATAACTTCTTAAAGACAACAGCCATTTTTGTGTCCTGTCAGAAGCAATACATCATTCACTCTCAGTGCAATGGAGGGTAGAAATAGAATACAAAAATAACATATGGAAAGAATGAACATCAATAAAGAAAAAAGATTCCTTTTCATTCACCTGGGGCCCATTTCCAAACACTGAAGCCAAATACATGGAACTAGAATTATAAAGAGCAATAGAATTATTCTCAGAGACAAGGAAAAAAAAGAGAGAGAGAAAGAAAATGAAGCTAAACCTAGGAACTGATAGATAGAACACTTCTTGCCACGAAGACCAGTGGGCTCAGATAGGGGGCGTGCCCTCAGATCCATGCACAATCTTGCCACTGTGTCTGCTTCCCTTATCTGGGGCTGATTTTCTATCCAATTAAGCTCCTAAGTACTACTTCCTTTAAAAGAAATTTCCATATATAAATGATACAGTCACTTCAGATAATTACACATTTTCTACTTTCTCTCAAAAAGAATTAAAGCACATCACTCCCTGTACTGCTCTACATTCCCTGTCAGACTGTCAATTCAGATGACTTCCAATGTCCATGGGGACAGGGGTGGGGAGGTGTTACTAAGAGGTGTAGCAATTCCAAACTGTCAAAGGGCAAATGTATAAAATCAAGATATTCTAAGTAGGCCTGATCCATCCTTTGAGAAAATACTGCTTGGCCCACATATCCAAGTTATGCCTACAAAGGTAAGATGGCTAATTTGGTTAAAAACCTTAAGAACTAGATAGTGTATATCGTGTGCAACTAAGGTAGGATGTCCTTCAGGAAGGAAGCGAGTACACTGTACTGTCACCAGTTAAAAACACAGTCTACTGTGGTCTTATAGAAAAAAATAAGAGAAAAGGGTACTGACAGCATTTGCTTCCAAACAGCTTCAAGTAATTAAATGTCCAGTAGTTTGCTCTAAAACAAGATAAAAGAAAGAATTGGTAACTGTAACAGCATTCATAAAATGTTCTGGCGGAAAATGACAAGGAAAGTTTAAACTTCATTTATAGGAAGGAAACACTTAATTTTGAGACAATAAATAAAAAGACCACTGAAGGGGTTGGAAGGAAAATGTGAAAGGGTGTAGGGAGGTGGAATTTTTCCTAAATAGCATCTCAAAAACAAGGCTGGAATAGAAAGTAGAGAATCTAATATATACAAAAAGCTGATTATATTCAATTTGTTAGCTCAGTGACAATCCCGTTCTCTTTTTCTCTAGTAAAGCTAAGAACTTTTCAGTGGAAATAATTTCAAATAGAAAACTTGCAAAATGAGCACAGGACTCCTGCCTGTTAGACTCCATTTGTACTGTTCTGCCCATGTGCTTTCCATATTCTCTGCACCGGTGGATTTATCTAATACTTTAGTGTCCACACATGGGAACTGTCTCCCTGTCTTCTAAGGTTTATCTGACTCTCTCATTGGTGATGTTCATTTTGATTGCCCAACAAAGTACTGTCAGTGGGCAGATAAGCAGAAATATGCAAATACATTAATCGAATGTGGTCCTTAAGATTTAGTACCCCACATGACATTTGTCTTTACCAGTAGCTACTGTGACTGTGGCAATGGTGAATTTGTTATCTCTAACAGTCTCTCCAAACTGATTAGTAGAAATAAAACTAAGAGACCACCCCTTTATTCATTTATATATTCAGTTATTCTTACTTTATTACAAAGTCTACACGATCATAATTTATTTTGACTGTCAAACTGTCCCAAATTTGGGCACTCCTCCTCAGTTCTTATGATGTCTCTTTTCCTTTTTTCCCTTTGAGCACTTGCCTATTGCTCAGAGCAGTGGTTCTTCCTAAATGCCTCATGTGTGGTGACCCCCAACCACAGTTTTGGTTGCTACTTCATAACTGTAATTTTGCTACTGCTATGAATCACAACATAAATATCTGTGTTTTCCGGTGGTCTTATGTGACCCCTGTCTTAGAACAGCTGTTCTGGCTCTTGTGAGGGTTTCACTCCCTTGTCCCCCTGCACACTTCCTGAGGCTCTAGTCTCTTCTTCAGCAGCACATGGAGGCATTGCATGAAGACACTCAAGGATGGAAGGTTGTGCCTTACTGCTCCCCAGTGCTTTCTCTCAAGCACCTTTTCCCAAGGACCCTACTCCATACTTGCTCAATACTACAAAAATGTAAAGGTCTTATGGTTACTATATTATAATATTTTTAAAGGGAATATGTGGGAATATGTTTCAAATTTAATAAAAACCAGTCTGAGATATCAGAGGGATCTACCCACAGTCAGTCTAGGAGGATCAGACAGTGGTAACTCACACCTTTAATCCCAGCACAGGGAATATCTGGGAGTGGTGATCTACGCCCTTAATCCCAGCAAAACTGAGTTTGAGGTCATCTTAATTTACAGAAGGAGTTCCAGGCTCCCAGGCAGGCAGTGGTGGCACACACTATTAGTCCTAGCACTTGGGAAGCAGAGGCAAGAGAATCTCTCTGAGTTCAAAGCCAGCCTGGTCTTCAAAGCAAGTTGTAGGATAGCCAGGACTGTTACACAGAAAACTCTGTCTCACAAAAACAAAAACAAAACAAAACAAAAAACAAACAAACAAAAAACCCCACAAAGACTGGAAGCTCTGTTCTCTGATATTCCAGACTGGTTTTTATTAAATTTGAAACATATCCCTACAATATGTAAAAAAAAAATTCTACTTCACTTAAAACACTTTTTCCCCCTTGTGCTGGGGCATAAGGTCAATCAATATCATATCCAACATTAATTAAATGTGACTATTTGAAGTACAGGTGGCTTGTCCATTTGTGGTCAGGGTCTAGGATTCCCCCTCCATCCTTTAACTTTCTTATTAAGCATGACAGACTACCTAAATTATGCTTGCACCAGAACAGTACTCTCTAGAAAATGCCCCTGAATTTGTTACTTTGCTAGATTTCTCCACACCCATCTGCCCCGCCCTCTCAGACTTCCTTTCTGAAACTTAAACTTTCTTAAATATAACCAACTTTAATATTTCTGGTTCACTCTTTTGGTGTTTCATTTTACAAGAGGAAAAAGAAAGACAATTTAAATAAGTATTTTAAAATGCTTCACTATATATAGTAATCTATTTCTGCCTAAACAATTCACCTCTATGGTTGGTAGCTCCAAGAACAAACATTGTCTCTGCGACCAGGAATCTGGAAATGGCTAGCTAAAGGATTCTGACTTGGCATCTGAGGGTTGCATCAAGCTGAAGGCTGGAGCTACATACAGTACCCCTAGACTGACTGAGACTGGAAATCTACTTGGCCTCTCAGGATGTAGCCAACAAGCCCTCAGGTTATCTATTTATTATTGACTGCAGTCAGATACTCAATTACCATTTTATGGGCTTCTCTAGAGTCACAAACACAGCAGCTTGCTTTGCTGTCTCTAGAGCATAGTGTCCAAGAGACCAAGAGAGAGGGTCTAAGTCAAAGCCACATGGTAGTTACACACCATAATTCTGGAACAGGGTGGGGCTAGGAGATGACATAAAGATGTCAAAACCAAGACATGGGGAGCTAGCTACCGCATACTATTCCTTACAGAAACAATGTCACACAATACCTATTCATACCTTTTGAGAACAATCTATCAGGAGCTCACAGAGAACCAGTGTTTTGTGTATGTGAAATACTCTATTAGACATATGTATTATAGATCACTGGGCATTTAGGCAGATTCCAATAATTTGCAACTGCAAATAATAGATAACCCATTCTTAAACATTTTGTGATTGAAAATCAAAGTGTTATGAAATCTACTTGAATCAGCAATAAATAAAGTCTTTTCAGAAGAGTGCTAGTTGGCATGCTTTTGAAAGGAAAGGTTTAAAGTCTTACTGTGCCTTTTTCCTGTCATTTCCTGCTATGACAGTCTATTATCCCAGGCTAGCTTTGAACACATGATCTTCCTCCTCAGCAGGCATGCACTACTATATCTATTTTAATGGATGACTATTAAAACAGCTTCATGGTGTATTTTCAAGCACTTGATGTAAGTAATTCACAGAATCTGTAATTATCACCTGCATCCCATTAAACCTAAGGAAACACAGAGACAGGAACAGTGGGCAAAAAGTAAGGTGCTCAAAGGGGACAAGGCACAAGTAGAGCGAGTGAGTCAAATGTTATGGTAAAATCTGCTTTAAAAAAAAAGGTAGCTATTATGTAAAAATAAATGCTAGGCCAATTTTTAAATGTTAATTTTTAAAGGTTCAAAGTTTAAAAGCTATTTTTAAAAATTCAGTTATCAGGTATTAGTGGAAAAGGTCATAGGCCAAGAACCATTTCTATAAAACAGTAGAACGATATATTGCATTATATTTAATACTTTATTAATGTTTTATTTCTCAATTATGTTTGGGTTATACAGGCTGATATCTTTGGAGATAGTATACGCTAAAGTGTTTAGCCATGTATCATGTAGAAGTATCATGATATGGGATTTTTTTTTTTTTTTAGATGCTGTGAATTTCATAAGTTAATAAAGAGACTAGTTTGGCCTATGGTGATATAGTTTAAAAACAGGCAAAAAAATCCAAACACAAATATAAAAAACAAACAAAACAGTCAAAAAAGATGCAATCCAAACACCCAAAAACCAAACATAATAAAATATAAATAAGCCACGAGTCATGTGACAAAACAAATAACAAACTAATAAAAATAAGTTAAGATACTAAACTAACTAATAATAAGCCTGAGCCATAAGCCAAACAATTTATAATTAATATAAGCACCTAAATCATTTTTAAAGACTAAACAGCTACAAGCAAGTCCAGACCAGTCAAAAACTTCTTACTACAAATAGTGCCCACAGTAGGACCCACTGCAATCTGACAAATCTACATAAAAATCATTCTCAAAATTAATATTCTTAACTTGACTGGATTTGGGATTGGCTAGGAGACACACCTCTGGGCATGCTGCTGAAGACAGTTGCACAGAGGTTTAACTGGGGAGGGATGACCTCTCCAGTGTGTGAGCAGCACAATTCCATGGCCCTAAGTCCAGGCTGTATGAAGGAAGAAAGGAGAGGAAGTGGGCCGCCCATCAGAATTCATCTTTCTGTTTCCTGACTCACATAGAATGTGGACCGCCTCCTCACACTCTTACAGTCATGCTTTCTCTGGCATAAGAAACTTCCACTGTTACAATGAATCTGTTCTATCAATAAACATCCATCTACTGACTGATAATTCAGTTTACAGGTATTTACTGAGTGCTGGGATCATTCCACCTCTCAAGAATCTAATACTAGGAGGGATTAAAATCAGGTGATAAGTAAATGAGATCATTGCATACTGGAACAGATGGGTGATGGGAAGAGTATTGAGCTGTGGCGTGCACACACACATTTCCTTTAATAATCTATAATCGACTACTGCCTCTTCTAGAACCATTTCATCTCTACTCTGTTTACATATAAACATGTTACCTGTGATGAGATCTCTTCAACAGAAGGTTTAAGTTATGAGCACAATGCCTCCTGGGTCCCAAGAATACCCTTTCCTAGTCTAAGACTGTCAGAAGAGCTTGCAAAGTAAATGAGTGTAAGCCTTTTACTAGCAGCTGGCACTTTCCTCACTGACATCGAGAGCCTGGTGGAAGGTGTTATTACATGGGTGTTAACACAACTATCTCTGGACATACTAGACATAGAAGTAGAGATCTGAAAGTGGTTTTGGTTTTCAGAGCAACTTAATGTTTTATTCTACTCCAGATTCTGCAGGTTCTGGACACCACTACACAGCAACCTTAGCTCTGTGCACAGCAAGGCTAGAACAAAGCAGGAGACATGGTATTCTGTAAAAGGTCCACTAGTAAGCTCTCCAACAATAAACTACTTACTCTAATTATAGAGCTTAATTATATTACTATATAATTAACAGTGCCTCCTCAATCCTAAATGATCTTTCCTATAGTTTCACATTCAATAACATTAAATTTTTAAATGATAAAACCTTTATGTCATATTCAATGACTTTTTAAAGTCTTTGAAAATTTTTCAAAATTAAGAAAGTACTTGTTGGGCTATTCCAATCTTAGATTGAATCAAAGAGTAAACGCAATTGATGAACAGCATAGGAAGCTGATAACAAAAGGGGGGGCTATAAGTTTGCATCACCAATTCTATTACCAACTGATAAAGCATTAGGCTATTGATAATTTTTATTTTTGGTCACAAAGAGTCAATGGAATAAGTAGTAAATACCCAAATCAGATGTTAAAAGCTAAAACATTCAACAATCCTATTCTCTATATTATCTGACTAGTGTTCAACATGATCCAGTATTGTTTCCTTGTATTTTATAGCTGCTTACATCTTGGGTGCTAATCAGGAGACAAATTTAGAAAATCAAGAATATCACAAAAGCCGTGCTCTTTATTCAGTTTTACATAAGGCTTATATTCTCATAGTGTCAAGAGTAACCAACAGACATGCCTGGTTCAAAATACTCTCAGGGAACCAGAAGAGATGGCTCAGCTGTTGGAAGCACTACCTGCTCTAGATGACCTAAGTTTAGTTCCCAGGACCCATGTTAGGTGCCTGTAACACCAATTCAAGGGGTCTAACATCTTCCTCTGGCCTCTTCTTGAGCACTGGCATATGGTCACACAAACACGCACACAAACACATAAATAAAAAAGAATCTTTAGGTAAATAGGAAGGTGGGAGGTATGGATCTGGGAGGAATTGACAAGAAGGAGTTAGGGTAAATATGATTGTAATACACTGCATAAAATTCTCAAAATGCACACAAATATTTACTTGAAAAAATAACGGGAACAATCAATCGCACTGAGATTCAAAATGATGCAGATATATGAACAATGTGAAAGCAGATTCAAAAGTAATTTTGATTTTATGTTTGTGGGTGTTTTGACTGTATGTATACCTGTGCTAATAATGCCCGTGGAAGCCAGAAGTAAGCATCAGATACCCTGAAACGGGACTTACAGATGGCTGCGAACTATCATATAAATGGGTGCAAAGAACTAAACCTACATCCCCTGTAAGAGGAGCCGGTGCTCTTAACCACTAAGTCACCTTTTTGATTCCTAAAAGAAAATGTTTTAAAAAATAATTAATTATCTTAGGAATTCTTGGGAAAGAGGAAACATTATTCCCTTTTATTATCACTGAACACAACCAGAAAAATTACAGATGACACATCAAACAAAAATCAGAGAACTTCACAAGGTGGACAGAAGCTCCATCAACCAGGGACTCCAGTATGAAGAATGATGTGCAGTTCTGTGTGGGTTGATGCTCTGTACACTGTAAAGATTGCCACTCATATTGGTTTAATAAAACGATGACTGGCCAGTAGCCAGACAGGCAGTATAGGTGGGTGACCAGACAAGGAGAATTCTGGAAAGAGAAAAGGCAGAGATTTTGTTGCCAGCCAGACACAGGGAAGTAAGATTAGAATACTGGACCAAGCAAAGGTATCAAGCCATGTGGCTAAATATAGATCAGAATTATGGGTTAATTTAAGTGTAAGAACTAGATAATAATATATCTGAGCTACTGACTAAGCATTTTTAAGTAATTTTAAGCCTCCGAGTCAGTTATTTGGGAAATGGACAGAAGCTTCCGACCACACAGTTCCTAAGATCCTCTCACTCCATATGCCCCAAACTGACCACTAAGAGGCTGGCAACCTGGAAATGTCAACTGCCACAGTTTCTCTCTAAAAGAAAAACTAAGAAAAGCAGAACCTATCAAGACAGTCAACTCTGCCACAGACCTTGTGGAAATCTAAATGCACCAACTAAAAAACAAAAAAAACAAAAAAACAAAAAAAACAAAAAACAACAAAAAAAACACCAAAATTCAAAACCAGAAATTGGCAAAACAGATGATAAAATACTACACAATTAATTCTGTGCAAAACATTAATTTTAATATAATGATACTGGCAAGTTAAGAGTGAGAGGGTAGATAAGTATGTTTTTAAAGCACATAAGGCTATCTCAGGACTAGTTAAAGAGAATTCAGAGTAAAGAAAATGATCGGAGATAGTCTTGACACAATGAAAATAGGGTCAATTCACCAGGAAACATGGTATCTTAAATCTGCATGACCCAGATGATGAATCTGCAGTACATCTGAAGCAAACAGCGACTGAACTTAAATGAAGTACAAGTTTACAATTATTGTTAAAACTTTCCTACCAGTCTCTTAATTGATGAAACTGAGAGAATATCAATCAGGACTGAAAACAAACACAAAATCAGTACACTGATTAACTCCATGTTATTTATCATACCCACAGAACATATAGCAATACAGAACATAGTATGGACCACAAAACAAAGTAAACAAAACACACAAATCTCCCCCCAAAATTAAAAATGAAACAGCATTTTCCCAGAACTCAACTGAATGTGAAAGCAAGATTAAAACGGAACAGAAAAACCTCTATGTATTTAAAATATAGACAATCTAGTAGTACATGAATTATGGAAAAATCCTCAATTCTAAAGGAATATGTTTAGTCAAATAAACATAAAAACAAAACATTTACGGGGAACAGTAAGAGGAAGGTGTGGTGATAGTTGTAACAGTGATGGCATGCTATAGGGGAGCCACATGGTCAATTCTCTACATTCCTATTTCAAACACAAAAGCCAAACAGGTTCAATGCGAAAAGAAAGAAAACAAATGTCACAACAAGAAAACATTTACAGCTAATAAGATCTTTTAAAAAAAAAAAAATCAATGAAATTTACAAAGAAAAAATGCAAATTACAAAAGCAAGGAAACAGAGAATATCAGTCACTATTAACTCTATTAAGGGGCTATAAGAAAGACACTTGTAAACACTGAAGAACTCTATAAACAAATCTGAAAGTTGACTTAGATAAAATACAGAAACTCTTTGAAAAACATAAACTACCAGGAGGAGAAAAACATTTTTATTATCTTATCTACATTAATTAATTAAGGTAACAAAGCACCAGGCCAAAACGGTTAGATGTTTAACAAAATTGGGGGGGGGGGGGGTTGGTAAAAGCAATACTTCACCACAATCTCCTTAAAGGTAAAACAAAGACAAACCCAGCAAAGGGAATATTTCCTAAGTGTTCTCTGACTACCCTAGTAAGCAGCACACAAGGGAGCTGGACCACAGGGAACTCTATAGGGCAGGGGTCTATATCCTAGCTGATTGCATTAAGGCCCCTCCTATCAGTCTTAGTACAGTGTTACAAGGTATGACCACTAGGGAGGAGCAGAGAGTCAGGTGGTCTCTGTACATTTGCTACACTTGCACATGAATCTCTAACTGTATCAGATATTTCAAGGAGAAAGCTAGTAACCCTACAACAGTAAAACAATAAATTCTAGCACCATCTATCTATACCACATAAACAAATCTGAGAGCTGGAAATACACTAAATCATTTACCTAACATATGCAAAGCCCTGGGTTCTAATGCCAAATATCACAACGCCCCTCACAAAGCAAAAATTAATGGTAACTTTACTATAATAAAATTTAAAAGAGCCATTTAAAATAACAATTTATTTGAAGTTCTAATCTAAAATTCCACAAAACTGCTCATTTAGTACCAAAAATCACAGCTGCTCTCAAAGTACACACTAACTCAGAGGACATGCTAACAAATTATTAACAAATACATTAAAAAGTAAATACATATTTTTCATGTATCACTGTTGATAAATGGAAGTTTTCGCTGGGATTATTCTTTTAGGGGGATGGGGAATCTTAGGCTGAGGGTAGAGAACATAGTGGCCAGTGTCCTTTTCTGGCCCCCACAAGCACCAGGCACATAAGTGGTACAGTGACATACATGCAGGCAAAGCATCCATACATGTAAAATAGAGATTTTAAAGTTTAAAATTATATCAACAAATGATTGCCTTATCTCTCATTACTATTTGTTCAGTTGCTAATAGTCAGATCCTAGATGTATGCACATATATTTTTTAATCTAATCACTTAATAGATTATAAGTCCAGATTCTACTAGTACAAGGCCACAGAACCTGATCTCAGATCTCCACAAATCCATGAAGGCACAAAATGAGCAAAAAGAACTGGGTTCAAGATGGTGAGATATCTGAACAGATACCAATGAGCTAAAAATTCTCAAGCCATGTTTACTTCAGACACAGAAAAGAGTGTACGTTCAACGGTGGTGGCAATACAGGATCAGAATAAAAGACTGAAATATGCAGGAGAGAAGCAAGATCATGATGGGCCACAGTTGAAGACTCTGAATTTTACCCTGGGGGTAATGGGACTAGGTTGAAGAAGGTTCTGAACTGGATGCTGATGTATGCTTTAGAAAGACTACTCTAACTAACGGTGAAAAGAACTTAGGTTCAGACACGCACGGAGCAACTGCTGTCATGAAGGCATGATGACGACCTGGACCCTAAGGCCTAAAGTGGTAAGAAATGGGTGGTCCAGCAATCTCAAAGCATAATGGTGTAGACCTAATTACCAAGAGGGTGGATGAAAAGGGTTAAGAATGATAAAGTTTTACTTGAGCAAAACTCTAGTGGTCAAAGCTAAGTAGCCAGAGTCCAAATCATGAAAGCCCTCATTCAAGACTCACCTTACCTGAAAAGCAGTGGATGAAGGATGACTTTGTTGGCTTCTAGAGGCACACACCAGGCTCTTCAACACTGTCTTCATGAGCAATAGCTGATCACTCAGCAGCACTTGGGCCCACCCAGCAACATAGATGACGATTTCTTTATAAGTACAATGAATCTGGGGTAAAGTTGCTTACTGGTTTTGGCTTTGTTGTTTTGGTTTTTGGGATACAGTATTTAGAGTGGAGAAACTCTCACAGTAGCTCAGCTGACCTCAAACTTGTAGTCAGCCTCCTGCTCTAGTCTCCCAAGTGCTGGGGTACAAACATGAGCAAGGTTTATTTAGTTTTCAGACACCTTTGTGTAAAATATCTTTCTTCCCTATTTTGTCTCCCAAATTCAACTAGGGAGCTACTAGGACTAATTACTAGACAAATCTTATGATTACTGAATGAAACTCAGACATTACATTCTAATTATCTCTGATCTTGCTAAAGATAATCATTCCTTGGGTTATCTGTCCCTCCTCAGTAAACTCTCAATCTTAGTCAGTGTTCACCTCTGCCTAAGTCAGTGTCCCACTGATCCCCTCCATCCTTTCTACTGTGTCCCAGAGATTTCACTTTATATGGGAAACAAACATCCTTAGTCATGTTATGAACAATGCCTTTTGGCACACTATAGGCATTCCCATAATTAAACTACATGCAATACGGCCAGACCTTCAAATCCACCAAAGTCAAGATCAAAGGCACTCAGAGCCTGAATATGGTGAAGCACCACAGTTTTGGGGAAATCAAAGATCTCAAAGCCACAGGATGAAAGATAAAAGCAAAGCTGTGCTTGCCTATAAGCACAAAGCCTGGGCCGAGAAGATACCTGTCATCCTAACCCTTGGAAGGTGAAGGTAGAAGAATCAGAAGGTCAAGGTTAGACACCAAGTTCAAAGCCAACGTGGTGCATAGACTTTCTCTTACAAGTAAAAAGAAAGAAAGGGGGAAAAGCTAAAATGATGTCACAATGTTAAATATGAAGGAGTGCATTCAAATAACTAGTATGTGATCAATGGATAGAAAAATGACAGAAATAAAAGCTGATGTTAAAGACAGACTACTTATAGCCTCTTAAAACTATCCATGCCACTAAACACATTGTATATATCAATCATTAGCAAATAAAACATATGTACCCATTTTATTTACTACTACTAACATGCTGCTATATACTACTAGAAAAGGAAAGGATATACAAAATACAAAAATGTCATCTCTAAGGGAGAATGATCTTTTTTTTTTGTCTGTATTTCTTCTTTCCCTTTATTTCCAAACATACTTTTTAATGTAAAGCAAAAGTCCAAAATATGTTACTTTTAAAAATCAATAATCATAACACACCAAATATCTTGTTCAAAAAATTTACATAAATTTTGACGTTTTATATTCTCATTCTAAAAACACGACAACAAACAAACCCACACTGTTTCCAAGTCCTCCAGGTAATTACCTAGGACACAAGTAATTAACAAAAGCCAAACTCCTTAAGACTTCTGTAAACCTACCACTCACTCAAATAGTTCAGCAAATAGTTGAACTAGCCTCTCCAGTTAGCCATCCTTTCAAATGCCTACCCAAAGCAAAGGTTATGTGGTAGACGGCAACTGCCATATTGACAGTATATATTTGCTTTGCAGTCTTGATGTATAAAACAAAGTCAAACACATATTTTTAAATGTTCTATGTAAAGAGATTTTACTCTTTGTTAATTTGCTTTAAGGTATACTTGCATATTGTTTGGTTAATACAGCACTTGTAACATAAATGATAGACTATCAGAAAGATACTCAGCACCCACATAACTACAGAGAAATCAAGAAGAAAAATCCCTCTCAAAGGTTATGTAATGGACCACAACTCATCTGGAATAAGGATGAATTCAGAGTAAGTCTAACACATTCGAGATACAAGAGCCTGCCCTCTCCTTGGGAAAGGTATGCCAGGGACTGAACATGGGGTTCTTACATGTGCTAGACCAAGACTAGGCCCTGCCCTGAGCCTAGGTCCCTTTTTAAAATCAATGCTTAATCTTTTTAATTTTCACTTTGGAAGTAATATTTCCGTCACAATTCCATCAGAAAGAATTCCTTAGTAACAAGCCTAGATGGGCAGAAAAACATTCTGAAACAGCTAATGGGGAGAATTTTCCCGATGTACAATACAACGTGAATGTTATATGCCCAAAAGAACTACCATTCTAGACTTTTTGTTTTGCACCATAAAAGAAAGGAAAGTTGGCTCAAACTCTTCTTAAAAGGAACACGATCAGCACACTCAAGTAATAGTAGTAGTAGCTTTGTGACCGAGAAAATTGTAGGGACTCCCCCCCAATCTAAGTAAAGTGCAGTGCTAGAAGGTTTCCAAACCAACTTTGTCTGTGCTGCCTGTCCCCTGGGGCGTTCCAGTCTCTGCAAGCCAGTATGCTAAAGCTCTACCCTAAATCCTCTCTGACTTGCATTACAAATCAGAAGATGGCTTCTTATGGTTAAGAGCTTATATCTAAACTTGTCTTTCAAAGAGTAGAAGTAGACCTAAAGGTGATGGTGCATCAAATGCACCTGACACATGGCCAGCAGGCAGTGAGCTGGAGAGAGGAAAGGTCAGGGAGAGGACACTCAGAAATACAGTTTTGGCTGGTACTTGTCACACACTAGAGCAGCTGCACTAAGTGGAGCTGTTTCTGAACTGTATTTCTCCTCTGTTGGAGACCACTAACGCTGCTAGATTATTGGGTAAGGCTGTTTAATAAGAGGATGAAGGTTCAGGACCTAGGTGGGCCAGAGACATATCAGACAAGTCCGATTCCATCATTTAAAAGTATTTGTATTTAACTTTGTCTACACTGACGTAAACAGCTTTATTCCTCTAGTGTATGCTATCTTAGAGCAGCAACTCATCAAATCTTTTAATTAATAGAGGAAAATCAGATTACTCTGATTTAGCAGGAATTATATTAATTTTAGCACAGTGGGAAGTTGTCTTTCCTTGCAGAGTAATTAAGCAAGATTCCATATATTTTTAAAGCTTTCTGTATATAAACACCCTCCATTCATCTCACAGTCTCTATTAAAAGTGCACGGCATGGACAGTTAAACAAGAACGCAGATCTCTTCAAACACAGCAAATTAAAAGGCAGTTTAAGAGTCAGTTTCTTCCACACAACCTAAAACAATACTATTAGCACCGCGGTGACAAAGAGGCTCCGGATTATAAAGGTCAGTTAAGTAAAGAGGCCAAAGGCAGCAGGGCTCAAATGCTGAGAATAAGAACAGAAATAGATCCAGTGCAGCATTCCAAGGATGGAGATCAATGAGAACAGCAGCCCGGGACCTCCTGCTAAACATTACCCTGCAGACCCTGACAAGGGGCGCTCTCTATTCCAGCACCTCCTCTGTGCCCGTTGCTGGCACTTGCTTTAATAAAATTAATAAGCTCAAACTGCATTATTGGAAGTAAAAAGACTATTGTATTAATCTATTGCTCTAGTTAAAAAATGTGGCTGTCATGGTAAAAAGTAAAAATCTGTGACAAAATCTAAGAGGAGAACAGTGGAGGAGTATTTAGGTATCGATGATAAGGCAGCAGGTTGCCTTTCCAATGAAAACTACTTTTACAGTAACACAAATGTCCTTGTCCTCTCAACAGTGAAGGGCTTAAAAAGCTAGCCGAGAAGAGGAGGTAGAGGAAAACTATGATGTAAGCCATAAAACTGACAAAATATGAGTAATGTTATGATTTAATGCTGTAATTCCCAGTACTAGAAGCAGTAGGATTGCTACATATATATGCAATAGCATAATTAATAAGCTAGATATCCAATGAATGAGGCATTTAGTATTCTCTTAGCTTCATTTCACTCTGTGCATGAAAACCTTATGAAATCAAATAGTCTGCTAGTTCTGTTTCCTTACCTGTGAGGACAGCTTTTGCTGAAGGATCTGCCAGGTCCAGAGCTGATTTCCCATCAGTGTTCCGAATGTTTGGATCGGCTCCGTGCTGCAGCAGCACTGTGCAGGGAAAGCAGAAACAGTATCTTACCTCAGGGATACAGAGATTATTTACTGGTAAGTGTCGCCTCGGCATGGTGTAGGCATAAACATACATTGCACAATTTTTTCTCTTTCAAGAAAAGAAAAAGGGAAAAAGGGGGGAAGCACTGCAGCAAAGGATCCTCTCTAGAGTAAAGCCAAGTTGGCAACTTATGGTACAGTATTATCACATGACTTGACATCATAAACATGAAACTAGAAGCTGGCCTTGGACAGTCCTGCTCTGCCTCCCGAGGCAGCAGTGTGAGAGCTATGTGCTTGCTCACTGACGCTGTGAGATGTGCTAGCTGAAGCTGCCCTATCTTTACTACCCCTGTGACTGCTTGTTGCTGCTGCTTCACTGCTAAATTTCCCAACACTTCCTCTCCTCAGAAGAGTAATAGCGTGCAGGCTTTTAGTGGCTCACCGCTTCCATATGAAACTCACCATAAACACGCTGGCTTGCCTCCACAAGTTTAAATGACACATGATTGCAATTCCAGCTCTTACAGACATGTTACAAACACCAACTATCTCCTATATTACGATTTTCCATCACATTTTTAGAAACAGAAATTCAATCACTGGAAGGCATGTAGCAAAACTATTTCAT
This sequence comes from Phyllotis vaccarum, assembly GCA_033318265.1. Lineage (NCBI taxonomy): Eukaryota > Metazoa > Chordata > Mammalia > Rodentia > Cricetidae > Phyllotis > Phyllotis vaccarum. Next base: position 146,464,073 of record JARWLC010000002.1, read on the forward strand.
GAAAAACAACGGCAGAGAATCAATCAGGTTCAGAAGCTCTTACAAAAGGACGGCCAGGTACATAAAGCATGGACATGGCATCTTGGTAAGCAAAAGCATTCCTAAGCCACCTCTGCTGTGTAAAAATAGTGGAGGCTGGAGACTGTTGGTATGGTATCACCCATTTGATATTTAAACATGTAAACTTAGCATCTCTAGTAAAATATCTGAAATCCAAAGAGGTAATAAACATGAATCTTTCTGAATACTTACATACCACAAAGTAGAAAATCACTGCTGGGTGTGTGTATATATATATATGTAGTATATGTATGTATATAGTATATGTATGTATATAGTATATGTTAAACACAAATTAATCTCATGGTTAGGCTTGGATTCCAGCTTCAACACATCTCAATTTTTATATGCAAATATTCCAAAGTCCCAGGGGACAGAGGTGGGGTGGGTCTGAACTTTGAAACACTTTGGTCTAAGATCTATCAGATAAGATCTTTAGGTAGTCCAGTTGGTGAGTACATGTTACACTAACCAGTGTTACTGGTTACCAGCGTTCTGATACTTAGCACCCATGTAAAGAGGTGGGCACAGCAGCATTCATCTGTAACACAAGAGCTGGGGAGGCGGGGACAGAAGGATCCCTGGAGCTAGCTGGTCATAGTCTAGCAAAACCAGTGTATTCCAGGGTTGGTGAAAGATTGTCTCAAAACATACAGTGGAGAGAGTGACTGGGGAAAAATAGACCCTCTGGGCTCCATACACACAGGTACTCTCATGTATGCAAACACACTCTTAACAAGCATCATTTAAAAACAGTTCAGTTACAAGCTTTGAGCTACCAGTGATAAGCCTCAAATTTTTATTCAAAGCTCTAGACTGAAGCCCATACATTCTTTTGGAATATTTGGAAGGTAACCTTCATATTACTAAGTACTCAGTCCTGCTGTTTATAAAGCAGGACTTTCTGTGATGCACAGGCCATCAAATCGATGGCTTTGCTACAATGGACAGCCAACAGGTGGGAAGCATTTACATCTCTCACCTCAGATCTGGGCTAATTTCACACTTGCAACATTAAACCAGCCATGACTTGAGAAGATGCAGAGAGATCTTGCAGACTGTCTATGGTCATCCTCCTAACACCTGCGGTTTTCCATGGGTTCAGATATCCATAGCCAATCATAGTCTCAAAGTATTAAATAGAAAGTTCCAGAAAGAAGTTAAGTTTCAAACCATGCACCATTCTGAGTATCCTGCTCCATCCATCCAAGAGACGAGCCAGTCCTTTGTCCAGTGTACCTCCCCACAAAGTCCCTTAGTAGTTACCTAAGCTCATCACCCTGGCACAGCATCACTGGGCTGATATTCAAGTAACCTTTATTTCACTTAGTAATAGCTTCAGAGAGTAAGAATAATGATGCTGGTGATTCAAATATCTCAAAAGCAGCTTAACATGTTTCCTTTAAGTGAAAAGATGAAGATCACGACTTCCATGAAGAGAAAAATGTGTGTTAAGATCTATGGAAAGGACGTATCTATCACTGAGACTGTGAAGGAGGAGAAAGAAATCCATGCTAGTTACACTGTTGCACACCTCGGCAAGAAAAGCCTAGTGCACACTTATAGGAACTTACTACAATATAGTAACTGTCTTACTGTTAGACACCACTGCTAATCTGTGATGCATAATACATTGATAAAACCTCAATAAAGATTACTCACACATAGTTTATATGGATAGGAAGGTACAGATATAGGACTCAGTACCACTCAAGGTTTCAGGCATCCACTATGAGTCTTACCTGTGAGTCCTGTGTACATTGGAAGGGAGGCGACTGCTGAGACTCATTTAATTCTTGAATGCAGCAATAAAAGATCGTTTTCAGATGTTCTAACTGACTCATGAGTTAAAAAGTAAACAATAACACAATATCAAGCTGTTGTTACTTCATCTTCCTGATGACTATTACTGGTGGTCAACTTGAATACATCTGGAATTACCTACAAACCCAGGAAGTTGGGCACCTATGTCAAGGATTTTTTATTATCTGGTTCATTTGAGGCAGGACGACCCACCTTAAAACCATCATCTGAGGTCAGAGCACCTACCCTAAATCTGGTCCAACCTTCATGTGATCCTACATAAAGTGTACAGAAAAAGCTTTTGCTCTTTGCCCTTATCCTCACTGCTAAGTTCAAATATCCTACTGCTGAGACATTCCTTCACTGGAATCAGCAGAGTCTGCTTCTTCGGGATTCTGACATACAGTGAAGACCAGTTGTGACATCCTTCCTTGTAAACTGAACAATTCTTGGGACTTTCTGTTGAGAGACAGCCATTATTGGACTAGCAGGACCACAGTCTGTAAACCAGTCTAATAAGTCCTCTGTATATATGTAAATTCCTCTAGAGAAGCCTGATTACATCATTAAAATGAAGAGCTTTTGCAGAAACTTAAGTTCCAGATTGGTCTACAAAGCATCACAATCATAAAGCAGACTCAAGGATCAAAGAAAAGTGGCAAATCTGCTGCCTCAGTTGTTGACTGATATGTGCACGGAAAGGGTTGAGAAACAGAAGCAATAGCTGCCACAAAAACACTGGCTTTTATCCGTATTTGGGAATAACACCAGATTCTGCTTTAAATGGAAGCGAAGACATTTTTATTTAGCAGAATATGACAATTACATAATAGGAACTTTGATTCAGCAATTTTTAATAAGTGGTAGAGGCAAAGTATTGAAAGCCTGACTGCTCCTCCAAAAAGGAACTAAATCTTTATCCTTCTAACAGTGAGTATTTTACCTATTATAATTTTCCTATTTTGCAAGAGAAGTTGGTAATTTAGTTTCAGTTTTATTCTGGGTTAGGTGATTTCAAAAGTAGCAACTGTTCTACTTGAAATGTGTGGCTTTTCAACATTTTATTGTCACTCTTTTCTCTTTCTTGGACCCAAACACAAGCACATCCAGAACAATGTCTCAACAGAAAAGACAAGATAAATTTCTTGAATCAGCGGCTGCTAACAAAATCCCTATTAGGAAATGTTTAGCCATCTTAAGTTTATCAGGCACAAGTCACAAAAGTGACTCTGTAAACTTTAGGTGCAAAGGAATCTGCAATAACAGGGTCTAAATTTGTCTTTCACACTGTTGAGAAGTGGAGTAAATGAAAGAGAAACAGCATGCAGAGAGGCTGAGCTTCAAGTTTGGCGATACCCATTACCTATAAGCTACTTCGAATACTTAAAGTACATTTTAAAATGCAGACCTTTCAGTATGCATGTTCCTTCAAGAGCTAAAGATCAATCCTATGACACATAGTAGCTACTCCACTACTGGATATCTACCCCAAAGATTTCATCCGAGCCACACATCACAGACACTTGCACATTGGTGCACACTGCAGCACTTCTCACAACAGCTTAGTTATGAACAATCCGAATGACCTTCAACAGGGAAATGCAGAAAGAAAATGTGCTTTCCACTTACAATGGAGCAGGGTTGTGATTAGGAAATCATAGTTGGTGTTTCATGGGACTCTTGGCAGGGACTTGTGCAGGACTATATTCTAATACTGGAAAACTGGGCATAAACAGAAGCAGAGGTGACAATGTCAGCCCTCAGGGTGCCAGATGGTACCTTAGAGGTAGTATTTAAGAATCAACTCTGACACCGCAAATGTACTTTCCAAGTTTGGAAACATCAAAGGTAACTGAACCATCAGCACAAAATGTAATTGGGATCCATGTTGCATGTCAGTACAAATAAACCACTAGCCTCAGAGAATATGCAAACATTTTACAAAAGTAAAATATGAACAATCTAGAATATAAATTAATGAGTATAGTGGTCATCCATAACTTCCTTTACATTATTTCATTTATTTATTGAGAAATGGTCTCACTATATAACCCAAGCCTCAAACTATGATCCTCCTGCCTCAGCCTCAGAAGTTCTTCATAATTTAAACTATCTTTAACCAGCTGAGATAGGATCCAACCTTAAAGTACTACATCTTGATTCTTCCCAGATGCTACTTCCAGCACTACTGGTGCACATCAGCTTTCTCATCTCCTTTCCAAGTGAGAGGCTAGAAAAATTGCAGCAGCAGACACAGGAGCCAGTCACAGCCCAGGCAGGACCGACTTCTCAAAGACATTCCATACAAGCTATGACAAGGACATGTGACTTTCCTACCCACTTTCTACTTAGTCACCAGAATCTGTTCAGATTCAGAATACACAACGTTAGCCATTTTATCTTGTTTCATTTTCAACACTATTAAATTTAAGCACCTACATCATTCTTAGACATTCAAAAGAATGTTAAACTTAATGCAAAGCTTCAGTGTGTCAGACTCTAGAATATCACAAAACTTTTTAGAATACATTTTATTAGCCACTTTTTTTTAATTTAAAAAGTCAAAACTGAAACCATGTTAGTTTTCCAAGCTAAAGCTGAAACATGCCATTTAGAGTAAGCACAAAAAGCTGTTTAAGTTTTTAAGTGGTAAAAATAACAGTATTAAATAAAGACATTTTAAAATATGTGAATTTAGACTCTAAGTTGTTCATTGACACTTGAAGTACTGAAACTCAAGTTCTATCTATGTTCAATGTTTTCCAAGCATTTGTAAGTAGCTTACTTTTCAGGGATGCAAATATGCACTTCTTAAACTGAGTTTTCAAAACTAGAACCTTTTAAAAAAAAGCTTTACGCTATCTTTATTTTATGTGTATGAATGTTTTTTGCTTGTGTGTTAAGTCTGGGCATCATGTGTATTCAGTGCCCTACAGAGGCCACAAAGAGGGTTGGGACACCTGAGACTGAAGTTGTGAGCTGCCATGGAGGTGCTGGAAATTGAACTGAGGTCCTCTGGGCTATCTTTTCAATCACGAGGAGCAATTTCCTTGGGTTATTATATTTTTTAATATACTGCAATTGTCCTTAACTTTTTCTTTAACTAAATTTATTGGGAGTAGAGACACAATGTGGAGGTAAGAGGGCAGCCCATGTGGATTCCCCTGTGGATCCCAGAGACTAAATCCAGGCTAGGAGTCCTGGTGGCAATCATCTTTACCCACTGTGCCATCTCAGCCTTTGTTTTGTTCCTCTAAACAACAAAAATTTTCGTTCTTAAGCAAAACATACACTGAGAAGGACATCTAAACAAATACTCTTCAATTCTAGAACTCTCATCAACACACATGGGGTTTAAATGCTGAGGGCGCTAAGAACATTGCTCATTTGGTAGAGTGTGTCTACCCACACGCCTGATACCTGAGTTTGAGTCTCAGCATAATACAAAACCAAGCATGGTGACAGCATGTCTGTAAGCACTCTAGAGGCAGGAAGATTAGAAGTTCAAGGTCATCCTTGGCTACAAAGTGAGCTCAGGGTCAACTTGAGCTTGGGCATTTTCTCAAAACATAAACAAAAACAGACTGGCAAGGGACAGAAACAAAATGTTTTTTCTTTTATTTATAGTGATAGTTTGTTCAACAGTCTGTGTATGTGTATAATAGTGTAATATTTAATGACATAAATTATACCCTTAAAATAAGGTATAGAGATTTTTTTCATTTAAGATATGCATTACTTACTAGGGCACAAAAGTAGTCAGGCTAATAGGAAGACTGAGTGTCATTATTATGATAGGTTTTTTTTTTTTAAAAAAAACCATAAAGAATTAGTTCAGTACTAACAGTAAACAAAAATTCAAGTAACCTCTGCTTACATATATAATAATATGGTTTGTTGAATTTAAATTAGACTTAAGGGATAATAAGCATTTTCAATTTTGAGAAACAGCTAGCTCACCTAGGTGGTAAGCAATAAAAGTAATGAGTTTTAACAAAAACTAAATGCAACTTAAAGTGGTCCAGTAGCTACTGAGACAGCTCCAGAATTAGTGGCAGGAGCTTGCGGGCAAAGGGAATCTAGGGGAGGAAGCATGGAAGACACAGTTGTGCTGTAGCCAGTATCTGATTCAGGAAGATAAAAACCATCTTTCCTAGGTCTCATGAAATAAAACAGAACCCAACCCAAATTAGTGTCTATAAATAGGATTCTCGGCTAACCCTCAGGATGAGGACAGGTAGGTCTGAACTAGTCCTAGGGACCCAGGGATCGTGGTGGCTGCAGGTCAGACTGTGGCAGAGGAGAAAGTGCTGAGAGAAATGCTCCAGCCTCTAGAGAGGACAGAACTCACAGACATCACTAACACCTGTTACAGCTAGCAAAACCGACTCCTCCTGGGCCACCTTAGCTAGGAGTAACCAGCATTCCCTAGGTCAAGGCTGGGGGGGGGGGGGGGTCCTTCAAGGTCAAAAGTACTTTAATCAAAATGTTACTTCCTCATTTCACTGTGTTAACCTCTGCACTGAATGTTAACATAACGAAGGATGTAGCCACTGCACATGTTATGGCAATCACCAAAGTGCACAGTGATCATGAATTCTCCTCCTGCTATGTACTTGAAATCAAAGGGAAAAGCATTTTCAAAGTTCTTAATGAAGAAATAAAATTTAGTAATTTTGTTAAGTCTTCATCTATAGGTACATATTTTCAATATTTTCTGAAGAAATGCATAGTAACAAAGTACTTTTGCAAAGCAACTTATAATGGTTGTTTTAAACACTCATTTTGTTAAAATAAAAACATCTAAGGTGTGACTGGAAGCTGAACCAACCACTTTTGCCAAAGCACCATTTTCACTAAAAAGGTAATACAGAAAACCATGCATTCAGATTTGTGCATTGGGCAGGCACACTTTATAACTGCTAGTGACAAAATACAAGCCATCAGGGAAAACCTAGGAATTTTGTGACATATATTTACCCCTTTGAATGTCAACTTCTGCAATAATATTTATCCTGCTGACAACAGTAAGAAAATAGCAAATATTTTTTATTTAATACAAAGGTATAATATTCTCCCGAAGTAAAAAGATAACCGACAGATTGTAATGTTGCATTAATAAAACTTGATGTAGCTTCATATTCTACACTTCAATTAACTATAAACAACTACCACTGGTGCTGTTGAAATGTTGCTTGCTTTCACAGAGTACCTGAGTACAACTCCCAGCAAGCAGTCTGTTAACTGCAGTCCCACAGAATCAGAACCCCCTTCCGACCTCCGTGTGCAGTGGGTGTGTGTGCTTGTGTGTGTGTGTTCCATACACAGAGGTTGAGGCAGCTCAGTGGCAGACTGCTTGCTTTTTTATAGCATGTGTGAGAGCCTAGGTTCAACCCCTAGAATAAAAAGAAACTAAGAAACTGTCTATGGTTGTTTGTAGAGGTTTTTAATGCATACTTTATTCAGCTATAAATCTGAATGTTCATCATATATTTCAATCACAAGTATACATCAGAACAGATTGCACAATAACATTCCACAAATCCAGGTATCTGAGTCAGAGTTTATCCTACAGAGCTCTGCAGAAGTAAAAAAACAATTTCATCCTACATTATTTTTCATTTTGGGAATGTTCCTGGTAACATGTAAGAGTCTGTTATTTGCTAAACAAATTAATAATTGTTTTTAGCATTGACTTATTCTTATTTGATCCAATACAACATAAAAATTCTTGAGATGCTGAATCATTTTTTTAAATACAAGACTAAAAGAAGTTTGAGAACATGTGCTCTTGAATAAATCCAAGTCTAGAATCATACTAAACCGGACTCAGGCAAGGTCAGCAGAGGACTGTGGAGACCGAGACTCACTGTTGGGTTTGACACAGGAAACACCTTGGGTTCCTTATTAACAAGCAACACACACAACTCCCCAACTTCCCGCTAACTAAACAAAGAAAAAGGACAAGGTTATCTAGTCGAAAGAGGCAAGAGCAACCACTGGAATCCATAACCATGATGGATCGAATTTAGTAAAAATTTGAGAGCAATAATTATATAGCATAAGCTCAAAGAATTACAGAACTAATGCAGCTTTAGAAAGGGAAAAGTGGGAAACTGAAAATCAAGCAGGAATTTAGAGAATTAGAAAGTGAAGGGCTAAGATCTAAACTTAGTACTAATGCTGCATGTAGATAAGATGGTCTACAAGAGACCTCAGAACAGACGGGTATACAAAGTCAATCATTTCTCAACAACAATGGCAATGACTGTGGTGCTTTGAATGGCAACGGCTCCTGTAAATTGGCATATTTGAATATCTGGTCACCAGAGTGGAACTGTTAGGAAGACCTAGGCCTTGTTGGAGTGGGAGTGTTAGTGGGGGCAAGCTTTGAGGTTTCAAAAGTCCACCGCCACCCTCCTCCTTTCCCTGCCCTTCACTCCATCTGCCTGTCTCTCCGTGCCCAGGGATCAGGAGGTACCTCTCAGCTACTGCTCCAGCAGTACATACACTGTCTGTGTATGCCTGCTTACTTGCCTGCCTTGACACTCCCTACCATGGTGCTAATGAAAGAACCTTCTGAAGCTGTCAACAAGCCCCCAATTCAATACTTTCTTCTATAAGCTGCCTTGGTCATGGCGTCTCTTCATAGAAATAGGACAGTAACCAACACAGTGAGTCACTTGTGGAAAAACTGGACTATCCAACAAATCATTCTGAAACAGAAAAGTAACTTATAATTTCAAGGGGAAAAATAAATCAGTTATTGAATAGAGATGGCAGGCAAGAAGGGAAAGATACCAGAAACTTTGTAGAGTGGTAAAAATGTTCACTTTAAACAAAGTGGTAGTTCCAGAGGTAAACACATTTATCAATACAAAAAAGTACTTAAAATATTCATTTTGTTTCATTAACTAAGACTAAATGTTGCTTTTATATGTTTCAATGCCAAAACCTTCTGAGGGTTTAACTAGATTAGAAACAGTTGATGATAAAATTATTGGAATGAAAAATAGATTAATGGGTATTTTCACTAATACAACAGGAGACACATGGTGTCAACTGCCTTATAAGTAAAGCCAAACCATACTTAAGGAGCTAATATCTGATCACTAATAAAAGAAGCAATCGACAAGTTCAAGAAGTCTCCAAATTATAAACTTATTGTCTAGAAAAACAAAAAACACATAACTCAGAAATAATGCCTCCAAGTAGCTGACAGCTCACCAGAAACCATGAAAAGCTGACAAAATAACAGAATATAAGCTTCGTGTATGTTATTTTTGCCAGCTTGCCTTAATATACATCTCCTCTTCCTTACCACTGTACCAATCCTAAATAGAGCATTCACTTCTGTAATTTTTAACACATATCTGTATATGTATGTGTTTCTGAATATGCACAGGCCATGGTGTCTACTTGTGGGGGTTCTAGAACAACTCTTTCCTTCTACCATGTGGCTCTGGAGATCTAATTTGGGTTGTCAGGCTTGTCAGAAGGAGCCTTTAGCCACTGAGTCATTTTGCTGGGCCCATTTTCACTGAACTCTTTAGTCATAACACTATGTATACCAGACTCAACTTGCTCTCTGCTCTCTCAACACACTCCTGTTCACAGATATGCAAGCTTTCTGGAGAACATGAGATAAACATTTCTTTGATGGTCAATGGTATCATGTGCACTGAGTGAATATTGACATTCACTGAGCAAAGTAAGCAGCCTTCATCTGGAGGAACCTGAGAATGCCATTGCACAATGCAGAGCCTAATGTACCCATTCATAAAGCTCTTCCAAAATAGAGATGATAGAACGATAGATATTCCACTGTAATGACTAGAGAACTAGACTGGGTTTTAGTTTGGTCTCTTTACTCATCATGTCTCTATATTCTTGAGACATGCTATTCCACGTGCTTACATCTAGCACACATGACCAGAGATCCTGAAATGCATCTAGGGAGACTGATAGTCTTAACTGTCCCTTACATTTGATTTTGATCAATTTAAATTTAAAACCCTGATAGATGATAGTTACTAGCAAGCATTTCATGTGCTTATGCATGTTAAATTACTTTATAAACAGCAATTTTATGAAATCCAAATAAAGATTAAGTATTACTCACAAAGCTGGCTGCGGTGGTACACACCAATTATCCTAGGCTGAGGCAGGAGGATTATCATTGAGTTTGAGACTAGCCTAGGCTACATAATGATAATCAGGCCAGCCAAAATTACATAGTAAAGGCCTTTTTTTTTTAAGGCATGTATATGTATGCATACACACACAGGACTACTCCGGAAAATTTTGTTCAGCTGAGAAATTAAGTATAAACATTTCAGAACTCTAGTTGAAAAAATATAAAAAATACCAATGTTTTACAAATATTACATACTGAAGTAATAGTTTATAGATATTGTATTAAATAAAAAAAATCAGTGAGTTGGTTATTACCTATTTCTTTTGAATATGGCAACTGACTACCTTCATGTGTGTGGTATTGTGCTTCTACTGGGCAGTGCCTACTTAGAAAAGAGATTTCTCCAGTCTGCACCTAACACCCAGGAGCGGAGACTGGCTGTCAGTACGGTAATGGCTCCATAATGCTACTTACTTTGCACGTATCCTCTTAGGCTCCCAGATAAGCAGAGGGACTGCAGTTAATCTGGTCCCTTGAGGCTTCTGACTTTTGCTCTCATCTGGCTCCTCAGTCACTGGTCTCTTTCCTTCCGTGTGATCCCTTGTGTGTCAACAGGGGACATAGGAGCTAATGACTCAGATTATCTTTCACTTTGCTGTCTTCAGCTTCTTGGATCTTTGCTGAGGTAGTCAGATCTTACTTTTATCCTAACTGGACTTGCTATAGGTACTTAATAGCATGGAGCTATCCCACACCTTCTAAGATGTTTAACAATATTCCTGTTGTAGGCCCACTAGCTATCAGGAGAGCAAGTCCCATTGTGACAACTAAACTATTCCTACACACTGCTGGGAGAAAGGACAGGAGCCCACATTCTTCTAACATACAGATACAAAGTGGAACACACTTCTAGTTTATATACCCAGCTACTGTAATATTTCATCTAAGAAAAACAAATTTTGAGGTTTAAAACATAAAAACACAAATAAACAGTAAAAAAAACACACCAACCTTAAGCCACATTGCTCACTGGCACACTATTTTGAACTATCATGGCCAGTCTGTTCTAAAGTAACAGAAATGTGATTCTTTTAGCAGATAAATTTCAATATTAAGTGAAGCCCAACATCACTTTTAGAAACATATCTTGTTTTAGCCTTATTATTATTATTTACATATTCTTTTATTTAAGCATTGTTGTAGTATTAGAATGGATTCAAATTAGTTTACCTATGAATTCTAATAACAAACAATAAGAAAATATAAGCCTATGTGTGTGTGAGAGAGATAGCATAATTATCACTAGTATCTAGAAGGCCTGCAACACAGTACCAAATGTATCAGGTCAATAACTAAAAGACACTCATCTTCTTAAAAGCATTGGAATACCAGTAGGCAACATGCTCAGTGTCTGAGACTTCGTGAAACAAAAGGACATAATGGTACCATTTCTTGCTGTTTTCCTTTTTTAAGGGTACAGTTTTACCAAATGTCCTGAAATGTCATGCAAAAATTTAAAATACCCAAATTCACTGTTTATATTGAAAATTGATGCTAAAAATGAAGATGAGAGTTGTTCTGAAGAAAAAAAAAAAACAGAGGATAATGAAACAAATAGAATCACATTCCCAAAGCCGGGCTGGAAATACTCAGTGGTGAACTCAGTACTCTACCAGAAGACTGAGTCCAGGTCCCAGGACCCAGTCCGGCAGCTCACAACCACCTATAACTATCTCCAGGGAATCCAATGCTCTCTTCCGGCCTCCATGGTATCTGTACACAGGTACACATACCCATACAGGGACACATAATTAAAAATAAAATACATTCTAAAAATTTTCAAAGCTTCGTTAAATTTTCAACTGATTTTTTCAAGGAGTATGGGAGCAAAAGGAAAGGAAGAGTCTTTGCAACTTACTTACGGATGATACATGAGCATATAATGTGACAGACCGAATCGGGAATCCTAGTGGAGTAGCCCAGGAGCTAAAGCTGCTGTGGCTCTCACTGAGAGGCTGCAGTGTTCCAAGCCATTAGCCTAGCGTGATTAAGGGCTACACAGACCCTTAATGAAATGGTGCTCTGTAGGCGGACTTCAGAAGTCCTACCTGCTTTTCCCATTCCACCTGAGAACTGTTAATGAGATCGCTGGTGCACATACATATGAAGTAGGGGTACAAGTAAACAATAACAGACAATTATAATGACACTGACTATACAATAATTATTATGCTCTGTCTTATATTTACTAGAGAATAAAGCAAACGTGCATACTAATAAGATGGAAATGCTTGTTTACTGCTACATAAGGCAGCCATGGTGGTATATATCCCTAACCCCAGCACCTGGGAGGTACAGGTTAAAAAAACAAACAAACAAAAACACTCAGCGTCTATAGTAAATTCAAGGACAGTCTAGGCAACTAGAGAACCTGTCTCAACAATACAAACCACACATATGCACGTATACACATGTACACACACACACTTAATATCTGATACAAGATGCAGCACATTGTCAGCATCTTTTGGAGATATCAACATTTTCATTTTATAATCATCCATGTTGAAAATATTACTTAGCATAATAAATATGCAGTACCAAATGGCAGATATTTAAGACCATTTCAGAAACTGATGGAAATTGTCCATCATTAAACAAAATAAAATTCACTAAATATTTTTTATAAAACTCAAGACAGCAAGTCAAAGAGCAATTCTTAAAATCAAATATTCTAACATAACAGCTCAAGCATGCTAATTTGATGCCCACTAAGGGAAGACAATGGGGAAATATTAAGGCCTGTGTTTTCTTAGGTAATTAAATGACTGTGTTTCTATAAGAAGGTAAAAACTGTAAATTTTGTATGAGCAGTAAGAAGACTATCACGACATGTGATAGTCTCAAGTCTGAGCCAAGATCTCAGGCAGCGTCCATGATGGGATGGATGTTGCGGGGATCAGAACTAGGGTTACAGTGAAGGCTTGTGACACAACACGTGGAAGCATGGCAGAAACACCTCAGGTTCATTACCTGTTTGATTCTCAATTAAGTTTTGGTTACTGTGCACTCAGAAATTTACTGCTGCAAAGTTTCCCACAGCCCTCCCCATTCACATTATACGGCCGCACACAGGGCTGCAGCCCACAGTTTACAAAGATGGGCTTTAGAGCACTAGTGTGGTAAGAGTGATGAAATGGAAATAGCCCAGTGACTTAAAACAACACTGTCCACAAAATGATTGAAAGCTCTAACACTACACAGTATTAACCACACCCTAATAATTTATACTATATAAAGGAAAACAATGTAAAATACACGAACAGTCATGTAACAAAGTAATTATGATCATGGTAACTGTCACACCATGTCCTGAGAGAACTTTCAACACCTATTTCTACTTCCACAGGGTCCGTATAACAGACAATACCCACACACAATCAGCAAACACCTGAAGGATGACTCCCATTACTGGTAAACTGAATATTAACGAGAACATATCCACCTAGACAGATAGCCAGAAGTGTGACAGTTACCATTGAACTTTTCTATTTCTTCTTTGTTAACATCTGTTACTTCTAAAACTACTTCTAAAGGGGTTAAACTCTCCAAATGAGTTTACGTTTCAATTCTCTGACAAGGACAAAAAGGTATCTTTCCAACAAAAGGCCATTTATCCACAATGCCCTTACATTAAGGATGAGGCCTGAGCCAGCCTCACAGTGCCTCAAAGACAAATCCAGCAAATCCTTCAGAATCATGTCCAAACTTGCCCAAGCTTATGCAAATATGTCCAAAATGCTAAGACTAAACCTCAGCCAATTAAAAGTATACTTATTTAACTATTGCTTGTTTAACCAATCATATTTGAGATGACCTAACTGTCCCTGAATGTCCCCTTAGCTGTGCTTAAAAGGAGTGTACATGCTCCTCTTGAGGTCATCACCATTTTGTACAGGTGAACTACCCCTTACACATGCTGGAATATTAATAAATGCTCTATGCTCTTACATTCTATTTGAGTCTGGGGTCTTCCTTCAGCATTTCCTCAGACACTTCTAAGGATAAATCTCAGGAAATGTTATTAGTGTAGGGGATTATGTTGTTCCATTGTAAATAATTGTCCCACCCACTTGTTTAATAAAAAGCGCTGATTGGCCAAACACAGACAGGAAGTGTGGGTGGGGCTACCAGACTAAGAAAACTCTGGAAACAGGAAGAACAGAGCAGAATGCCAGAGAGAAGCCAGAAGAAGCAGAGGACAATTATGTGGCTCTGAGAAAAGGTACTGAGCCACATGGCTGAACAGGATAAGAGTCATGGGTTAGATTAAGGGTAAGTCATATGCCTGGGCTTTAGGCCGATCAGCCTAAAATTATTGTAAGCCTCTGTGTGTCTCTGTGGGTCTGTGGGCCTAAACCTTGAGGCTAGGCCCGAAAGTCCTGGCCAGAAACCTTTTACTACATCTTAGTCTTTGAAATATGGCATTTAAAGCAGCAGGAGATAAACAAAGAAGCCCAACACTCAGTCCACTCTCCTCTCCCATCCTCATGGAAATCAGACAATTTATACTACAATCCTTTATACAGGGAAAGCAAACATAACTTTCCAAATAATGTGTGAACAGAGTTACAAGAAACCTAGAGAAGACCGCCACTGCAGAGAAGACTCACAAAGAAACTTGGCTAAACAATCTAGATGCTAATCAACAGCTAAATGGCTAATTGTGGCACATATATATATTATAGTCAGCCATAAAAAATAAAATTATGTCATTTGCAGGAAAATGGATGGAACTGGACAGATAAAATGGATAAGCCCCAGACTCAGAAAGAAAATATGACCTCTCAGATGCAGAATCCAAATTAAAATATAGTTTATTTTATTTTGGTTTTTCAAGACAGCGTTTCTCTGTGTTTCCTTGGCTGTCCTAGAACTCAGAGATCTGCCTGCCTCTGCCTCCCACACTACCACCTGGCTAAAATCTTTTTTACACACACACACACACACACACACACACACACACACACACACACACACACACACGCACGCACGCACGCACGCACACAACATGAAGGTAGAAGCTAGTCTACATTGTGAAGGCAAGAGAGAGAACTGAGAGGAAGTATCCAATGTCTTTCAAATACAGAAGATATTTAAATACATTTATACCCACCCACATGTATATGACATGAAAGCAGAACGGGACTATTTATTAGGAAGGTGAGTGGCATAAAGAGGGAGGGGGACAATGGAGGGTAATTGGGCATAAATATGAGGAAAGTACAATAATTCATATATACAAAAATGCCATAATGAAACTTACTATTTTGTACACTAACCAAAAAAAAAAAAAAACTAATAAAAATCTTTACAACCTGGCTTAAATTTGGAAGACAAATTATAGTTGAATATTCAAAAGCTAAACTGAAAAATAAAAATATAAACATTTAAAAAATTATTTGATTAAAATAGTCTTACCAAGGTCAGAGAACCTTTAATCCCCAATGCCAGCCAAACTGCTATCATAGACTCTTGTGACAATTCTATAGACAAAGTAGCAACTTTCTCCTGTCTTCCAGAAAAAATGGTAGTTAATCTGAGTCCTGAGAATGCAGAAGACATAAACAGCAGTGAAACCACTTGGCCAAGACCTGAACTAGCTCAAGTGACACCACTGCTCCTTAGGTGATCACCGCAACCCTTTTCCTTCTGCTGAGCCCAACTGCTCATCCGAGGACTGATTTCAGAGGAAACAACAGACAGGGTTCTACTGCCTCCCTCTTTTGCTGCTTCTTTTGTTTTGTTGTTTTGCTGGACAGTCTCTAAAGGCCCTGACTTGCTTCAAACCCACTCTGCATCAAAGGCCGGCCTTGGGCTCCAACTTGGGTCTCCCATCCCAAGTGTTGAATTTATAGTCATGCACTACCACACTTGGCTGACCTCCCAGTCTCTATAGAAAATCAACCACAACCAAAAGTCAGGCTACTTATCCTGATAGTTATTTGAAAACTTAAAACATAATTTGTATCTGGCTGTAGATTGGGTTTATGCTTGTGTATACAAGTGTCTGGTATATAATGCAAATTACTTTAAACTCAAAATAAGAACTCATCAAGAAACATAAAATTAGCTCATTACCTTATCATCATACAGGCAGATGAGGGGTTGAGGTGGACCGACCTGATTAAGCTACCTTCTTGTGAAATGCTTTGTGACTCCATATGTACTTCCTGGGTAGAGGATCAAATACACTGAAGCAATGTGCAATGAGATTATGAAAGTGAAGCTGATTATTGTTAGCTCCCTCCTTACTGTGAAGAACTCGCAATCCCCAAGGCAAGGACTAAATAAGGTTCAAGTAGAATACCATGGAAACACATTATGAGGTACTCGGCCATCAAGAACATTCTCACATTAAAACTTAACCATTGGTAGATTAGCACCTAGGCCTTGGTCTTGCAGCTGCACTGGGAAAGGAAATATACCCAGTGGACTGCTATCTGCTTGAGATGCCAATGAGAACCCGAGGCTTAAAACATGCCAGACTATAAAAATGTGTCTGTGGTGCCATAACCTACACACATTTCCTGCCTCTTCTCACAATGGGAGTAAGAAAAACTAAGATTTCACCAGAGTCAGTAACAAAAGAAATAGTTTACCACCCACCTCTTGATCCTATCACAGCAGACAATTTTCAAATGCTAACGAGAGATATTAAAGAAAAATTCAAATGGCAGGACTAAGAAAGTGAACCCGGATTAATGGAAAGTTAATGCTCTAAGTTTACTCCCAAATAGAAGGAGCGAAGAATCTTCTCAGAAATAATGACTATTTTCGTTTTCTAATCAAAAAAGCCACCTATCTGTTAAATCTTGAAAATAAATCACAATACTCTTTCATTTTTGGAGATACCTTCACACCAACACTACTTTTTTTCATCACTGATATACAAGTGAAACTATAATTTTATTTCATTAAAACCACCTGCAACCTACAAATAATTTACCAAACAAGAAATGACTGTGTTATTCCTTGCTGGTAAAACAACACATGTATGTTTTACATGTGTTATTTTAAAAGTGCTGTGAAAGAGTCAAACCACACAACAGGGCCCACGTGGAAGGTTTATTGAGGGAAGGGGCAGAGACTGGTCCTTGGGGCAGAGTCAAGAAAGAGAAAAAGAAACAGGAGACGGGCCTTTTCTAAAACACAGGTGAGTGCATACAGGGAATGCACTGAGAGGCTGCAGGTGAGGATGTATCCTGTCAGGACCCTAAGAACAGGCCAGTACAGATGCCTAAATGCTAACACTACATACTCACTAAAATTAAAAACCAGATTTATGAATAGGAAAGCAGACTGGGAGAAGACATCCACAACACACATAGCAAATAGGCACTGCAGCCAGAACACAAGAATTCTCACACCACTAAAAAATTCATTGATACTGTTTTGCATATAACCTACATTCTATATATTATTTAATCACTTATAGATTACTTATTCCTAATATAATTTTATAGTTTAAAAATAAGATAAAAAATCTACATTTTCAGCAAAGAAAATGCCCTCCAAAATGTCTAATCTGCAGTTAAATAAATCTATGAATAAGGAATCTCTAAATACAGAAAGCCTACTGTGTATAGAATATCATCTTATGGTCCGAAATATCTAAAGCTACAGCTACAACACATTTTATAACACTCCAACAGCCCATATTATTTCAATAAAACACAAAGCAAAGTAAAAGAAATACAATAGTCTCACTCACTGTTTTCATTTGACAAAGCAACTATGCCACAGAAAGTAACCATCCCAATGGGTGATGCAAGTGTCATCTCCAGGTCCACTAACTCCCATTCACGGTTCTGTCCAGATCACAACCAGTCCTCAACTACTACGTGAATGAAATCTTCACTGTTACTGCCAACTCCACATTTTACCAACTGACAACTTAACAAGCCTGGTAGGAGTTTGTGCTGCCTAATTTCATGAATATACATATGTATACACATACACACGTGTTAAAAGACAAATTATATGTAAAAAAGATTCTAAACCATAACACTGTTTTTCCTAGATAAAGGATCCTACTGCAGTGGACAGTGTATCTGGTTGACTTTCTGAGTTGGTGGACTGGTCAAAGCTAAGAACGCCACTTTTTCTACACAGCAAAAGAAGAGAGAGAAAACAATCCTGAAGCTTTAATGGGGAAAAACATCAAAATTCTATTACATGTTAAAGATTTGGGGTGAAAAAACTGAGAATTATAGTTAATTGTTTTACTGGGAGGTTTAAACAACCAATTGAATTTTATATTAGATGAGATATCTTTAAATAGTTTGCTTAATCTCTTCCTAGACTTCTTGCTTAAGGACTTCCATGAGGCCGGTATGTGTTGGTACACACTTTTAATCCCAGCAATTGAGAGGCAGGGACAGGAGGCTTTCTCAGAGTTTAAGGCCAGTCTGGTCTACATAGTGAGTTCCAGAAAAGTCAGGAATACATACATAAAGAGACCCTACCTCAAAAAGACCATTATGAAAAATATCTCCAGATCTTATTTCCTCTTGCATTTTGAGTAGATATAAACACATCTGAACAAATCGTATAATGCAGAAAGAAAATGATATCAGACTGTGTAATTTTCAAATAATTAGGGAGAACTATAAACTATGGAGCATATCTCATTCAGATATTGCCCTACAAATACATGGACATTATACTTGTGTTATTTCATTTTATCTTTGCAACTGTGATGACGTTCTTACCCCTAATTCAATCCTGAAATTGATAACTCACAAAAAGACCCAGATTTCTTTGACTTCAGCTACTATGACAAAATGCTATTGAGCCTAGAGAGCAGGCCTAACTGCTGGAGCTTGAGTTGGAGACTTTCAGAAAAGAAGCCACCAACTGTAGAATGAACAAAGCAAGGGAATGACTGGAGCTTTGTTCCAAACAACCATAAGCCAATCCAGTCCACATGAGTTCCAGGAGAGCCAAAGCATACAGTAAGACCCTGTCTCAAAAAAACCAAGCATCTTGTCACATACACTACTTAGCCTTTCTAACTCACCAAGCTAAGAAACCGCTTTTTATCAAAGAGAATTACAGGTTAATCCATTTCTGCCAATAGTCTTCAGAGCTCTGATGTCCTAAACATTGCCTATTTTTTTCTCTGTATAAGCAACATATTTTTTCTTCTCTGAGATTTTTTTTTTTTTTTACATACCAACCACAGATCCCCTCTCATCCCCCCCCCCCAGTCTCCTATTGCATGAATAAACGAGACTCAGGGATAGATCTCTAAGAAAGTCCTCTAAGAAAGTCGGAGATATCAGAGAGAATAAACACCACAGTCAGATCTTACCCAGCTGTCTTCCAGCTTCCCTCGGCTTGGCTTCCCCTCCTGTGTTTCTATCCTGTCTTAAATATCCTTTTGGTAAATTAAGGCGTGGCCCCACCACTGCCTGCTTGGGAGCCTGGAATTCCTTCTATAATCTAAAATGACCTCACTCAGTTGGGATTAAGGGTGTAGGTCACCACTCCCAGGATACTCCCTGTGCTGGGATTAAAGGTGTGAATCACCACCTGATTCTCTTAGACTGACTGTGGGTAGATTCCCTCTGCTATCTCCAAAACTTTTAGATCTTTTATTAAATTCCCACAGAGTTGTATGTATGTGTTTAATTCTGGCGTTTATTGGGTATTTTTAAGCTATCCTGGACATGGACACACACACACACACACACACACACACACACACACACACACACACACACACACGTATGCACGCACGCACATGTATGTATGTATGTATGTATGTATGTATGTATGTATGTATGTATGTATGCTATCCTCTATATCTTCCACTATGGTAGAGACAGGCTATTATTTTTCAGTTAGCTTACAAAGCTTCTGGTCTAGATGTTGAAGTATCCAAGCAGTAAGAATCCTATATGCATTAGAAAACCCTACATCTTTAGAAGTCTTTTATGTCAGGCTGGTAAGATAGCCCACTGACCTGGGTTTGTCCTCAGAACATCTGTAAATACAGAGAACAAACTCTACACACAGCAAAACACAGAAACAGACAGACAAACACAAGCATACGCATCAATTAAGCTTTTAAAATGCACCATTTGCTGTAGAACCAGCAAGCTATTGTGCTCCAGATCACTCTAGTCTTTAAAGAGGGATCTTGAGAATTTCAGAATATAAGGTTAGATGGTATAGGATCAACCTTAAAAAACAATACTCACACATAGAAGGAAATTAACTATTCTTTAGTAAGCATACCATGGCCAGGCTACTGCTAGACCCGAAGCAAAAATCTATTGCTACAAACAGCAACTCTTTAATATCTTCATGACTCTGTGGTCACCATTACGAAATAGGGCACCTGGCTGACTGAAATCATCTAAAGCCAAAAAGGGAAAAAAGCATATCTGACCCCCACCAGCTTCTGTATTCATATGGCACATGTTCAATAAACACTTACTTAATTTTCCGGAGACTATACTCTGAAGACAAGATGAAATAAACAAGGCATCAAGAGAGAAAACATACATTTGGGTTGTTACATGCAGTAGAATATTATAAACATTCTAGTGAACCCCAGTATCTCTACCTTAAGCAGTTCATTTAATTTTACAAGCACTTAAAGTTGAATTTTACAAAAATAATCTATCTTTTCTTCTTTATGATGTCTAAAGAACAGCAATGGAAGAAGCAGACTAAAGACTGTTGCCAAGACTTCTTTAAATGTCAGTAAAGGACAGAAAACCAAAGTACCTCACATACAAGTTCAAGCTGAGATCTTAGCAAGGGTAGTAGTAGTAATTAATAAAAGGCATTATTATTACTATTACTGAATGTGTGCTATTCTTCCTACCCTTCCGAGTACTAGTGGTAATAGTGGCAAATTGGCCATGAACAACGCTGAGTTTGTAGACTATTCCTTTCTGCACATCATGAAACAGTGATTAAGTAAGTAGCCGCTGGTCTCGACGTAGGAAGACTAGGGAGTCAAGGGTACAACAGCAGAGCTGGGCTCATGGCACCTGACCTGATGCTTTCCCAGGTGGTAGCAATATGGCTGCTCTACCCTATGACTATCAAACGTTTGCTCTTCCACTTGAATACAGAGACATGTTGGTTCTAAATCAGCAGGGTAGTAGTCTATCAATAAAGACATTTTAAAGTCACCTTTATACCTAGCCTCAAAACTACCAGACTCAAACAAAAAGGAAAAAGGACAAGGTTTCCAATGATTCTCTCCAGCTGTGACTACAAAAATATTTTAGAGTATCTCAACTATGCTTGAATTCATGAAGCATAACATATGCTGATGAGGCTTATCAAAGGGCAAACTAAGAGGCTCCCAAGAGAAAAGTCCACTGTCAATCTCTTTTTTGTTTTTCTGTTGTTTGTTTTGAGGAAAGGTCTTACTCTGTAGACCAGGCTGGCTTCAAATTCAGCCTCCCAAGTTCTGTTAACGGTGTGTACCACTAATGCCAGGCTACAGTCTGTCTTGATTCCTGTAGCTACAGTCCATACTGTAACAGTAGCTAACCCGTGGTTATACTGTGATAACAGTTTCAAAGGTGCCCTCCTTTCAACTGTTATACTTCACAAGAACTTAAACCAAGGGCAGGCAATGTGTGCAAAGCCTCATGACTACAGGGACTGGGGTCTCAGAGACCCATCCTTTAAAGTCTTATAGACCCACCATCAAGACTTTCCAACAGAAGTAACATTAAAGAAAGCATTTTGATTATCCACTTTTGGGTACCGAGATTAAGATGGAGAGAGGATATTAACTTCAAAAACTGTGCTGACAAAATGAAGAATTGGAGAGGCACAAAGAGAAAACACCACAGTGGACACTAGAAAGGATGGTTTTAGAAACTGAAAAGAGCACGAAATTTTGTGACAAATGACTAAGAAAAATCCAATAGATACAAAGTGTCGGTGCAGTAGAGAAGTTGGAAGTCTACATTAGGCAAAAACAGTTATCCATTTCAACAACAGTTATCACATACAAAAGAGCAAGTCGGAGCTTCCGGCTGAGAGAAGATGTTCAGTGCTAACTAAATTCAGGCATTCAGGCTTATTGAGGTAGCTGTACAAAATGAGTTGGCAGACCATGACCGTCAGTGGAAGGCCTAGGAGGAAAAGGCAAGCACGGGTGACAAGGCCCTAAAAGGACAGTTTAAAAAAAAAAAAAAAAAAAAAAAAAAAAAAAAAAGCCAAAAGATGCTAAAGTGACTAAGGATAGAAAATTACAATTTCAGGAAAATTAAAAATATATGGGAGGCCAGAACAAATGGCTATGAGGAAACAGTCATAATCACTATTTAGGAAACATCTCAACCAGAACATATTTTAAAAAATGGCCTATATACTTAGCATAAGAAAATGTTGTATTGAAATGCTGACATCCACAAAGAGACAGAAGAACCATCATTCTGTCATCCAAAGAACACGAAGTCTGCCATGGGTTAAACATATCTTGATCATCTTAGGGATCAAGAAATAGATGATGCCCTCAGAAGGCAAAACACTTAGCTTCTAAGAGGCTTGTTTTAGATTTTCAAATAAAAATGCTAATGCAAAAAGCAAAATCTAAATGTAAAAAAAATATAAGAAACAGTAATTGACTACAAATTCATCTAAATTGGAAGTCAGCTAAAATGGTTGTTAAGCTAACTTCTGTCTGTTTTCTCACAGATCTAGTTTGCTTTTTACCACTGTAATAAACATTAAAACTAACCTGAGAAGGACAGAGCTTATTTCACTTTACAGTCCACCATGAAGCAAAATCAGGGCAGGAACTCAAGGTAGGAACTTAAGTGGGGACCATGGAGAAATGCTTCTTGCTGCCTTACTGTCCATGGCTTGCTAAGCCTATTTCCACATCCCACCCAGGCCCACTTGTCCAAGGATGGCACTGCCCATAGTGGAGTGAGCCCTCTCACATACTATCAAGAAAGCGCTCCATAGACTTGCCTATAGGGCCAAGCTGACAGAAGCATTCTCTACAGAGTTCCCTCTTTCTAGATGACCCTCGCCTGTGTCAAGTTGACCAGAGCAAAACCAAAAATAATCAGTAACCAACACACACTGTAGTACAGAGTTTAGCTTTGAACTCCTGGATTTGAAACAGAATCAAGGCTTTCAGTAGTAATAAACTGACTGGGGTTCAATTTTAGCAAATTAAAGACATTTGTCAAAGTATCTGATGATTTTCTCTACAGTATGCAAATATTACACTTCATGGTGCTCTGTGATGCAAGGTTAATGCAGCTGTTTAACAAAAGACTTAAGTTAACTACATGTGAGGAGAATAAGCACTCAGCTAACACTGAGTTGCCTCTTTGACGGATCTAATGTGAATCTCGTTCCTCATCACTTTGAATCCAGCTCCCTACTTGCGTTTGATGGAGACATCCATGCCTACGCTGAGGTGAATTACATCACAGTAAAAACCCAAGAGTAACTCCAAGTTAAAGCTGACTGCAAAATGTAGATGGCAGCAGCAATACTCACCAATACAGACATCGATTTTCCCTTTAATGGCAGCTTCATGCAGAGGTGTGTAGTTCCAGTTATCCCTGGCATTCGGATCTGCTCCTTGGCACAGTAACAGACTCACAACCTCAGCATGGCCGAAAGAACAGGCATTATGAAGTGGGATGAGACCCCCATCATCACGAGCATGGACATTAGCACCCATCTGCAGCAGGTGTTCTACGACATCCTTCCTTCCAAAACCTGGAGAAAAGAAGCAGAAATGTGTTCCACATTGAGTCAAATCTTTAACAACATCCACACTTGTGTACTGAGTCTGTTCCCTAGATGAAAAAGGGTAAAATAAAACAGGAATTTTGTTCAAACTGACCTTGCCACTTCAAGAAGGAAAACTAAAGGAAGCTCTTCCCTAGGATTGAGAGCTTCACTCAGAAACCATTTCTTAATTGATTGGCTTGCTGGGGCAGGCAACTGGGTCAGAAATCCAAGTGAACGACACTCCTGTCCAACAATTACTTTATACTTAAAACTGCTGACAAAAGCTTCATACTTAACACTTTAAATAGCGCTGCCAACCAAATCAAGACAGTCACTCCTTGCACGAGAGAAATAATAGCAATGTAATAGAAACACATAGTGACAGTGGGGTGGAGGGGACTCTGCAGCAGGAAAAACTGACAAAGAGGTCAGAATAGCATTGGGATTGATAGCCAAACTGTGTGCAATAGGTGGTTCAGTGACACATTTGTGATTGGATTATGAATCTGAGAAAACAGGGTGGAAGGTGAGACTAGACACATCTGAAGACACAGAACCAGACACTGAAGTATCACAGCTAGAAAGAGAAAGGGAGAGCCAGGTAGGCCTGGACAGAGTAAAGACCACACAAACGGTGAGAAAGGCTGTGGAAGGCACCTTCATAGCAGTCAGGAATGACATCAGGCAAAGTCCCACAGGGAGAAATTGGTGAGACCAACAGAGAGGGAAAATGGCCACTCATAACAGGAAAGTAATCATCCTACAATGATAAAACTACTAAGATATATTGCAATGGACTAAAATGGAAGCTGTACGTATCAGCACTGAGTAACCTGTCCCACTTTGTGGCTCCAAGGCTCCTCCTCCACACTAGTACTTACTTGGTCAAATTAGAAACTGGCATCTTACATAAAACTAAAGGCAGTAAAACAGTCATATCTTCCTCTACTTTGTGCATACACTAAATGAGAATCATGAAAAATGAGGGGGGAGATGTGTCTTCTAAGCTATCTATAGAAATTCATTCACTTTCAAGAAGGCAAGTACTAAGAAACTCTCCCAAATTAAAATTATATGGTTCCATAGACATGTATCACAAAGTCAGAATTATACTTGTCCTGGACAATCCCCCAAGTTAAGCTGAAGCTGGGGGTGGGAGGGAGGAGAGGGAATAAGCCAATTTACATTAATAAAATAGTAAAGCTATGCTTACAGTCTGCTGTTCTTACCCTGGCACAAGAGTTCCCATGGTGGTAGAGTTCCGCTCTGACATTTCTTCCTCCCCTCCCCTTTACTATCATCTCACCCTCACCTTTTTCCACGGGTCCTTCCTTCCCCCATAAAGGAGGGAAAGGACAGTGATTGCTGGGTGAGCAGTAGACAAGGAAAGATGAGGTCAGGAAGACAGGTAAGGCCTTTAACAGGAAGACACACAGGCAGCTCCAAGTGACAACAGGCCAGTCACTTGGCTCACACTTGCCCTTAGCAATGAATGGCCTTAGAAACCTGAAAAGCCTTTCCACTGTGGCATTCACTTGCTTATCCAGTGTGTGGTCACCAGAGTACGGCACCTCTGAGCTTGATACAGGACAGAAAGTAAAGAATGGGACAGGCGAGGACACAGAGCATTTAGTAGATAGGTGTGTATCAGATACACACACCTATGCACTCCTAGACAAAAGTGTTTATCTGCCCACCTACAAAAACAGCCTGAAAAACAACCCTTTATAGCTGAACACACAGTAGTCTTAAGAAAATCAAGTTACCTATTGGCAAAAATAACAGCATCTGCCATAGTCATAAGTAGAAGTTTGTTTCATTTTTAAGTATCTGAGAAACTATTCCTAAGAAAAATCATTTCATGCTATTTGAGTTTTCAAAGGCTTTTCAGATGGCTGAACATGATGATGCTGAGTTGAAATGTTACCCAGCCACAAATGAGAATCACCTGAGGGAGTGTCACTTGAGAGATCCACGGAAGGTTGCCTTAATGAAGGCAGGAAGACCCACCTGATCAGGTAGCAGCCCGGAAAAAAGGGGCTGGGAGAAGGCAGGCTGTCCTGTTGCCATGGCCTTCCCTCTTCCAGAGGGATTTACTGCTTACAGGTTCAACCCACTCCTTCACTGATAGGAGAAGCTGCTTAGGCACCCAGGCTCAAGGCTTCTCAGGGCTGGGCCCGCTGTTACTATTTCAATGTAAGTTAATTTAATAATGATAATAATAAATTCTATTTGTTCTGTTCCTCCAGAGAACTCTAATATACTATATAAAACGAATACATTAGAGTCAGACAAATATGGTGGCATACACCGTTAATGCCCAAATGTTGGAGGTAGAGGTGGACAAACCAGTTTGTAGGCCAATCTGGGCTACATAATGAGACCCTCTCTCAAAACACGGAGCTAAGAAAATGATCCAGTCAGTAAAGTGCTCAGTATGCAAGCATAAGGATATCAATTATCTGAATCCCCTACACCCACATAAAAATAAAAAGCTGAGCACTGAGGTGTCAGAAAGGATCCCTGAAACCCCTGGCTAAACAAGAAACCTGGTGAGCTCCGGGCTCAACAAGAGACCCAGTCTCAAAAAAGATGGAGGGGACTGAGGACACGCAACGTGGACCTCTGCCCTCCACACACGCGCGCACACACACACACACACACACACACACACACACACACACACACACGCGCGCGCACACACACATACACACACGCGCGCACACACGCACACACGCACACACACACACACCCCAACAAAGATTAAAGAACAAAAACAAAATCCAGGACGACAGGAAGGAAACCCCCACTGCAGTCTAAAGGTGGAGACCTGGCAAGACTCAGAAGGCAGCGCTGAGGTCCTAGAATTCTATAGAGCACTTTAGTCTGTGAGGTTCCTTGTGGGAAAGAAGCCACCAACAGCCAAAGGTCATCTAATGTCTGCTCCTTGTAACTGCTAAATTGATAGGATTTGTAAATTTCAGCACATTCTTTCCTGCTGCTAAATAACGTCATTATTTCACATGTTCTAAGAAAATTTAAAATATAAGAAAAACATTGTACTAACACTGTAAGGAAAATCTAAATTCAAAACACATGGCTAACTGAATACACTTAGTGATATTATTCTGATTGTTAAGTATCACAATTAAGGCTATCCAAAAGGTTTCAACACTAAATGTAAGGTCGCTGGTATTTATGCCCCCACCTTTGAGCTCAAAGATAGAGAGGTAAAAAGTCATCCACTTAACATTTAGAATTTTAAGCTTGCCTATGGTTAAAGCCTGCAAAAACCTTAGCCATAACATGCACAATATTAATAAGAAGACATGCACAATATTAATAAAAAAAGAAAACCAACTATGGTTGGAGTTTTGTAAACTAAAGTTCTTTACAAATGACAGCAACAACAGATTAAAAGGGCATTTTTCTGTTGTTTTTGCCCTTTGTGGGAGGCCCCACCACCCAGCTCCTAAATAAATCACACTGAGGCTTATTATTACTTATAAATGCCTGGCCTTAGCTTGGCTTGTTTCTAGCCAGCATCTCATCTTCCTTTTGCCTCTGGGCTTTTCCTGTTCTCTTCCTTGAAAACCTCCCCACTGTCACCGTATCCTCTCCACTGCTGTCAAATATGAAGGCAGCATTCCCAGTCCAGCTGAAAGTAGAGGGAAACCTGAGAGCCAGGTGCAAAGCTCGCAGCCAGTTAGGCAATTACACTGAAGGTGACAACATTTTGAAAAGAACACAGAAGGCTGGGAAATGCTGAGAACATACTTAACAGAAACCACGATTGACGTGTGCTCTCTACCTCAGGGAGTCTTTCGATATTCTCCACAACCTAGAAAGCACACTTTCCTCACCCCTAAACCCTAGCTCCTATGAACTCTTCCAAAGGCTCTTCACTGAGGAACAGAAGGAAAGAATTCAAGAAGAGATGGGAGTCAAGTAGGAAGAAGTACTGCAAAACGACACTCTCACAGCTAAAGGAAGGTCTACATTTCCAGGCTAAGAGCTAAAAATGTTCTAAGTCCTCCCGAAAGAAAACACATGAAACCTATAGACTAAGTAAGTAAGTGTAGAACAGAAGAAAGAAAAACTGCTGCAGACTTGGAGTTGTTAGTAGTTTTCAGTCTACTTTCCTTCATCATAGACTTCTTCAGACAAGGGTACTCTTCTTGGAAGAGAAAAACTAAACACAACCAGTGAATCATAATTAGAAATCAGAAGAGAAACACGCACACACAACTCACTAACACACTTTGCAAAACAAAACAAAAAAAAAAAACAAGCTTCATTTTATCTTAATGATTAAATTATTCAACAAGTGGTTCAAAGCAACTGAAGAATTCTTAAAATAGTTTAGAAAAACAATCTCTTTAAATCCTCACTCATTCTCTAGACACAGCACATGGCAAAACAAACTACGGAGATTATGGGATGAAATGGTCAGACTACAAAAAAAGAAATCTAGATTATGGCATGAAATGGTCAGACTACAAAAAAAGAAATCTAGATTATGGCATAAAATGGTCAGACTACAAAAAAAGAAATCTAGATTATGGCATAAAATGGTCAGACTACAAAAAAAGAAATCTAGATTATGGCATAAAATGGTCAGACTACAAAAAAAGAAATCTAGAGGGCCATAGTGTTGGGGGATATTTGTCCACTGTGTGAAGATATATTGCTACAATTAGTGTAATGAGAAGCTCAAGGCCCTATAGCTAGGCAGGAGGTGCAGGCGGGACTTCCGGGCAGAGAGAAACCAGGAGGAGGAATCTAGGCCCGGGACTTTGTCAGCAGATTCAGAGCAAGTAGGACGGCCATACTAAGAAGTGGTAACTGAGCCATGTGACAGAACACAGAAATGTATATGGGTTAATTAAGTTATAAGAACTAGTTGAGAAAAAGTCTAAGCTAAGACCTGGCTTTTTATAATTAATAAGTCTTTGGGTCATTACTTGCAGGCTAGCAGTCCAAAGATAGCCCGACAAGAAAGCTTGCTACAACACACAACCTCTCAGGATAGGGAAAAAGATAAAAAGAAAAACCTTACAGTCAACAAACAGAGATAAATTAAATAGAAACTAGTGTTTTTAGACTACAAATAAATAATAAAATGTAAAAAAAAAAAAATTCTACAACCAAACGGCAAAAGACAGATGAAAATAGAAAAAAATGAAAAGGGTTACTCATGCATACAAACCAAGTCTCAATTACCATAACAAATGACCCCAGAAATGTAAATTAAAACATAGATATCATTTGTTTGCCTTATTACAATACTTGCCCTGCAAAAGCCTCAGTGGGTAAGAAGTCTTGCCACCAAAACTATGACCTAAGTTCAGACCCCAGAGCCCACGTGGTGGAAGGAGAGAACTGACTCCACATGACGTCTGTTCCTGACCTCCACAAGTGTACATGGCGCAAGCACCCCACCTTCATAATAAAATAAAATGTAATAAAAATGTAAAAGCTAAAATTACATTTAAAATGGTAACATTGGGGACACACAAGACTGTTCCTGAGAGTACTGTTCACAGAGGTCAATGCACAATACCCAGGTGCTTTCCTACAGTAAGATGGGAAAGCACAAGCCACACCACATACTGTACACAACAATGAAAACCAGCAGACCACCACTGCCCGTGACAGCCAAACCACACCGAAGAGTAATAACTGCAGAATCCCTCTTGCCAAATTCAAAAGTAGATCACACTAACCTATGTGTGGTAAAGCGCTAACAATTCAAAAACAGGCTTGGGGCTGCAGGTGCACTGATTCTTAATCTGGGTGCCAGTTACACATAGGAGAAAACACGGAAAATTCACCATCCAATATCCTTACGATTTGTGCATATCTGTGTTTGCTACATTTCAAAAACAAACTATGGAAGTATTACCGAGTGTATAAGGGCTCTGTGAGGAACAGAATGTAAGAAGCAAAACTTGGCAGACTCTCTTAAGAAAGCCAATCTAGCAGCACAGGTCTACAGTTGAGAATCTGGGGTTCTAGTATAGCACTGTTAGGAAAACTTCCAGTATCTCACCTATTTCATTCCATAGATTCAGCACTCAGGGTTCCTGTAAGTATAAATCTAAGGAACACAGAACCATTTTCCCTCAAATATAACATCACCTGAAAGGCTCATGCACGTGAGTACCTGTCCTAACTCATGAGCCTTGTGTAAATATTAAATGCTCTTAATCTTACTAAACACGGGGGGGGGGGGGGTCTCAACTGAATTTTATATGTCCTCTAAGAAAGATGCTCAATTTTGTTCATGCATGAAAATAGAGGGGAGATTTTAAAAGAACGGATCTTACTGTGTACCAATGACTTAATCAGTCCAGGTTTAGAAATCTGTTCTCAAAGAGTATGGGTATTTCCTGGGACTTGGTAAAAATGCAAACTCTAAGGCTCCACTACAGATTAACAAGAGGAGAACTCTGGGGTGTGGCCCAACAGTGTGTGTTTTAACAAACTTTCTAGTTTGAGAACTATGGTTACACAGCTTTCAGGAGTGTGTAATTCTCCTGAAAATTACATGTAAATTGTGGTATATATGAGACTATCCATGCCCATCATTAGATTGTTAAACCCACGTTAATTTGGAGCTACTTCTCTTAGATTGGCACATTTCAAACTACAGGATAGAGTACATAGCTTCTGTTTCTGTAAGCCTTTCCATCCAACTATCTGTGAAACAACACTTAGACGATCTTGATTTCCTCACTATCGATAGGGACGGTGCTTGATTTTGTAACATCATACATTGGCCATTTGAAAAATCTACCTATAATGCTCTAAAAATAAACAAACAGAACCTACCACACTATGCAAGGGAAGAAATCAAACTGTACACTCTGATTTTCCTCACAAGGTCTTCGCGGTATTTTCATAGTACTTTTTCAGAGCCAATTCCATGTAAGAATATTTTTTATACAAACATTATTCATTTGATTATATTCCAACTTCCAGAGTAGGTATTTTAGTTTGACTGTGACATAATGGGAATCAGCTCTAGTATACAGTAAGGTGACAGGGCTGACCAGACGACACCGTGCAGCTGTATAAGAGCTTGGACCCTGGCATTTGGCAGGTGTCTTCTCCGGGATGAACAAGGGAGCCTGTTACTTAGCTGAAAACAACAATATCTGCCCCTCCAAGACAGAATGTAAGCTTTCAGACAAATACCTGAATTCTATAGCTTTACAAAGCTATTCCAGCCTTAGCAGATTCCCAGTAACCATTACTTTTCTAAGATTTGTGTTACTGACAAATGTGCTGCTTGTTATTTTTATCATAAAGTTAAGATACTAATGCTTTGAAATGGCATACTAAAGTAATACTTTCCAAAAGATTAAACCATATAGCTATAATATCCAATTCTGAAAGTAGGTCAGTGGATTTTTGACATGTCAGAAATAGAAAAGAAAAAAAAATCACTGATAAGGCTGCAAATTCTATTTATGAAAATTAATTAATCAAACTGTATTTTGAAAAAAAAACACAATAAAATAGTAGCTCCCCCTGCACTCCATTATCTGTTTCATGAATTCAGTCTACATAATACACACAACAACGGCAGGTAAAAGACAAGAACTGGGCTGTCTTCTATCAATCCAGGCACTACACTGACTCAGAATACAAAACAACCCCTTTCTTTTCATTAATCTTTGTTTCAGAAAGAATTGAACTGCAAGTGTGACTTACTCTGGAATAATGAAGTTTATGTATTTTTATTCCTACATTTTAATGTATACCGTGTCTCAACAGTAACCCATATTATCAAAGGCCAGTCAATACAGTCAGCTCCTTTTCCACAATGCTGTCTTCTGCACTAGAGGCCTGCAGTCAGCCAGCATCTGGAGCATTACATAGACAAGACTACAAATAAATAGCGTGTAGATCTTAAGTCATATGCCATTCGTGGTAGCAGTATGAAATGTCTTTTGTGCTGTGTTGTGCCCAGGGCATCACTCCATTTCTACCCATTGTCACTGCTCACTCCAGATGACGATGAGTAAGATATAACAGAAAGGAGTTAAACATGTTTCTCTTAGGAGAAAAGATGGAGGCTCTCGACCTTGGAATATTTTGTGAGAAGATCAAGACTCCATTCATACACTTTACTGCCAACACTTACATTTCTATATTATTTCTGCTAATCTTGTATGCCTAATTTATCAATTAAGCCTCAAGAGAAGTGTGTATGTGTGGGAAAACATCTAGAGCTTGGTATGACCCAGGTTCCAGGCATCTCACAACCCTGAGGGTGAGGAAGGATTGCTACACCTTTGCGCATTAAGACTCTGAGATGAAAAAATGTTGAGAAACAACATTTTACTTGAGGTGTTCCTAAATATTTCCTTCCAATTAACATTCCCTCCTGGAGGGAAGAGAGGAGGCTCACTTCACAAGAAAGTTGCTCAAAACTCAAGAAGCTCATCTCCAAGGGTACATAAGCAGTAAGCAACTGCTGGAGAAAGAGGCTCTTCCGTGGGGCTGCCAACAGCTTGTACCTGAAACCAAGTTCTCCAGCACCCATGGAAAACGGCAGAGTCACACCATCTACAACCCTAGTGTTCAGGCTGGGGGCCACATGGACCCCTAGAGCTCAGTGGCCAGCCAGCCTAGACAAATTGGTGAACTTCAGGTTCAGTGAGAGACTCAGCAATCAACAAACACCCAACATCAACTCTGACCTCCATATATGGATGCATACACATAGGCATGCATGTATGCAGACCCACACAAACATGTACATACACCACACATACACAAGTTCTCTATAAGATAACAAAGATCAAAACATCTACTATAATATTTGTTTTTGCATTTGAATTACAGCAAAATACATACTACATAAAATTTACCACATAAGCCTTTTTTATTTGTATTACTACTAACTGTATCAACATATGTGTGTGAGTGAAAATAAGCATGTGCCATAACACACATGAAGAGGTTAAGATACCTTTTGGAGCTGGTACTTTTTCTTCCCCATCAGCTCTGAGGCTCAAGTGAGGTTATGAAGTTTGCAGCAAGCACTTTTACATGCTGAGCCATCTCACCAGTCCCCATCTGAACCATTTTTAAGTGTTCAGTTCCGTGTTATCCTGTGTTTTCAAATAGTTGTGATTCTCACATTTTATTTGCTATTTAAAATTTTTTGTTTGACTGCTTCTATGAACCAAAATATTTAACAAAATTTGTTAGGATTTCTTTACACTCTTTAGACTTAAAAGAATTGCTAAAATACCCTTTGATTTAATGAAGTTCTTCTTGATTACTTACAATCAAACATACAAAACAAATAGCAAAGGGATAGCCCTATAGCCCAACATCCTGGGAGCTGACTATACTCAGCAGTTAAGGATACTTACTGTTCTTGCAGAAGACTCAGGTTTGGTTCCCAGCACACACAGTGGGTAGCTCAAACTCCAGTTCCAAAGGATCTAAGCCCCTCTTTTGGCCTTATGGGTTCCAGCATGCATATGGTATAGATGAACTCATATACACATAAGTTTTTTAAAAATCCTAAAAACAAACATCCTAATAACTGTAACTGTTCTAATATCCTACTTCCTGAAGAGCTTTAAGTGCCTAAGAAAAGGATTAGAGGGACATTCTCCGAGACTCACCATTCTTGCCTTGAAGTGGTAAGATGATGACCATTTTTTTCCTGCACTTTCAAATTTTAGATGATTATTTTTACTATCAGGAAACCAATCCTGAGAAAGCCATAACAACTCACAACTAATTTTATTTCTATTACTCTGAAGTTCTCATTTGAGCAGCCCAGACTAATGACTTTAAGGCATCCAGATATATAGGTTTAATCTGTGTCACTTAATAGCTATCTGACTTCTGACTCTGACATATAAGGCAGATTAGCACATTAAAAATTATTATTTCTAGATATAAGGAAGACAGACTTGAGATTAGAAATATTAACCTAAAAAGTCAACTTCTCAAATGTAAGCTGAATACCTATATTAAAGTTCTCCTTGTTTTCATAAAATCCCAATAGGATAAAACAAAATTACAACTAACAATTGTATGTTAGCTATTCTGTAAAATAATGTCTGGAATAGAAATGCTAAGTTGTAATTCTGTGTCATTTTTTTTCAAGTCAAATTTCCACAGTCAGTATGAGAAGGTAAGCAAATAGAAAGGAGAAAGGTACAATGTATTAACAGGATAGATAGGACCGTCAAAATGACTCCCCTAAATATATCAGAATGAGAGCATACAATCCTGTCAGATCTACTTGAACTCAACCAACCTCTTCAGAAGCAGTGTAATTAGCTACATATTAGGAGGTTTCATTAATTTCTAAAACTGTAACTGGTGATATGAAGACTAGATTTTGAGAGCTGGGAGTCAATCAGTATATATGTATTTTTTAACTGTTGACCCTGCAGTTAACAGAAGTCATCTGTGTTAACTATCAAATGTTTACCTGACTCTTTTAAGAAAATTACCCAAGAAAAAAGTTATAAGCCCAAACAAATGAACAAAAACCTACCACCAACCATTTAGATAAAAAACAGAGAGGGGGGAGGGGAAGGGAGAGAGAGAGAGAGAGAGAGAGAGAGAGAGAGAGAGAGAGAGAGAGAGAGAGAGAGAGAGAGAGAGAGAATCTTCATACTTCATTTCTCCTTTTCCTACAGTTTAAAAGAAAAAGACTCATTTATTTAAGCTGAACTAGGAGTTGCCATCCCACAAGGAACTAAGAACACGGGGTAAGAGTCATATTGTTTTAATTCTATAAAGAGATAACCCATAACCCAAGCAAATGAGCTAAGCAAGTTTCCACCAAACAGCCCTGCAGTGACAGCAATCCCCAAACCTGAGGAAGCCTCTAAAGCACAGGACCCCAAAACACATCTAAGATTTTTACTCAATTACCTGAAAGCAAAATAAATTTCAAAAAACTGGGCTCAACTCATACCAAGTGCTTAGGCCTAAATAAAATCCCAAGAAACTCACCCTAGTCAAAAAAAATTGGATTCTTCAATCCCGGCACTCAGATGGCAGAGGCAGGCAGATCCATCTGAGTTCGAGGCCAGCCTACAAAGGGAGTTCCAGGACAGCCAGGGCTGTTACACAGAGAAACCCCTTCCCCAACTATAAGGAGCACAATATTTTTCAAACAATAAGCTAAAAGTCCATTTCTAGATGTCTGTGTCTTGCACATGGGCTCGTCTGATAGTAAGCAAAGAATTCTTTGACTTCATCCTCACACTCCAGCTCTATTAATAACTAATTCTGCTCAGTTCTGATCATGAATCCACATGAATGCCAAAGCTCAGCTCATTTTCTATTACAAAATACTGCAGTTAAAAAAAAAAATAAAAACTTAAGTGATAAACAATATAGATGCATCTGGCAAGTCTAACATCAAAGGGTCCCAAGAGGCAAGCACCTCTCACTGAGGGAAACCAGCTGGTTGAAGGGCACAACAACATGTACATGCTCTAGGTCACTGGTTCTCAACCTGTGGGTTGTGACCCCTTTGGGACATATATCAGATGTCCTATATATTAGATATTTACATTACAATACATACTCATCACTGTGTTACTATCAGAATTCTGACATGATACTGGACAAGTGTGTAGCCTAGAAGCAATACCACAGAGAATACATGTACATTAGGCTGGACCTTCCAGGTTTCTGCAAGCACACTCTTATGGTCACACAACAAAATCACCTAGAGATCATTTCTCCAAACTTATCCCTATCATTAAGCAACAGGAAATTGTTTGTAAGTGTACGAATGCCTTGTGTAACTGCCTCCTCCTGAATGTGGTTGAACCCACTCTATGAGACGCAGCAAAGGTAGAAGGAGAACAGTGAAGAATCTAAGTTCAATTTTCCTCACCCATCCTGCTGCCTCACTTGCTGGCTTTCTCTGAAATCAACTGCTATGTTGTGAGCTGCTCTATAAAACTGAATACCTCAGTCCAGCAGCCTTCAGGAAACTACTGGCTACCCACCTGGACATTAATCTAACTCAAAATCCAGTAATTCTAATATGTTCTTGTCCAAGAAAGGAAAAAAAAAATCCTACACCCACAAAACAAGATTTTAAGAATATATGTCATAACAGCTCTACTCATAATAGGCAAAACTGGAAACAGCCTACAAGTCCATGAATAGAACAGAGAAACAAGTTTGGTGCTAGCACCCTGACAGAATGAAATCTGAGCATGGGCAGGAACATCTATTACAGGACATGGTAAAGGCAGGTCTTACAGAAAAGTGTGAGCCATGTTATTACTCCTTTTATAGAACTTTTAAAGCATTAACTGCTAATCTCAGAAAACTGGACTTACAGACTTTGTGGTATCTTTGAATAAGTTCAGCTTATTTGGGGTACCTACTCAGCTGTCTGCAATTCATACTGACTCACATCTAAAGAGGCCAGAGACTGAGGAATATCTAATTAGACAGCAGAAGGCAGAACAGTTGTTCCATACTTTTTTCATTATTGGAGATATGTTTGCAATGTCATCATCACAGCTAGTTTATTCTTTAAATCATCTGCTTCTAAAAAGTAACACCTCTGAGGCAAAAAAAAAGACACTCATGCATCTCCCTAACTCGAAGTTCCTTGTGAACTGTATAAAAAGAGGTCATTTACACGCACAATTTTAAGGAAACACAAGGTACAAACAATCTTAGTTTCAACCAGTGATTTTTAAGTCTAGGAAGGAATGTGCAGAGCAAGTTCCTTTTCTTCTATCACAAGTCAGACCTTTCAGCGCTGAGGAGCTGGGTTTAGTGGCACATGCCTGTAATCCAGCACTTGGGGGTCTGTGCTGGAGCATCAGCAAGCTAACCTAAAGAAATGAGACTCAGTCTCTAAGAAAACTAAGAACCAAATAAGGTACAATCAAGGTTGCCATCAGCAGCAAAGAGCAGAAAGACACAGGCCCCACCAATTCCTGCTCCAAGACTGAAACACTTGGACTCTCTTTTTGCCACAGGTTAGAGGACACCATATATTTAGCTGAAATAACAACTGTACCTGATGGCTGTAGGGGTGATGGGGGAATTATCTTTATGAATAATCGAGATCTGGAGTGAATTGAACAACTTTTATGGGGTTAAGTGTGTGCTGCAGAGGGTCGTATCCAAATCAAGAAAGCAAAATTGGCATTCTACGTTTTCCTACTTTTGATACTAAAATGCCTCATAATATATAGGAAAATACAAGAAGTATGTTAATTAACTATACCAAAGCCCACATCAAATATCTTCAATTTAAAGTAAATGCTATGCTGGCCATGGTGGAAGCTCTGTAAATTTAAGGCCAATTTGATTTATATAGTGAATGAATTCTAGGACAGCCAGAGATATGTAGAGAGATTTTAAAAAGAAGAAAGGAAGGAAAGAAGGAAGGAGGGAGGGAGGAAAAAAAGAGGAGAAAAAAAAGCAAATACTACGAGAGGCTAGAAGGAGAGATAACTCAGTGATTAAAAGCATCTCCTGCTTTTCCAGGACTCAAGTTAGGGGTCCCTGTCACCATTTTATACAGCTCACAACCACATGCAACTCCAGCACCAGGGTATCCAACACACTAAGGGGACCCACACACACACATGCACATCCCCATAGACACACATATACACGTAATTTTTTAAAATTAAGCTTTAAAGATAAATACATACTAAATACTGAGATCACAAAACTAGTAGAAGCTTTTTTTTAAAAAAAAACCTCACCTGAACTCTTGTAAAAAGAAATTTCATCAAAATTATACCAGTTTGTTACTAAAAATGCATCACTACTAGGAAATTAATTAAGATAATTTCACTTTAAAGTGGTACTTTAAAAGTTCTGTACAGTAGTGTGCCCACAGAATCAAAGCACTCCAGAGACAAACACAGTGAGTTCAAGGCCATCCTGGTCTAAACAACCAATTCCAGGACAGCCAAGATTATATAGTAAAACCCTATTTCAAAAACAAAACTAAACAATTTTTTTCTAAAAGAAGGATTTCTTAACTGCTCCAAACAAGAATTAGCAGCCTCTTTTCCATATTCCAAAAGAGAGTCTAACATATGCCCTCAGGTTACTATTTGTGGGATTCTGTTATGCTTCAAACTTTCTCACTATGAGGTGCTATAAAGTTATAAGCTATCTGCCAAAGTTTGCCAGTATTCAGCACATAAGCAGCTGCTATTGGCTATAATTTTTAAAGTTTTCCACCCAAGGCTATTTGACCTATCCTTAAAAAAGGCTATTCCAGGATAATACATGACTATAGTAGCAGCCACTGAATAGTCAACTAACACGTACCTTTAACTACTCAGCCTCCATCTAATGGAAATTAGACTAAGGAAGCCTTAATATTATGCAAACAGATATAAAAGTATACATTAACTACAGAATGCTTTTTACCATGAAGAATTCAATATTACTGTTTTATCTGAGCTAAATAAGTATCAAGATTAGGCTCTCCTAACTACAAAATAGTTATATAAGGCAATTTCACTGTTTGCAGTCCAGTGTATAGAGTATACAGAAAACTTCAGAAAAGAGTCTCAAGTCATTTGTGAAGAATAGATAGCATGGCTGGGAAAGGAATACTACTCCGTGTGGATTAATTCTAAATGGGTGAACTGATTCACAAATAGATGTAAGTAGCATGGTGGTGGCTATAAACTGTGAGACAACAAATGTACTTTGGAAAAAGTACTTGAAAGTAAACAGGCTCAGTTACTTTATTAAATCAGACTAGACCTTTCATTCAGCCTAAGGGAAAGGAAGCCATGTGTAGTGGCAGAAGCCTGAAATCCCAGCCCTTGGAAGGCTGAGGCATCCAAACCTGTCTTGAAAGACAGTGAAAAATAAGTAAGGAAATAAAGAAAAGCAAGACAATAAAAATAAGCACTATTTCATTTAAAACACGAGAGAACCTTGAATTTTCATCTAGTCAGATGAAAGCCTACCTATGAGCCAGCTCACCAAACTCAACAGTTAGTGTCTAGATTAATTTGATAATTTCCAATGTATATCAAGCCACTGGTCATTTATTACCTATTAATGGGTCACAAACACAATGTGATAAAAATCAAGTGGAAGACTATATAAAATACCAAGTACAGCACTCATACAAGGAGAGTGTGGCTTTCATTTCCTGAAAAAATTCAACAATACAAAAATCTAAGTACCCTTTCCCATAAGCCCCAGGCTATTTTCTCTCCCAAAGCTACATAACTTAGAAACTCTTCACTGAAATTACAAAACCAAGTACAGATTATTATAGCTTAAGCTCCAAATCAAACTGCTGACTCAGCATCCACAACCCACTACTTGTGAACCTACCCTCATACCTCACTATCTATAAAATGAGAACAGCAGTACCTGCCAAGTTGTAGGGGAAAAAAATCATATATAGTCCTAAACCTAAGTTTAGGGAACAAACTGAAGGAATAGCACCCTCGGGAATGTACAGCAGGAAGAGCTGGAGGTGCAGCCCAGTGGCAGAGAGTACTTGCCCAACATGAACAATGTTCAACAGCATCAAGACAAACCAGGAGCCAGAGAGAAGGCTCTCATGTTAATAAGCACTGCTTACCCTTCCAGAGGAACTGAGCACCCAAGTTGGGTGACCCACCTCCACCTATAATTCCAGCTCCAGGGAACTGCTTTCTTAGTACCCCCACAACACACTCCAGCACACACTCCGCAAATATTCACAGACACACAGGTACTCATGAATAAAAGCAACAACAAAGAACTTTTAAAGAAAACATTTAAGGGAGGAGACTTTGGCATTTTGTTTTAAGGGTCTGCCTTTTTAATTTTGTGTCCTGTCTCATTTCAGTTTATAATACATATGTGAAATATAAATTTCAAATGTATGTAAGAACTTTAAAAAAAAAAAAAAAGTAACTACCAAGGCGGTGAGATTATGGCCTTTTGCTTTTGTTCTGCATTTCTGTGTTTTATAAAAATATTATTGCTCAAAAGGGGGAGGGGCAAAAAAGTAAATAAAATTCAGCATTTAGGAATCTGTGTCTAATTAGAGATTTTTCATGCCAGAGATTTCTTAACTAATCCTCACTCAAACAGCTACCATCTTTGTCTCTAAGAAAATGAGCTAGTCGAGACAAGGTAAATAATACACAATGGTGGTGGGCCTAACTCGAAAGCTGCTGATTCTTCCCTTATCTAAGGCACACAATACCCTTATCATCACTATTGTCTCTGACAGGCTGGTGGTTGTCTTTCCCAACAGACTGTAAACTTCTTAGAAAAGGTGGAATTTCGCAAACCCCATCCGCTTTCAGTTGCGTTGGTAAGAATATGGCAGATTCTTAAACACTTGTTGAGTTACCGCACACTTCTTTTGGATCCGACTGTCTTCAAGAGACATAACTGTGTCAAACAAAACAAGCTAGCACACGAATAACAAAGCTATTCTAAAGTTACTCCAGTCTAACTTGCCTGAAAAAGTTTTAAGTATGTCCATATCCAGGGTCAACCACTACCCGGAGTTTGCTTAAGTTGAAGTTTACGGTTGCAAACGCCAAGGAGTGGATTCACACATCCTCCACCCCCTCCGCGACCCCACTAACCCAGCCAAGAACTTCAGGTCTCGGGGTGAGGTGGAAAAGAACACCAGCCAAGCCTCTTCTTGTCCCGCTCAAACCTGTAACACGTTTCCCCCCAGCCCGATCACCTGCCCTCAACTACCGCAGAACACAATTCCAAAGTCTCTCACCTGCTGCAAAGTGCAAGGGAGAGGACTTTCGGCCGGCCATGTCCTTTGCATTCACGTTCGCTGCGTCCACCAACCTCTTCACCCGGGACACGTCCCCATTGCGACAGGCCTCCAGGAGCTCCCGCAGGGCCCCACTTACAGCTGGGACCCCCGGACCAAGGCCCGCCGCCCCGGGTCCCAAAGTCGATGTGGAGCCAACTCCGGCCGCCTCGGGGCTCTCCGCTAAGCTCGAGCCAGGGGAGGACGGGGAGGACGACGAAGAAGTCGGGGAAGAAGTGGACGATGCCGAGTTGTTACCGCCACCGCCGGCTGGGCTGGGAGCAACTCCGACGGCGGCGGAAGCTGCCGGGACCACGGCCGTAGCTGCCACCGTGCAGACGGCGCCGTCCACCGGGTCGGGAGATCGTGGCCTGTCGGGCGGGTCCCGGCTGCCATCCCCCTCTGGCAGCGCCAGGCCGTGCCGCGGGGAGGCGAAGGGCGCCAGGCCGCCGGCCGTGGGTGAGGCCGGGGTGGGTCCTGGGGCTAGCCCGGGGCTGAGCGGCGGGGGAGGTGGCGGTGGCGGCGCCGAAGCCCCTGGGGCGGGCTGAAGTTGTTGATGATGGTGGTGATGATGCTGAGAGCGACGTGACGCCGCCATCTTCCCACTCCCCCACTACTGTCACTGCGGCAACGGCGCCACCGCCCGCCCTCACTTCCGGTTTCTGGACCAATCAGAATCCGACATACCGGAAATGATTCTTGTCGAAAAGGGTGGAGTCCGAGAGAAGAAGGGAAGTATTGGGAGTTCAGAGACCAGCTAACCTGGGGGCGTGGCTTGGTAGTCGAGAGGCGGGCTTTTATGACGCCCTGGCGGGCTGCTTGGCGGATTTGAAAGCTCTGAGGAGCTTCTTGCCTGCATGAGAAACTTCCTCCTTCCTTTACTTTCTGCAGGATTGCTTTGGCCTTCCCCACCTGATGAACAGGTGTCAGTCCGCCCAGTCCCGCTTTAGAAGCAGCTATTGAACTGTAGCCTGGTGCAAACATCTATCAAATGTCCTCGCCCCCAAAACAGAATAGTACCCACCTCACAAAATTAAGTGAGCTGATACATGCCAAACGATCTGAAGAATACATAGCTATAAATAGTACACTGAGATTTTTTTTTTTTAAATGCAGTGTTGGATCTCCCTACACCGTATTATCTCTGGTCTCTTTTTTTATATAGGACAGGCGGGATGGATAAGGGCACTTTTAGATGCTATAACGGTGCACGTATACACAATACTGAAGATTTACGTGTAATCCATACATGTAAACATTGTCAATTTGTTCTAACTCAGGGTGTCTTGAGGGGAATGCAAGGTTCAGTGGCTACAGGAGTATGGAAATGTAACAAACCTAATTAGAGAAAAAAGGGGGACAGGGATAAGCCGGGGAAAAGCACCAATCATGACTCTCAGAGATCAGGCTGACCACCTGACCAGAGACAGACAGGACCAAACACTGTAATGATTGACAGCCTTTGTTTCTGTTTGCTAGCTGGGAGATGATTTATAAGGCAGCTCTCTAAAATGTTAATCCTGTCTTCACAGATTACAGGTCTCTGAAGAAAGCCGATCAAGGACCATCCAGTCTCCGCTTGTTGGCATTTGTGGCAATCGGCCGCACAGAAGCTGGTGAGAGTTTTTCCCTGAAGTTTTCTCACTTTGTAACTTTACTAGACCCAACTTTCAATAGTGATTCAGATAGTCACGATTAAAATTCAAGCTCTGCCATTTCCTGGATGAGTACGTTTAAGCAAGCTACTTAACCAAACATGCTGCCATTTTCCCTTTTGCAAAACCAACAAATTTGATTAAATGTTAATTAAAAATTGTGTTTTTTCCCCTTATTCTGTCTTTGTACTTCTATTTCCCATCTTAATTTTAACTAATTGTGAAAATGTTTCTTTTTTGTTTTTGTTTTGTTTGTTTGTTTGGCTTTCTCCCTTCATTCCACTCCACTTCCCTCTCTCCTCCCAAACTAAGATTAAAAACCTGATTTCGGTTTATAATGTGTCATTAAAGGTGCCATTTTCTATGGCTGTTTTTTTTTTCTCTACCCTTCCTATTTCTATAGATTTTATGTGATATCAAGATATGTACCACCAAATGAGATCATTTCAATGTGGTCTCTGTTTCAGCCTGATTGTTCAGTAGTGAAATAGGTGTTGTGGAAGTACACACTAACAGCATTATTCTAACAGAGCAGACACAAGGAAAGTTTTTCCTAAAAAAAAAAAAAAAAAAAAAAAAAACCAAGACGGATCAAGAGGAATATTAAGCCAATGGATGTTTCAAGTGTTCATTATTGAATATACTTAGCATGATGTTAATATTCCCATTTCAATGAATAGGGGAATTTTGGCATATCAACTAAATACGTTTAGATCAGGGACATGAGTGGCATTTGGTTTTCATTAGATCTAGGACTACAGGTTATAAGCCTAACATTACTCTTATGTCTTATACGTTTGTGCCCTTTTCCACAGTGACATTTGACAAAGGGTAAAGATATAATAGAGAACACAGTGAAACTAAAATCAGGCCACATCATATGTTCTCCTAGTTGTGACTCTTTTTCTGTGCAAAATGGTATTACATATGACATCTAATTTATAAATCTTTATACATTTCAAGGAATATATTCATGTACCTTAAGCAAAAATGTCAATGGACAAAACTTATATTTACAAGAAACCCAGAAAATGTGTTCTATTAACTATGAAGGTAGTTATTACTGCCCTGCCTTAAATTCCTTATCCAGAATACAAATAAATGTAGTCAATATCCCCCCCCCCCAAAAAAAATTGTACCCAAAGCATTTCTGAACAGTGAAATTCATAATCCAGCGGGTAAAAAGATATGTCCACAGGTTTCGGTGTTATTTGAATGAATGAGGCAAGAACTGGCAATTGAGTCACTCTTCAGATATTCTACAACTCTGCAACAGGCATCCATTATGGATTGATTACTACAAATCTCGAGATACATCAAGACCCAGTTACCCAAGGTTTTGTATTTATTTTTCAATCCGTGACTACATGGTTTCTCATAAAGGAAGCAGAGCAAAAGATGGAACTGTATCTGTTATGATTATCACCAACACAGTAAGTTATCTTTCATCATCAAAACTTGGAAAACTCTTATGATGACTATGGAGTGGAATGCTAAGTCAGCACTGTTCTCTTGAGTCTTCTTAATGTGGAGCAGAGGCTAGCATTCAGGAGGGGAGGTGAATCACCACAATGTGTCAGATCTACAATTTTCCTTTTGCCCCTTGAGTGAAAGAGAAGCATAAATAATGTCTCATCTGGTTCCCTGATGGCCATTTACTCATATGTTGCAGAAAGAAGAAATATTCAAACTATTTTTAAATGCATCCATTTGTCTGTTTATCAGAACAAAGTAAATAAGAAAATTGCTGCTGGATAGAATAGACTGAATTGTCTGAAACTGATCGTAATACATTCTGAAAATGCATTCAGTCGATTGGAAATAGCTTTTTCATCCTCAGTGGGG
Organism: Phyllotis vaccarum; assembly: GCA_033318265.1. Lineage (NCBI taxonomy): Eukaryota > Metazoa > Chordata > Mammalia > Rodentia > Cricetidae > Phyllotis > Phyllotis vaccarum. The sequence goes on from JARWLC010000002.1 coordinate 146,508,159, forward strand.
AGTGGTAAATGTGCTTCACATTAAGTATTTATAAAGTGCATGGGCTCAGGAGGACTCATGTTGAGCTCTAGACATGAAAGGGCAGCTATCACTACCTAGTCTGTGGTGATACACAGGTCCGTGAAGGACACAGAGCCATCATATTAGATGTATGATACCAGAGGGACACATCGTGCCAGAGAAAGCCAAAGCTGGAGTCAAACAAAAGAATTGCATCTCTAGCACTTATGAGTCAGCTAGCCTTGGTAGATACATTTCAGCCTAATCACCTGACCTTACTGGAGTCTTGCCATGAGGATTAAAACTCCTATTTTGTAAGTACTCCTTGAATGTTAGTTCTGTTCTCCTATGTGGCACACATAAAATTAACAGGACATACAGTCGCTATTAATAATTTTCCATTTTTTTATGACAAGGATGACAATTGGGAGTATCTACCATTTAGCAGGTAACAGAATTCCCAAAGATTGATTTGTTTGTTTAATTAATCCATCCAATCTCAAAAAATTGAGGATGGCAGTCAAGTAGCATCTTATTTTCAAAAATATTTACACAAAAATTATGTCCAACTGATTCAAAAATATGCATACAGTACTCTCCTAGGCCATACTTAGTTGAGAGAGAAAATCTGTTCATTGAAAACAAAGGAAACCTCTGTTTCTGAAATATGTTATGGTATCTGGGTTTTTCTCCATGGTAGTTATATGTACTTGCTTTGATGGTTACACCATCATAAGATGGCATGGGCTCCATATTTCTGTCTCAGTCAAACTTGGTTTGATTATTCTATTTGTGCATTTTCAATCTATCTGCCTCAGATACCAGTTCCTTAGTAGTGTTTTAGATCTTTTAAGTTGGGTTTTTCTTTGGTATGATGCCTCCTTGGCAAATCTGCTAGCACAGGACAGAGGTATAATGTAATCAAGCAGTGTCACTTCTCACTGTAGTCTGAGAAAATGATGCCAATCTTACACTGATGCCTACGGTGCCATTGGCCCAGATTTCCCTATCAAAGTGCTACCTCGTCTCAGCTGTCGCTCCAACCAGAAATCTATATGAGTCATTATGACAAAAGGTGCCAACAGTTACCATGACAGCCAGCATACAGAATGAATTGTATCAGATGAGGGTCTGCTTAAAGGAAAACAACTTATGAGACAAGAAAGGGGCAGTAATTCAAAGCTGACGAAGTGAATCTCAAGTTGCCTTATAAGATAACCTCTTGCATACCAGGGGCCCTTGATGCTATAGAAGTTAAGAATGTAGATTCTACATGTCAAATTAGGATTAATGCCTTTGCCCCCCCTACAGTGTTTGAGGATACATGTGCATGTGTGTTCACGTGTGTGGAGACCAGCGGATAACTGGAGGTGTCATTCTCCAGGTGCCATCTATGTAGTCTTTAGTTGAAAGACATAATCTTACCACCTGGAACTTTCCAAATAGACTAAGCTGACCAGCCAATGAGTTCCAGGGATTTGCTCATCTCTTTATCCCAAATTCTGAGATTACAAGTGCATGCCACCACACTCAGCCCGAATTTTTGTTTAAACATGGGTCTGAGAATCAATCTTTCCAGGGAAGCATTGTGCCAAATAAGCTGCATTCACACACTCTGCCAACATAAATGTTAACAGAGATGGTTAAAAACTTATTTATTCCACTTAAAAGTGATGTTTTCTTACTAAAAATATTCCATTCCTTATGAACATTTTTTCTCAAAAGTAATTAGAATGCACATATATACTCCATTAAAGACTATCTTACGAAACACACATACACACCCACACAACTTGTGTTGACAAAAAAACCAAACAGCATTGCTTTTTGGTATAAAACAATAAATGAAAAAAATAAATGAGTTAAGTGATATGTATGTACAATTTCTTGTACTGACTTTTCCCTATATCTTATCTGTGGGTATTTATTTTCACCTTCAATTGCTTGCCACAAAACATCCACAACAAGTTATATATATATAATTCCTGGAAGTCATAAGCATATTTAAAAATTTCCCAAATGTTGTGGAATACATTAGTAAGGAATGCATGCACAATGACATAATGGCATTTGCAACCTTAAAGATAGTTGATCAGAATAGAACTATTGCAAACCAATGGACTGGGAGATGTACCCAGAAAACAGAACCCTTCCCATTAGAGAGAGCATCAGGACACCCACAATACCAAGATAATTAAACTCCCATTTAAAACCTAGCAAACATAACTAGCTAGAGGATAAGGAGGGAGAAGTAAGTACCGGAGGTGATGGAAGGTCACCAGCCATCAATCTAAGAGACCAGGGTGACCATCTGAACAGCGAGATAGGACTAAAGTTTGGGATAATTGACAGCCTTTCTTCCACCTTGCTAACACGCGGTGAAGTCTGGAGCAAAGACCAGCAGAAGCCAGAACATCTGAAAATGAAAAATTTACAGCTGAAAATCCAAGAAAGGCGTTTGTCAGTCTCCGAACACTTTCCACCCTCTGTGGTCTTCTGACTCTTGCTTGGTTTCTGTCCTAGAGTGGATAAAATATCTTGACCAAAAATAGCTTGGAGAAGCAAGGATTTGCTTTGCTTCCAGCTCACAGAACATCAAGAGAAGTCGGGGCAGAAACTCTAGGCCAGAACATGGAAGTCAAAAACTGAAGCAGATCATGGAAGAGTTCTGATGGCTTTTTGCCCCTCATGGCTTGCTCAGCTTGCTTCCTTATACCCCACCAGGATCATTTTCCTGGGAGTGGCACTGGGATGGGCCTTCCCCCATCGATGTTTAATTAAATTAAGAGTGTGACTCACAGACTCACAGTTAATCTGATAGTGGTGATCCTTCATTTAAGGGACTCTCTTCCCAGGTGATTCTAGCCTGTGTTGAGTTGACCAGCACTGCTTCTTGATAGAAATCAACGAATGAGAAACTGTTTAAGTGACACGTGTGTACACATGTATGTGCAGATTTTTGTACCAACTCATCCCCATATCTTGACCTTGTGTTTTTATTTTGATGTTGAATAGCTTAGCATAAAATATCCAGGACAAACCATTTACCTTTTTTTTTTTTTTTTTTTTTTTGGTAAGTTCATCTGTAAGGTGGGAATTAATAGGTGCTAGCAAGTTTGGGCTGCCATTTGTAGTAGTATGTTTCTGCCTGGAATTTCCGGTCTTGCCTTGTGGCTCGGATTTTCTGGCCTACAGTCCCACAGTCCCACTGAAACACACAGATGCTTGTATTAATTGTATGCTGATTGACCTGGGGTCCAGGCATATAAGTTGCTAACTCTTGCTCTTAAACAAACCCATGACTCTTATCTTGTTTAGCTATGAGGCTCGGTACCTTTTCTCAGAGCAGCATTTCAACTTCTTTCCTCTGTGTCTGCTGGCATCTCATCGTGGTGTCTCCATGGCTTCTCTGTGGCATTTCTGTGGCATCTCTGATCTGTTTTTCCTGTTTCCAGAGTTTTCGTACTTTGATAGCTCTGACCATACTTCCTTATGCCTTCAGCCAATCAGCATTTTTATTAAACTAGTAGGCAGGACAATTATTTACAATGTAAATAATTCTATTACACTGTTTCTCATGATCCCCTGGATTTACTCACCCACGAAAATCTAGTGGGGCAGACATCATCCAGTGTGCTAACTACACACCAGTCAAGTGAAGGTCAACCTGGATCATTCCCTACCCTCAACTGACATACAGATTAAAAAAAAAAAATCTGTGATACAAAACTTGAGGGTCACTTCTTCACATAGTTTGTTTGGTTTATCGAGACAGTGTTTCTCTGTGTATTCCTGGTCATCCTGTAACTTGCTCCTAGATCAGGCTGGCTCGAACCCTTAGATCCACCTGCCTCCTCTGCCTCCTGAGTGCTGGGATGAAAGATGTGCACCCACCTGGCTGGTGACTTTTTACCTAAGCTATTGTGGCAATTGCTGACTAAGAAAAATAACCAAGGAGTCGTAAAGCCATGTCAGATATGCCTAACTGGGAGAGAGGGAAGACAATGCAGAGAATTGCCGAAGTGTATACCTATGTAGAGGATGAGGGGACCCTAGAGAGCAATTTGGAGGAAGCACAAGCACAATACCAGCTAGCAAAAGAGAACCAAATACAAATAGTAGATTTAAATTGTCAATGAATGTTGGCACCAAGGAAAGGAAAGGGTTCTAGTAACAACAAAAAGGAGTCTTGCCAAGACAAGGCTTTTGTTTTAGGGATATATGTTTACTTTGTAATTTTGTGTCATAGTTTTATGTTTTATGCACAGAATGATATTTGATCTATTTTTAGATCTCCTATTAAAGCAGTTATTGTAATTCATCCTATTCAATTTTGGGCACTTAGAATATCATATTTTCCTCTATTCTCCGTTTGTTAGGCCTATTGATTTGTGAATTCATATAAATATGGATCATCCATATAAAGTACTTTGAAGCTAATGTAACCTGGTTAATGTGGTGGCACATTAACTCAAGAAGTAGAGAGGTAGGTGGATCTCTGAGTTCAAGGATAGCCTGGTGTACATAACTAGTTTCAGGCTAGCCAGAGATATGTAATTAAAAACCTGCCTCAAAAAGAAATAAAGTATATATTCTTTAAGGTGGGGAGATGGGTTAGTGTTTAAAATATTTGCTGTCCAAACGTTAGGATGGGAGTTTAGACCTTCAGAACCCAGGTAAATACTGAATGGGTGTAGTGACCCACTTGTAAGTTCAGTGCATGGAATGTGGGGATATGGAAAACTGGTTAGCTATACTGGCCATATTGGGCAATTCTGGGTTCAACTGAGAAACTCTTTAACAGTTAACAGACAGAGAACAATGAAGGAAGACTCTCAAAGTCAACTTTGGACTCTCACATGTCCATCTGCACACACATGAATCTGTACACATCCACACAACTTCACACACATACAAATAAAATACTCTCGAAGAGTTTAGCCTGTAGGGGTTGTTCAGCAGTTGCTACAATCAATAATAAAACCTTTTCAGTATACCAAGAAGAAAATTCAAGTCAATTACGAGCATTCATTAGAGAGATTTTTAAGATAAAAAAAGATGGCAATGACAAATGCAAAAGAGCATGTTCATAATGTAGAAGTAAGGGGGGAAGTCATAAGGTTAGTATGTCCTTGGTATCACTGTGCTACTTTGCATCTTTCCAAAATGCAAGTTTGGGTAACTCTACCACAAGAAGTGTGAGTAGCTGAGATGCAGGTAATAGTGTAATGTGCATAGACTTGTCAGGTACAACTACTGGACCAGACGCAGGCATTAGGATTTAGTGTCGTGCTCTCTTCTTCTGTTATAAACATTTATTTGTATTCATCTTTGCTTCTTTCCCTCTCTCATGCTCTCTAAAAAGCATGAACTAGTAATGGCTACCTTAGTATAATAGCATTAAAGCTACCGGATGTCAAAAGGAGACACCCCAAAATACCCATTGAATTTCTTGTGAAGTGTTATGTTCATTTGCATTAGTGTTATTAGAAGAGGATCATCTGATAGCTTTGTAGCAAGTAATGAATATACTGAATTAAGGTAACATTTGGACAACTAATTGTTTCTTTTGAATACTTGACAAAAAAAGTGAGGGGAAAACTAATTAGAAACCCTTTAAAAATCAAAGTTATTTTCTTTTATTTCTTTCAAAGCACAAGGGAAGAGTATGAACCTGCAGCCGTCTCTATCAGGAAACCTGAAACTTATTCTAAAGAATAACTCTGAGGAGGAAATGCTATTGCAGGGGTATATTTATAGGGGCAAAAAGCTAGAAGCAATATAAAAAATAATCAGACACACATTATTTAATTTAAAACATTCTCTTTTTAGGAATCATAAAGTCTTATTCAAATAAACTGAAGAGCGTGGAAAGACATGGGAAAGCATTAACAAAAGAATTTCAAGGAAATAATGGAAAATACACTGTTCCTACTGAGGCATGGAAAGTAAGGGGAAGACCAGGCTTTGGCATCTCATCTTTGCCTGAGTCCTGGTTAATTCTATCACCTATCTTGTGTCTTCAATGGATTGTCTCGGACTCCGTTTTCCATCTACCAGTATGTCTTGTGAGTTAATGTATAGAAAAGGGGGGGAGCTTACATGTTATACTTCTCTTTTCTGTGCCCCCATTAACAGAAACAGAATGCAAATTAGTGCATACAGTATTATAACTATGTGGACTATTGCAACTGGTTGTTAAGTTTTCCAACTACTGGCCCCTTATGATTCATACTCTTTATCCCTATTTAAAAGAGCAAAAGAAAGAAACAATAGTTGTGAAAAGGAAATTCAGCGGTGCATAAAAACTGTATTAGGCCTAAAGACACTGAACTTAGTTGAATTGAAGAATTCAGGGTCAAACCAGAGAGTAAACAATGACCTGCAGGGCTAAATGCATTGTGTGAAATCCATATGTGGAGCCTCTCCTTGTCTGCAGATAAGGCCTTTACAAGTAGCATCTGTCGCCCAGCTACTATGGGACAGTGTGCCATGTCATCGAGGAGACTCATAGAGACGGTGCCCATAGGTAGCTATTGGTCAAATCTAAAATAGCCAGAGGGGAAGGAGGCTATCAAGGGACTAATGGCAGACACACTTACTGGCAGAGGTGATAATAGAGGAAATCAGCTTAATGAAGGGAGGGTCCACGATGATCACTGGTCTGTGGCCCTGGATGTACTGGTTGCATTTACTCCTTCCAAATTATCCTTTTCCACCATGCTACTGGAGCCCAGTGGTGATTAGCTGGACGGGAAACTCACCTGGAATTCAGTGATGACAGGCTGGACAAGTGACACCGCAGGTGCTCACTAGCTTTGCCACAGGGCCCACCAGAAGATTCAGAACAGTTATCTGAACCAAGAATACCTGTCTTCTCCACATGCTCCTCTGACATACTGCTTACAGGGAGGGAAGGGCTATTGGCAAGGTGGTGCAAACACTGGCTTCCCTGACTGACTTTTCTTTCTTGTGAGACCAGCATTCCACAGAACAGCTGACATATCTTGTGAGGAGGGAGCAGGCTCTCTTAGCAGGTAGCACTAGCTGAAATTCCCAAAGTTCTAGACAGCTCTTATGAGGACATGCCAGTCTGGGCCCGCATAGCTCTCCTACTGATTCCTTGGTTTGACTGGAGCTTTGTGAACACCACATCTGAAGTTCTACTATTTGTGAGCTCACCAGATAAGGATGAAGTCATGAGGGTGGGACCTTCAGTATGAGATTAGTGTGCTGAGGGAAAGACCCTCCGGAGAGGGTCCCCTGCCTGCTTCTCCTGTCTTCTTGCTATCTTTGCCGTATCCTGTGAATTCACACAGGAGAAGATGGTCTTCTGGAAGCCAGGACAAAGGTCCTCACCAGAATCTGACTATAGTGTCACACTGACCCTAGATTTCTAATGTAGCCAGATGCAGTAACACATGCCTGCAATTTCAATCCTAGAAAGGTGAGGCAGGATGATAATAATTTGGTACTACACTGGATTCTGTCTAAAGTAAACAAAATACCAAGAACCTAAAAATGAAAATTAGGCCTTGCTTTTAGACTTCTAGAACAATGAGGAAATAAATATGTGGTATAAACCTGCAGTCAATGGCTTGTGGTTACAGTCAGTCAAGCAGGACTACAGGAGAAAGCAGAGTTCCCAGTCAGCTTTGCAGTCTACCTGGGGATGAGAATAAAGCAAAAGACACCAGTACTCTGAGACCTAATAAGAAATCCAGCCTGACTTCATAGGATCAACCTGTGTGTTGCTTTAAATACTACTGAATTTATATTCTAAAAATTAAACTGCCTATGCTGTAAAAAATTATTTCAGGCTTGATTGATCTCTTCAATCTCTAAACTTTGTATCAAAGGCCTCAGCAACACCTCTACCTGTGCTGTTCACAGGCACCTCAGGCTAATAAACCTACAACTGACTTCTGGCTTCCTCCTCAAACCCACTTCTAGTCTCTTTCATCTTATTAATTTTTAATGTTTTAAAATGAGCTTTTAAAATGAGCTTTTAAATAGGAGCGCGATCTCTCTCTCTCTCTCTCTCTCTCTCTCTCTCTCTCTCTCTCTCTCTCTCTCTCTCTCTCTCTCTCTGAGTGTGTGTGTGTGTGTGTGTGTGTGTGTGTGTGTGTGCACGCGCGTGTGCGCGTGCCTGGAGGAAATGAGTCTCAGACCCTGAAGCTGGATTTGCAAACCATTCTGAGCCACCTGACTTAAGAGCACCTGGAATGGAACCAGGGTCCTCTGGAAGAGCAGCAAATGCTCTTAACCATTGAGCCATCTCTCCAGCTCCATGTTTTAATTTTTTTTTTACACAGTCTCACTAGCATGCAGCTCGGGCTGATGTAGAATTCACGCTACTCTTGGCCTCAGCTTCTTCAGTGCCCCAATTACAGGCGTGTGTCACCATGCATAGTGTCTCCAGCTATCAATTGCTATCATTCGCCAACTCATTTGGTCAGCCTGGAAGCCTCAGAATCATTTTGAATTCGTTTATGTTATACACTACTGGCTTCTATCCCAATATACCTATGGCAAAGCCACTCACAATTCCTAAGAACTCAATCCTGCAAATACATTATAAATTAGCCTGAAAGTCACCAAGGTCTTTCCGTGAGGCTTGAGGCAATGTCTTCAACCTCATCTCTGTACTTTTGCTTTGTTACTTTCTTCTCCAGCCAGTTATTTCAAGTTTTAAATGACTGTAATTAGACCCATACCCAGACATTTCATAAAACATAAATGGACACTTTAAAAACAATATAAGTAAGCAAGTGAAAAAGTAAGCATTATCAGTACCTCAGGATGCCCTCTTTAGGCCCTTATTCCCCTGGGAAAACAACTGTGTTGGATTTTATATGAAGATTATATCCTTGGGGTGGCACATACCTTAATCCCAGCACTTGAGAGGCAGAGGCAAGTGGATCTCTGTGAGTTCACAGTTAGTTTAGTCAACCTAGTGAGTTCCAGGACCACAAGCCACATAGTAAGGCCCAGTTTTGAAAACAAACAAAAAGCTAATATTTATCTTATTTTTCTAGCAGCTGATATAAGGAAGAGGGGGAATGATGTGGACTGATGGTGGGATCCCCACCAAGTCCATGTACTGAAATTTTGCATGATCATATTTGAAGATGAGGCCTTTAAGATACAATTCAATAAGAGGCTCCTCATATGGGATTACTGTTCTTATTAAAGAGAATATTCTCACTCATCCCCCATCTCTTCCCCTGTTTCCCCATCATGAGAGTAAATAATAAGTTGTTGGCCTATTTACAAGCTTGAAAGCAGACTAGCATCTTGATCCCAGACCCTTCCCCAGACTCTAGAACTGTGAGAAAATAAATGTGTCCATTGCCCAGTCCTTTGCTGGAGCAGCCTGAACCAACGTCAACAGTAGAAGGGGACAGACTTTAGGAAGTGGCACAGAAGAGCATCAATCCTGCTGTTGTCCTCTTGTGTCATTTGGACCGTCTCGGTATTCTGCATTTTACTCAGTAGCACCTGCTTCAAAGGTGGAGCCATGATTAGAGATTGGAGGACAAATAGGAATAGTCAGACAGAAGAAAAATATTGGTAATGGAGTCCAAAAATCTCAGCGAGGCCTCCAAAGAACCCCACAATGCACCCCAGAAAAAAAAAGGTCATTTCAATCATTTATCTTACCCACAGGGAGACAGTTTCAAACATTTGCTATGCTCACAGAGAAACAAAAGAGAATAATTTTTATCCCTTACATCTCCTTCTCTTCCTGCATTAATCCCAGACACATCAGAATCTAGGTCTACTGTGTCAGACTCCTTCAGAAGAGCAGAACATAGATCCACATATATGGATACCTGTGTGTCAATACATACGTATATATATACATATATGCATCATGAAGAGACTGTGAAGCCCCTCAATCTGCCACCTACAAAACTGGAAAACAAACATTGGCAGTGTGATTCAGGCCAAGTTTAAACCTTAGAGACAAGGCCAGTGGTGAAAATTCTGGTGTGAATTCAAAAGTCTGAGGCCCAGGATCTCTGATATTGATGGCCAGGAAATGGATGCTCCAGATCAAGCAGAAAGAGCAGATTTATCCTTTTGTTCTATTTGACAGACGTGATGACAGGAACAGCCTCATAGACTTTCCCAGAAATAATGTCTCATGAGCTATTTTAGTATCCCTTAGCTACGTCATGTGGACACATAAAATTAACTTTTGAGGCCTCTAGGCATGGTGAAAAAGAGTAAAGAAAGGGCAATTTTTGAAGGCTTCATAAAGCCACATATCCAGCCAGAGTAGTACTTGTACAAATTCATTGTTATTTTGCATAGCAATAAGAACATCAGAGGCACTCCATAAATTTGAGCCAAGTAGATATATCATGAAATATCATCACTGATACCCCTCAACTCACTCTCCATGGAGAGGTAATGATACTCTAGGCCTTGAAAGCATTGCTCTCTGATTGTTTCTGAGAGCAGACAATCCCCATGGGTTGCATGTTCTATATAGGCAAAGTGCCCAGAGTCCTACTACCAATCCCTTGAGAGAGCTCCATGTCAACTAAAGAGCACCCAAATGAAAGCTTATAAAAAACAATAATTGGTATCTTTATAAGGTACCATCTCACTTCTTAACTTGCATGGTACATTTGAGCATCCGCCAAGCGGCTGCTACAGTGTTGATTGGATTTATACCTCAAGTGTGCTTACACTTCATGAAGGACTCCATTTCATTATCACAGAATGTTATATTGGATTTCCTTTCTTGTTATTCAGGAAAAAAGCAAGAAAGAAAATGGATAAAAAGTGACTAATGTGGGTAATTATCTTTACAATCCTCGCCAAATACAGTACTCTCAAAATCCTTTTCATCCTTTTTTCTTTTTGGCCCTCTGAGAAACAAAACCCCTGGAAAATTTTAACTTATTGAAAATCTATAGACTTCAGCCAACCCTTCCTGAAGAGCAGGAGAATCATTATGGCTTTTCTGAAGCACAAAAAGAAGTATTTAACTTTAATTATACCGAGCTTTTATTGATTTGGCTGGCTTAATATCTTACACCTCAATTAACATTGGGGAACTTATAATCATCACCATTCAGGCTTGGAAGGGTGGAGGAATTCAGAAAGAGAGCAGCCACTTAAGGACATGAGCAGTAGAATGGCAGCTACTTGAGTAAAGTTAGGGAGCCCAATGGCTGTAGCGCTTGAGAACACTCCGGCACTTCGTGACCAAATGAATAAAAAGCAGATGTAAAGCATCCCCAAATAAGAGTTTGCTAAAGAAATTCTTCCAAGGGCACATTGTGACAAGAATGGTACTGGGCGCACCCATTTGCTGAGTTCCTACTAATGATTTCCCTCTGGTTCTTATGACTTGGAAGTCTGGGTCTTCTTTTCCTTCTTCTATTCAGCTGCTTGGCATCTGGATTGTCAGTGGTACCCTGTGTCACTGGGTCATGAGCTAGTGTCACAGGAAATAAGACTATACAAGAAAGTGGTTGGAATGCTTGTTGACACACCTATCACTTCCCTTCGAAACCTAGAGGCCTCTGGCCTGTGACAAGGAACTATAGCCGTGTTTATACCCAACTGTGACTCATTTCTTCCAATTGCTAATAATTAAGAAGCAGATTTTTCAAGGTTCTTCCTTTTCAGATTTGCTCCAGGACTCGTGTGGTTTCCTCAGGCCTGTCAAGGATTCTTCACAGCTGCTATGAAGGGTCAGATTCCACAGCCTTTTGATGTTAAGAAGGCCGTGTCTGTCTGTCTTGGATTCCTCTCGCTGTGTGGCGTTATTCACGGTCTCTGTCTGGGAATCACCGTTGGCTGATGGGTTCACTTCGATGTAATTATCCAATTCAGATAGTAAAATGGAAGCATATATAAAGATGGTTAGAGAAACTATGTCAGCCATCCCTCCTTTGATGTATTCCTATATTTAACATTCTCCAAAGTAGTTATTATGATATTTAAAGAGACAAATGTTGCTGAAGGATTTATTTCTGAAATTGGTACTTTTGTTCCACTCATGGCAAAGCTTTTCTAAGTCAAACGAAAATTACAAGTGATCTTAGACACCATGTTGCCCAAATTATTCTATAGTCGACAAAATGGAGGTATCCATCCTGTCATTTAGTAGAGATCCATGGTATTAGAGCCTCAGTACAGAAATAACCTAACATCTCTATCTAATTTTTTTATCCTTTAAAATTATTTTTAATTTTCTTTTCATATAAGCGGTTTGCCTGCATGTATGTCTGTGTACCAGCTGCATGCCTGGTGCCTGAGGATGTGGTGAAACTCCATGTGGATGCTGGGAATAAGTCTGGGTCCTTTGCAATAATGAGTGGTGTTAACCACTGAACTAACTCTCCTGCCCTATTTTAAGTCATAAATAGTCAACATTTTTGTTTTTGTTTGGAGACAGAGTTTCTTTGTGTAACAGCCCTGGCTGTCCTGGACCTCTCTTTGTAGACGAGGCTGCCCCTTAATCAATGTCTCAGTGCTACACACACTCATTCTTATAAACTTTTTTAATAGAAAAAAAAGTTATGTATTATACCAGTGTCTTGACTTTTTGTGACTTTGAGAGAAACATCTTTAACAACTTTTCACATGCCACTTGAACAAATTTAACATTATAAAACAGAATGCTTCTCTCTCTTGAAGATGGCTGGAAAAAAACAATTAGAAAATTGAGAAACTGCCTCAAAGGCATTTTAAACAATCCTTCACAATAAAATAATATTATGAAAGAATATTATAAAATCCTTTCAACATCTGCTCTGGTGTTTTCAACCATCACACCCTGTTAGAGTTACAATAAAGACCTTTTAAGAAAACTCCTTCTGGAGCTGGAGAGATGGCTCAGTGTTTAAGAGGACTAGGTTTAATTCTGCTCTTCCACAGGACCCAGGTTTAATTCTGAGCAACCACATGGCTGTTTTACAGCTGTTTATAACTCTAGTTTCAGGGAATCTAACACTCTTGTACAGACATATATGCAGATTCCTCAGATTCCTCTCCCCCAGATTCCTGCCCCCTAATGCAATCTCCCCAGTCACCATGAGGTTCAGTTGGGGCTGCCCACCTCTCTCTCTCTCTCTCTCTCTCTCTCTCTCTCTCTCTCTCTCTCTCTCTCTCTCTCTCTCTCTCTCTCTCTCTCTCTCTCTCTCCCTCTCCTTTTCCTTCCTTTTCCTTCTCCCTCCCTCCCTCTTTCCCTCCCTTCCTCCCTCTCTCTCTTTCTTCCTCCTCCCCCTTAAATGTCTTTTCCTTTTAGATGCCATCTAGTGTTGTCTCCCGAATAAGTGCCATTCTGGGCCTTATGGCCCATCCTCTTCCCCTAAGGACTAAAACCTTGTTTACAGGGGGAAAAAGGAACTACAAATCTCCTTATCGCTGCCACCTGCTGAGTGCTAGTCTCTTGGGATCCTCTATGACCTTGGGCGTGCCCGGATGAGGAGGCAGGGTGTGTAAGAGAGTTTAGGTGACAGAGAGCTGAGAAAAAAGAGACATGAGGAGGGACTCAGGCAGAGAGCAGGCAGAAGAGCAGAAGCTGGGGACAAGCATGGATTAGAGTCAGTGTGAGTGGAAGGGGCAGAGGGAATCCAGCATGGCGGGAAGCTAGAGGGGAAAAAGCTAGGCGAGATGCAGTGGCAAGACAGAAGCATGGCTAAGGGACAGACAGGTCTAAGAGATAACATATACTGAATAAAGCTCAGGTCTCTCAGTGTCAGAGAGAGCCTGAATGATGGAACCTAAACGACTCCTGAGTGTAGACTTAATTAATCTTGACGCTCCTCGCCTGGGACAAAACTCGGACCACAAAGAAACCGGACGCGGTAAGTGGAGGTCATAACCGAGACCCACTCGGTAAATGGAGTTCTCACCGAGGTCCAGGAAAGTAGGATTAAGCGTACAAGACTCACCGGTACAGAGACCGGGGGAGGGAATCTGGGAAGTACCCAGGATTAGGCGCCTAATAGATAATAAATATAAATAGAAATATAGAAATATGAGAAACTCAACCTAGCAAGTTCCGGCTGGTTCCGAACTTGGAGAGTTACTAAGGAAACAGGGAATTTAAATAAAAGCTCGAACCGCACTCGGATAAAGAGGGACAAGCGGACGAGGTCACCGGTACAGAGACCGGGGAGTGTCTGGGATAAACCCAGGAGTAGGCGCAAGTTCGGTTGGTTCCGAACTTCCAGAGTTACTAAGGTAACAGGGAATTAAAATAAAGGACGGACCGCACTCGGATAAGGGAGTTTAGTACATGGTTCTTGACAGGGGGAGCCTTAAAGTTTATAAAGACATTGAGAGATCCAGCTGAAATAAGTTTTAAAAAAAAAAAAAAAAAGAAAAAAAAAACTTATAAAAAAGAACAGATAAGCCACGTGCCACGTGGCAGACAGATTAATAGAGATGGGTTGATTTAAGATGTAAGACCTAGCAAGTAATGTGCCTGAGACACAGGCCAAACAGTGTAAAGTTAATGTAGCAGTTATTTTCTTTGGTCTGCTCTGTTTGCTAGCCGCGAATAAAAACGCGGTCCCTTTAAGAACTTAGCCGCAAATTGAGCAAGTCAATGGCTGCGTATAGAAACGCGCGGTCCCTTTAAGAGATTTGAGCAAGTCACTGGCCGCGAATAAAGGCGCGGTCCCTTTAAGAGAACTTAAACCTCTTTTTAAACTCCTAAAGGGAGATGCTGAACTCACATCTACCCAGATTTTAACTCCTGAGGCCAGGAAAGCCCTTACTAAAATAGAACAGGCATTACAAGATATGTCAGTACATAAACAGCCTTTGCAATTTTTCTAATTTTGCACCTACTAGTGTTTTTTTTGGCAAAAGGGTCCCATTTATTGGGTACATCTTTCTGCATCACCTGGGCGCACAGTTATTCCTTATCCTGAATTAATAGTTCAATTGTTATGGAAGGGTAGATGCTTGGGGCGGGCTTTATTTGCCAAAGATGCAGATATAATAGTTTTGCCCTATACCCAAGAAATGGTTGCTAATTTGATTCAAAATGATGATTCCTGGTGTTTGTTTTTGTGCACCTTTAAAGGACAGATAGTTCAAGCTTATCCTAAACATAAAATCATTCAGAGTTTTAAATTATGCCCTTTTATCTTTCCCAAGATAATAAAGACTCAACCTATAGCTGGGGCACGTCTACTTTTCACTGATGGCTCCAAGACTGGAAAAGCAGTAGTTGTGGATGGAGATCATATAGAAAGCGTAGTAGTGCCTCAGGCCTCTGCTCAGTTGATAGAAATTACTGCTATGATACTTGCCTTTCAATTATATCCTGAAGAGCCCCTTAATATTTATACTGATAGTGTCTATGTGGCCAATATTATGCCCCAACTAGAAGTGGCCCCTCTTGTGGGGAATCATCAGAGATTGTTAGCCAATTACAAAGCTTACAGATTTTAATATGGTATGAAAAGCAATGTGTTTATAAGACACATTAGAGAACATTCAGACTTGCCTGGACCACTGACCAAAGGCAATGCGTGGGCAGATAAAGCTACCCAAATAATTTTGGCTCTACAATTACACAAAAAGTTTCATTTCAATGCTCAAACGTTAAGGCATCAGCCACAATGCATCCTCTGGACAATGGCAACCGCCAGCACTCGCTGGCCAGAGTTGGGGGTGGGTTGTCTGTGTTTATCCACCAGGTGCTGAAAAGCCAATCTGGATATCTGAGAGGTGTGTATGTCCTGTTCAACATGAAAAGATTGTGGTTCCTGAAGCTTCTGGTAAGGCCAGTAAATAAGTAAGTAAGTTTAAATTAAAAAAAAAAAAAAGCCCTTTGTTTTCTACTGTTTTTGCCTTCAATTTAGGCCACTGACACGGCTGCCAATACGGTGCCCATACAAAAAGCTTTCATAACATATGATTGAGGCAGTTGCTTTTAATAGCACTGCTAAGTAAAATGCCAGCACTCATTTTTAAGCTACCCCATACCTGTTGGTCTCTTCACCCAGATTCGAACCCTGGAGGGTGGGAAGGGTTTCTCTTAAACTGTTCAGCTCTAAATTTCAGCTTAAGCAACTGATTGGAGTAAAGAACATCCCAGTGCCCTGTTGGTACGAGTTCCAGCTGCAGTGATGCCAGTAGCGTTTCGTCAGACCAAGATCCATCTCCCAGGTGCAAAGAGAAACTTCAGAATAACTACACAGTCACCCTGCTGCTTTTGGAGCTACAGCCTCGGAAAATGCATTGAGCCAGACAGCCAGAGCTGCATCCTTGCTGAACCAGCTATCAGCCAGAGTGGTGACTGCCTTTGAAATTCCAGAGACTTTAATGGACAAATACATTTTAAAATTTATCCGTCAACCAACAAACTGCCCTATTGACATTTTGCATATGTAATAATTGCTATTGTGTAACTTTGGATATTCTGATATTTGTGTTACCTCAAGTAAGATAGAAAATGTTAAGTCAGCAGTTGCATATTGTTAAACCAGTGCTTTTGGAGTCCCTAGAATGCAATTTTTAAATTACACCTTGCAGTTAGCATATATCTTTATACCCCTTGAGACTAGTGGCTTATAGAATACCCTGACTAGTGGCTTCCCAATGGTCTGGATTTATATCCCTTCTTAATATTTTGCCTCAAAGGTTGGCATGCTGTCTTTTCATTCTAATAAGCTGCAAAAGCAGCAAGGTCATCAGCAGAAAATAACAAAACAGGCTTCTGGCCTTGTAACTCCTGACTGATGCTCAGATATGCATATCAATGTTAGAAGGACTCACCCAAAGACGGGCAACTTCCCCGCCTGCTATATCTACCTAAGACAGGAGTTGGCACATCCAATGACAGGTTCTATAGCAGGGGCTAGGGGTCGATCCTAAGACAGGGGTTTCCTTCTCTATATTTCTTTTTTAATAAAGGGGAGTGAGATGTTGTCTCCCGAATAAGTGCCATTCTGGGCCTTATGGCCCATCCTCTTCCCCTAAGGACTAAAACCTTGTTTACAGGGGGAAAAAGGAACTACAAATCTCCATATCGCTGCCACCTGCTGAGTGCTAGTCTCTTGGGATCCTCTATGACCTTGGGCGTGCCCGGATGAGGAGGCAGGGTGTGTAAGAGAGTTTAGGTGACAGAGAGCTGAGAAAAAAGAGACATGAGGAGGGACTCAGGCAGAGAGCAGGCAGAAGAGCAGAAGCTGGGGACAAGCATGGATTAGAGTCAGTGTGAGTGGAAGGGGCAGAGGGAATCCAGCATGGCGGGAAGCTAGAGGGGAAAAAGCTAGGCGAGATGCAGTGGCAAGACAGAAGCATGGCTAAGGGACAGACAGGTCTAAGATATAAGATATACTGAATAAAGCTCAGGTCTCTCAGTGTCAGAGAGAGCCTGAATGATGGAACCTAAACGACTCCTGAGTGTAGACTTAATTAATCTTGACGCTCCTCGCCTGGGACAAAACTCGGACCACAAAGAAACCGGACGTGGTAAGTGGAGGTCATAACCGAGACCCACTCGGTAATCTAGAACCCGTTACATTTTTTTTTTTTTGGACACTCGGTCCTTCCTAACCCTCCGCTCCAATCCCTGTGGCTGTTTGTCGTCTGTCTGATTTCCATGCCTGCCTAAATGGCACAGCCTTCCCTTTCCTCTGTTCTCTTCCAGCAATGCTTGCCTACCCTGAAGGATTTTCACTGAAACCCTAATAAAATTGTCCTCAAGCCTCTGTTTAAGTCAGTTCTTTCAGTCAGACTATGAGCCCCAAGAGGAGACCGAGTTCCCTGGTGTCAGCTGTTTGTTTATGTCTGGCTGTGCAAGGCTTTTCTAAGAATTGCCACTTTTGATACCCTGAGTTATCTTGTCACCTCTGAACAAGGGACAATTTCCTCCAACTGTTTTTGGCCTTTACCGTCATAACAAGGCCACTATTGTGTGTGTGCAGTGAAACCCATGCACTTCACACCACAGACCCCACTCCTCCACTGTTTCCTACACTACAGTTCCCTTGTGGTTACTGAATGTTCCTGATACAACCAGAGCTCTTTCCAGGTGGCACCACTTCTCCAACACTACTACGACTACTTCTTCTTTTCTTTTTTCTTCTTTTGAATGTTTTTATTTAAAAGTTGTTTTATTTTACATACCACAGTTCCCCCTCCTCCTACTCACCCCCCAACATCCCCCACATTCACTCCTTAGAGAGGGTAAGGCCTCCTATGGGGAGTCAACAAAGTCTGCCAGCTGATTCTTTTATGAATATGGGATCCAAGGAGGCTTTGCCTGGCGAGTTATCCTATTATTAAACCAGACTGACTTAACAAAATTCAGGTCTTGAATTTGGATGGAGTAATGCTAGATGGAAAAGAGAGGTGTCTTAGTTAGGGTCTTGACACCGGTGAGGAAAGATTTCTTTCCGCTTGCAACTCCCCGTCACAGTCTGTTACTAAGGGAAGCTGGGGTAGGAACTCAAGGTAGGTCTTTTCCAGGAACCGAAGCAAAGCTCGTGCTTAGTGACTTGCTTCTCCTGGCTTGGCTTGCTCAGCCTGCTTTCATATACAACTCAGGACCTCTGCCTCCCTTAGGATGGGCCCTGTCAAATTAATCGTGAATCAAAAAAATGCACTACAGATTTGCCTACAGGCGTTTGTAAACATTTCCTCAACTGAGGCTCCTCTTCCCAGGCAACTCTACCTTGTGTCAAATTGACAAAAACATAGCTAGCCGGAGGAGACAGACGAGGAGAGGAGAGAGGAGGGGCATTCCAGCTCTTCTATGGGAAGACGTTCCTGGTGTCTTAATTCCTCTTTCTCAGAACAAGGGAAATTTTCCCTCAACTGTTTTTCCTTAATGTCATAACAAGGCCACTATATTCTTCTGGTGGTTTAAGCCTATGGTGCCTTTGTCCACTTAATAATCACATATCCTGAGAGGTTCACCTTACAGCTCTCCCTAATCTACTTGAAAAAGCCACACCGAGGAAGGACCTCTGACTTATTCAAGCTGCTGTAGATCATAATCAAATGCTCTGGTTCCAAAGGCAGTACTCTTTCCAACAGAAGCAAGGATGTCTTCCTTGTTTGAGCCATATGTGTCTATGAAATGCCATTTTGATCTCAGATAACAGCTTGCATCCACCCTCACTCTCTTTATCAACATCCTACCACAGGAGGCAGTTTTCTTTCTGCTTTCTGGTTGCCCCAAGGGATGGAAGACTCGAGTGACTGGGGGTGGGGCAGGAAGAAGGAGGGGCTGAGATAATTCTCAGTTTCTTCTTCTGTCTCCACTGGCTGTGACTGCTGAGACTCTCATTACTACCAGACTGATAAGGACCCCTGTGCTCCCTGAGATGGTACAGGATCCTGGGCTTTGGCATTATGGCTTCTGCCATAGGAAGACAGAAGTAAATGGCTGTCTGATTTTGCAGTCTCTGGAGTACCTCATTAGGCCTTGCTTATTTTCTCTGCCTTTCTGTAAATCCTTATGCTCGGTTGTTCCCTGTATTAGCTGAAAGATTTGGAATGACCTTTCTTTTTCTGAATGGAGGCAAACTGATAAAAAGAGATAAGCTAAATTGAGCCTCTTAAAAAAACAACAGCAAGAAAACTGTTCAAAGGAGGATTAACAGGTTGGTTTTTTTTTGTTTTGTTTTGTTTTTTTTTTTGTGGGGGAGGGTGGAGGTGGGTGGGGGGAGATGTGGCTATTTGAGGGAATTTATCAAACATGTAATTAGTGCAGACTTTGGTCCTTGACTTTAAAAAACCATTTTAAAAATGCCATTTTTCTACATTTATATACCTTAATATTTGTAATTTACCAAAATAAAACTTAACCTCTTGCCTCTCTCCTCCTGACAGACATATTGGTAGCAGTACTGTATTCTTAAGCACAATAAAGAGTTATCAATAAGAGTATAAAGCCCATCTATATTTTGTTTTAGAGACATTCTCTCTGCCTCAGTTTTCTCTCTGACACTACCTTCATATCCCTTTGAAGTTATCCACAGATTTTAGAATCTATACAAATCACTTGGACTTCTTCTAATTCTCAGATCGGGGAGTGGCATCTCCAGTTTCTCAGTCAATAAATCTACAATAAAGAGTAAGACCTTTTCTTCATAAAAATGGAATTAATTCCACAAATAAACATAAAGATTAAATAGGATCTATTGAAATCCAAGTAGGTTTATCTTTGTGAGTATTGACAGACTATTATCAATTATATTAAAATGCAAAATGGTCTGTCAAGTTAATCTTGAAGAAACTGCTGGCCATCTATACCATCAAATATAAAGACTTCCTACACAGCTGTGAAATGAAGAAAATGTGTTACTGGGATAAGAATAGATGAAAAATTTAATGCTAGGTAGTTCTTAGCTAGGCTTCCTGTTGCTGTGAAGAGACAACATGAACACAAAAATATTTATAAAGGAAAACATTTAGTTGATGTGGCCGTTTACGGCTTCAGAGGTTTAGCCCGTTGATCATGATGGTGGGACATGGCAGTGTGCAGTCAGGGCTGGCCACATTGGGTCTGCGACACTGGGAAGTGTCATAAGTACACATGAGATCTCAATGCCCACCTCTTCAGTGACACACTCCTCCAACAAGGCCTCACTTTCTACTAGTGCCTTTTCCTTTGGAGGCCATTTTTCTTTCAGACCGCTACAGTAGGGAGTATCATCTCAGAGTTCTGAACTTCAGTAATTAAGAATTATGTTCAAGGTGGATGATGTCATTTAGCAGACAAAAGTACTTGCCTTTTAAGCATAGTGGCTAGATCTAACCTATGGAACCCACAGTGGAAAGAGAGCCTGAGTTTGACCCCCAGAACCAGGGTGGAAAGCATGATCTAACTCGAGGGAGCTGCCTTCTCACCTCAGCATGCTAATGACAAACATGTATCCCACACATAATTAATAATAAATAAAATAAATATACATTTTAAAATAATTGTATTTATTTAAAATAACATCAAGAGAGAATGGAATATGAGAAATATATGAGTAAATTTTCCTAAATTTATCGTATATAAGTAACAGTACATAGATTGTTACTAAAATCAATAGAAAAATGGGCAAGGGACCATAATAAGCATTTTACAAAAGAGAAAAGTCAAATTGGCCAACAAATAAAAAGGTGGCTAATATCAGCTGTCACCTAGGAACACAAATCAAAGCTACAAAGGTTGTATATCTGTATTTTCTCCCAAATGACTGATAAGAAATAGGCTCAGTATGGTGGCACGTGCCTTTAATCTCAGGACTTGAGAGGCAGAGATAGTTGGACAGATTTTTGTGAGTTTGAGGCCAGCCTGGTCTCTGGAGAGTTCTTAAATGAGACTGTCTCAACAAAACAAAACACTCCAATCAAACAAAAACAGAAGTAAACCTACTCCATCCATAGTTCATAAGGACTTGAGAAGAATGAAACAAGAATTGGTTGCTGATGAGTAGAGAAACCTAAGATAGTTGTTTAGTATCATTGACTGAAGTTTCAGGTACAGATCTTACATCCAGAAATTTTAGTAAGTATATATCAACAATAATGCACATATGCATTAACTAAAGTAGGCTGGTTATAGCAGTTTATTCCTAATAGATAAAAAGATAGAAACAACCCAATATCCATTAAATACAACAAACTGGAATGTGGTACAACAATGGGAACAAGCCAAGTAACTGTTGCCACATATGCTAATGCAGATACATTTCATAAGTATGATATCAAGAAAAATTATTCAGACATAATAGTTCATATGGATAATTGATTCCAGCTGAATAAAATTTACAAACAAGAAGTCATTACAGGTAAAGAAATCATGGGGCAGAGAGCAGGGGTTGAAAAGGCCTATGGGTGCCAGTGATGCTTCATCTATTGATTGACAAATGGGCACACTGGCATGCTCTATTTGCATATTAAGCTGGGTAGCTATGACTTGTATACTTCTCTGTTAGCATATTTCAATAAAAAGTTACTTGAAAAACTTAATGAAGAGGGTCTCAAAAACCTGCAGAGCTTTGGAATCTGACACACTCAAATTTTACATCTAAGGGGAATGGTGGCTGGCCTACCTTGATAGGGATGTAGCTAAATATATTTGGAAAGATAAATTTGAACTACACTGTGAAATTCTCTCAGTGCAGTGCTAAGGACTTGAGAATTTATCAGGCTATGGAGAGAACTGATGGATTTAATGGAACAATATGATCAGGTTCATGTTTATAGACAAATCCTTATGGCAATAAATTGGAATGGAGGAAGAGCAGACTCAGAAGGCTAGTTAAAATACTGTCCAAGTTTGGAAGGGGAAAAAATGAAAGTATGCTATGTCAAAACCAGAATATGTCTCCCACACCCACCCATGTCTGCCTCTTATCTAGCTCCGTTGGATAAACAAGTACAGATTCTGAGAACACTGATTACATCTGGAAAGTTCCATATTGTCATCCCAGGAGCATCTTCATTGTTGATGGCTTCCAGGCACAGAGTGAGGTCCTGTGGCAACTGCTGTCAAATAATTCTTATTCTGCTGAGTACTTGGGTGCAAGCTCTTGTCATGCTTCAGCTCTCAGGGCACATTCATGCACGGAATCTCCTGGGAAGTTAAGAGAAAAAAAATACGCTGTCTGATGAAAAGTCAGAGAGCGAAACCTGCACAAGAAAACAGGGAGAATAGACAGACCGAGAGAATAGATGGGCACCTTCGGACATTAGCTCCTTTTGGGGATAATAATTCTGACGTTAGGACAGGTTATAAAGAAGGTGTGAGGTATATATTCGCTTGTTTATGGCTTCAAAAGTAACAAGAATGTCTCTCTAACTCACTGGGCATCAAAATAACCCAGGTTTATGTATGAACAAGAGATATGTAGGCAAGCATCTAGCAAAGATGAGAAAGCCTCCTCTTCCTCTCTGTTTTTTTTTGGGGGGGGGGGGGTAGGTTACTTCCTATAAGGCTTATGAGCTGAGAGTAATAAAGGAAAGGAGTGTAGCAAGCCTGAACTGCTGCTAGCCATGGAAAGTCCTACTTGCAATGTTGGCCTTTGACTGACATTTGGGGATTTAGATACTATGAGTACCTCCATCATTAACTGCTCAGATTAGCTCAAGGTAGTTGCATGAATTCTGATTGTAATAAATGAAACTCAGAGCCAGTTATCAGGGAAAGGCTGAAATATCAAAGAGAGGAAACACCACATTCAAATCTCACCCCGCTGTCTTTCAGCTTCCTCAGTCTAACTGCCCATCTGTTTTGCTAAGCCTGCCTTAAATACCTTCTTCACCCAGGTTTCACATGCAGGTTAAGATTAAAATTTGGTAGTTAGCCTTGAATTCATAGAAACACAGAAAGATCTCCTGTCTCTAGAGTTATGGGATTAAAGGCCTGGCATCACCAATGCCTGCCTGGGAGCCTGGAAGTCGCTCTGTAAACTAAGCTGGTTTCAAACTCAGATCTGTTGGGATTAAAGGTGTAGGTCACCACTCCTGGTCTTTCCTGGTGCTGTGATTAAAGGTGTGAGTTACCACTCTCTGATCCTCCTGGATTGAATGTGGGTAGATGTCTTCTCTGATATTTCAGACTGGTTATATTAAATATATAGCATAGCACCTAGACTCTTTGTACAAACAATATGGCTTATGCATATATTAGCCACTGTTCATTAAAGAACCAACCAATAGGGTGTGGATGTAGGGTGGGGGAAGGGAGGATGCAGATGTGATTATAGTCTGGCAAGTTCAGAATCTTGAGTATGGCCCAGCAAATCGAGACACAGGCAGGGCTAATGATGGAATTCACGTCCAAAGGCCATGTGTTGCAGACTTCTTCCTAATCACAATCCAGTCTTTAAAGTCTTCAGATTTGGATTGGATGCATGATTGGATGAAGCCTACTATGTACACTAGGAAGACAGTCTGCTTCACTGAAAAACTGATGAATTAAATATAGATCTCATTTAAATATACCCTCACTGGAGCTTCCAGAATAATGTTTGACCAACTACCTGGGCACTGTAGCCCAGCTAAGAGTATAAAATCATCAACTACCACAGTGCTGAATGCATGCTTTCCTGCTGGGAGTCTGGAATTCAGTTTGCCACAGAGAGAGGCTGTTAATTTAGCTAGCCTTTAGTGAAAACCCTTGGCATGGACTACTGATCAGAGCTTGACTTGTAGATAACCCTCACAAATATTATCGTAGATTCTCTCTGGGGGAATTCAGCACATTGTGTGCCTTGTGCTGGGAAAAGACCCTGGGAAAGCTTGCACTGTCATCCCATGTGACTTTTGCCTTGGCTGGTTTTGCTCCTTATCTTTTTTGCTCCAATGAATCAGAGTTGTGACTTTGACTGGGTAATGAGCTCCATGATTTCCAGTGACTCTGGTACCAAACACCAGCTATGACAAGAGTCTATCTTAGGCCTTTATTCCACTGAAACATGTCAAAAGACATAAGAAAAATCAGTCACTGTAGAACAGCCCAAAAGGAACCAATGGGAAGGAAATGCTGGAGAATGAGGTGTTACATAATTTCTAAGTATTAACAATCAGGAACATTGTATTTTTCTACTAATCCTAAAAGGCATTTCTTCAGATTCTCACAGAAAACAAGCTTAGTTATGTACATCTAGCGTGAATGTTCATGAACCACTTCAATAGACATAGCTAGATAGAATCTTTTTACTGTTAAAGATAAGTACAGGTACCCTCTATATGAAGGAAAAATGTTTGGGAACTATTGAATGGAATTTATAGCCCAATAAGTTTTTGAAATTGATTTATTTGAATTATAAGGAAATATTTCATGTGCAATGCTCTTTAAATTTTGCTTAATAGGTATACTAATTAACTTCTCAAACTCAATAAAAATGTAGGAAATTTACCTATGTTCAGCACTTGACAAATAAATCATGATAATTACTTATTCACATGGCCAATAATAGTTCTTTTAAATCAGGCTGAGCAGCAAGACTGCCTTAAGATAATTACTCTTTTTAAATAAAGTACATGTATAATATGACTCTTGCTGGTCAGGAGCTTTGAGGCTCCATGATGATTCAGAAACAGGAGTTTCCCAAGTCTTTGATTTGATGTTAACAGTCTTCCATGTCCTGGTTTAGAAGGATGAACATCTCCAGTCCACACTAACATATCTAGCTATAGGTGGATCTCCTCAACATCCTTAGGTTTTGTGTGTTTGATTGATTGATTTTGCTTTGTTTACAGGGCACCTTTTGTTGTTCTTCATAGGAAGAAAGGCAAAAATCTATTAAAGAAGGGCAAAATTTATCAAAATCCCAGAAAACTCATAGAAGATGAATTACTAGAAACCTATGACCCAGGAAGTAATAAGTCCATATATTAAGCACATTTCATCCAAATTTGGTACCATAAATAAAGCTAGTATGAGATAGATTTAGTTGTCAACCCACCTGTGGTAGTTGAAATGTAATTTGCCCTCACAAGAGTGTCACTATTAGGAAATGTGGCTTTGTTGCAACAGATATGGTCCTATTGGAAGAAGTGTGTCACTGTAGGGGTAGGATTGGAGGTCTCATATATGCTTGAGCCACACCCAGTATCTCAGACCACTTCCTGTTTCCTATGGATCAAGATATAGGACACTCAACTACTTCTCCAGCAGCATGTCTTCCAGCACACCACCATGTTGCACCATGATGAAAATAGACTAAACCTCTGAAAATGTAAACCACCCCAATTAAGTGTTTTTTTCTTCATTAGAGCTGCCATTGTCATAGTGTCTATTCACAGCATAACTAAGACATTAATATATCCTAAAAATAACCTGGGAAGTGAGTCTTAATGATGGATTGTCTACGTTGAGCTAGCTTGTGAGTCATGTCTGTGGAAAATTATTTTAACTAAGTTAATGTGAGGAAATCCAGTCCATTGTGGGCAGCACCATCCCCTAGTGAGGAGAACTGAACTGTAAAAAAATAAAGTAAAATCAAGATGAGTTCAAGCATGCATTTATGCATTCATTTTTGTCTGTTCTTGACTGTGGATGTGATGTGACCACCTATATTAAGCACCTGCTTGGACTTCCCACTCTAATAGACTATACTTTGTAATTGTAAACTGAAGAGTTCCCCCCATCCCTTAAATTGCTTTTTCTCAGGGAGATTTGTCACACCAACAGAAGTGAAGCCTGGAAAGCTTGCACTCAATTATTCAACATATAAAAAAATGAAGCAGTGATTCTTACAATGTCATCTCATGGTCAATAATAGCTCACTGTGTCACCTGGGGCCTTGGTAAGAATAGAGGGCTCCAAGGGGAAAGGTATACTCCTCGTGCAAGCCTAGAGACCTGTATTCAGCCCCCAGAACTCACACGAAGGCAGAAAGAGAGAATCGACTTCACAGGTTTTTTGTCTGGACCTTCAGATATACAATATGGCATGTTCATACCCACACACATATATCATAGGGACACACACACTAAAAAAGAGTAAGGAATATAGAGCTTCAGAATAAAGGACCCAATTTGAAAGCTAGCAATGGGCTTGAATAGACTGGTTTTCAAACAAATTGTGTGAATGGATATTAAGTACATGAAACATATTTAATATCACTAGCCATTAGGGAAATACAAATCAGATAAACAGTGAGATACCATGATAAGATCATTGGGATAGATATTATAAACACACGCATGCATGTGTGTGCGCGCAAACACACACACACACACACACACACACACACACACGCACACGCACATGCACACACACGGGGTGAGGGAGAGAGAGAGGAAGAGAGAGAATAGCAGTGATGGTGAAGGCGTAGAGAAAGTGGAGCTTTTGTCATTGCTGATGGGAATGTAAAATATTGCAGTTATGGAGGAAAAGGCTATTGAGGTTTCCAAAAAGTTAGACATAGAGTTATCACATAGTCCAGCAATTTTACTTTTAGGTATCTCCTCAAAAGAAATAAAAACAGAGACTCCATAGACACTTACACACTGATGTTTATGACAGTGGTGTTTATAAGGGCCAAAGCATATACATTATTCAAATACCTATCAGTAGGAGAACAAACAAACAAAGCAATATTATTCAGCTGTAAAAAGGGAGGAGCCAGGTATGTGGCACACACCTTTAGTGTCAGCACTTGAGAGGCAGAGGCAGGTGGATCTCTGTCATTTAGAGGCCAGCCTGGTCTACATAGTGAGTTCTATGACAGCCAGGGCTGTATAGAAAAACCTCGTTTCAAATAAAGTAGGAAGTACGTTCTCATACGTGCTACAACATGGGTAAAAGTTAAATATTTTACTAGATGAAATAAGTCAGATAGGAAAAGATAAATAATGTAACTCTACTTACACAAAGCAACTAGTATAGGTATATTCATGGAAACAGAAGGTTGAGTAGAGGCTTTCAGCCACCAGTGATGAGGACAGACCAAGATTAGGAAATTATACTTTAATTCTTACATGTGGGGTGCTAAAAAGTTCTGGAAATAAACAATGGCTTGCATAACATCACGGCCATACTCAGTGCCACCAAGTTTTTGTCTAAAAATTATTGGAAATGTTTATGCTTTATTACAATAAGAAAATTCAGCCTAACACCTTGATATTGCTCTCATGTTTTATTTGGGAAGGGTGATCCCTAGTGGATGACCCCACATGCTCATATGTATAGCACTAATTGGCCTCAGTGGGTTATTAAGAAAAAGAAGAAGAGATGATATTAGATGGGAGACCTGTTGGGGGGGGTCTTGGGGGTCAATGAAGAGAGAGAGAAAAGAGGTAGATGTGATCAAAATACATCATGTGAATATATGAAATTCTCAAAAAGTAATTAAAATTTTATATTAAAGGTTGTTATTACCTATCTAACCTACATATTTATTTTCAAATAAATCCCTTACATAACTAGGAGTGTAGTGTTCCTACGGCTGTTTGCTTTGTAGGAGGCAGCTTCTGCAGTGTTCTGCTGTGGCTATGGTTGTAATTTGCAAGGCAATGAAACTGTTTCCCAGTGGCCTGGTTGATGAGGATTGTCAATCAACACAGTTACAATTGGAGGTTATTACTGGGATAACGTAGCACTAGAGATAACTGGATACTGTAGCAGTGGCCTGTGCCATGTCTGTCATCCCTCATCTATTTCTGACCTTGAGCCATCAAGAGGGCTGCACCAGTTTTTCCGGTGTGCCATAGGGAATGCCATACCCCTTCTTGTAGAAGTGTAGTCCTTCTGAGGCCAACAGAAGGACTAGTTTCCTTTCCCTAGCTTCTAGTGGTTCACCATCCTTTTTGTTGTTTTAATCTTCTATTTTTACACTATCCCTTTCCTTTCGATATATCTGTCTCTGGGTTGTAATTTACCCTCTTTCTAACTAAGGAGTTATTGACAGGTCATGGATCCTTTGAGATTATTATTATTATTTATTATTTTGGCTTTGTCTTTCAAGACAGGTTTTCTCTGTGTAGCTCTGACCATTCTGGAACAGGCTCTGTAGACCAGGTTAGCCTTACACTTAGAAATTTGCCTGCCTCTGCCTTCTGAGGGCTGAGTTTAAAGGTGTGTGCCACCACTGCCTGGTGGGACTGGTGGGAGCCCCCCCCCCCTTTTAGAGTGTAGCTTCTATCTAGTAAGTTGACCATGAGGTACATGGCCTCAAACCCGAGTGTATAATCAGCACAAATTGAACTCTGTGGGTTATTTAACAACAACAAAAAAGGAACACATGAAGTTGGGAAGGTGGATCTGGGAGGAATGGGGTGGATATGATCAAAATATATGTTTATGAAATGCTCAGAATTAATAAAATGTTACATGAACATTTTCCATCTTTATAAGAACACCAGTCACACTGGATTAGTGCCTGAACATGATCACATTTTTGGTCCATTAACTCTGGAAAGACCCATTTCCAACCCATGTAATATTCTGAACTGCTGGTTACATCTTTTGTAGGAACATACAAGGACCATTTCTGCACCTGTTTACAAGTCTCTACAGATTGATGAACAGAAAGTCGCACAACAGAGGGCCACAAGAACAGCTTCCCATTGACAGGTGGCTAAAATACCATCCTTGAATATGGAGAAGCTGTTTCAACAATTAAATGGCATTCCATGGATTTACCAGCCTTCTTGGGCATAACTACACTCAGTATGTGAGTATAATGGTTTTAGTCCTCAGAGGGAACATACGTCAACATCTGTAACTCCTATATAAACCAAATGGATTTAATCCTGGAAGTCAGATATACCAATGATGAGAAATCTGCCTCAGCCTAATGAGACCAAAGTACATAAGCTGTTTTCAGATTTGTGCATGTTAAACAAAATCCATATTTCCAAAGTGACCATAACCTCAGCGGAAAGCCATTCTCTAGCAAATGGTCAGAAGCAAACACATGCGCTTTTGGAATACATTGAGGCTGTGCTCTGACATCTCTTACCTTTCAGAAATTTAGTACCCACTACTCTCCTGCAATTCTCTTAGTTGTCTGCAATGTTTCTTTCTAAATTGCACTTTAGTCATATCGCCCTCCAGGCAGCATCCATAGATTTTTTTAAGGCCAGAAAGCAGAAGGCCAAATGACCTACTAAGAATAGCTACATTCCTGGGTCAATTAAATCCAACATGACACCCTTAGTGCATGCGTAATGTGATAATAATAATGGTCTACTTCTTAGGGTTGCAGTGAGGAATAACACATTAGGGACTGTAAAGCACTCTGAAAATAGACAGAGCTCACCAGAAGCTTGTAATTATTAATGGTAATCATTCGCAACTGACCTAGAAATTACCGTTAAGTTAGAGTGTGTATCCTGTAATCCATTCCCCTCCACTTTTTGTAATTTTTGGACTCCCAGTTCCAAGTTCTGTGCAGAGAGGGATTTTATGTTGTACTTCAGTCCACAGGAGCCTTCTATGTTAGAAGCTTAGAAACAATACTTACTTTTAAAAAAGATTTTTATATCTATTTATTTACTGAGAGAGTGAGAGAACAAATGTAGAGGTCAGAAAGTAACTATGGTGATTAGTTTTCTCTTTCCACCGTGTAGGTAACAGGAATTGAACTCAGTTGCCAGGTTTGACCACAAGCATTCTTACTAACTGAAACGTCATTCCAGCCTAACACGTACCTGTGAATCTCTTGCTTATACAGTGTGTTAATTTTTGATTATGGTTAAAATTGGAGATAAGGACCCCTCCCTTCATTTCTCCTTCTCTCCTTTCCTCCCTCCACTCCCCCTCTACCCCCCATTTATTCCTCTTCCCCTTCATCCAACAATTAATTAGAGAGCATTGTAAATATAGGCTTGGGTTTGGGGCAGAGAGTACACAAAGGCAAACACCAGGAAACAGACATGGTTCTTTTATGTTAGCATCAGCAGACTAATCAGAGAGCAAAGTAAATCAACCAGAAACCATGTTCTAAGTATAGTGAGACAGGAAAGAAAGGCTGTATAAGACTTTTGACACAGGTCTGTCCTGCCAGAGACCGGAGCTGGGTAGGACAGGGTAGGAGTCCCATGCCTCTGCAGGGCACTCTTGCTCCCAACTGTCTATCTGGAGACCTTTGTGCTGACGACAAATTGTGTTGCTACCTTATTTCCCAAGGTAGCAGCTCATCTGATGCCTTTTTACGTTTCTTTCTAAAAATGGGGCTAGGAAAGTTTTTTATTAGGGCCAACGAAGTCTTTCCTAAAATCTATTATCCAGGACACTGAATGAACATTACTGACCAGCCATTAGGAAGATGTGCAATTATCTGTTATGTTTCTCTTTCTATGGGGCCTCAAACCTTCTCTATGACTAGCATCCAAACCCTCCTGCCGGTTCAACTTGGTTGTAGGATTAACAATGGCTCCTGCCATTGTTGCAGACTTCAGGATCCTGCTGATTTTGAAGCCTGTGCACTCTGACACCTGCTCTCTCTTCTCTGGTGTCTTAATGATTTAAGGGCTAATTATTTTCTAATTCCTACTGGCAGGGTACATTCCTTGCTTTTCTTGTGTTTGTCAAAGGCTGGACCTCTCTCTCTCTCTCTCTCTCTGCACTATCCCTTCTTTATGACTAGAGAAGCCCTCAGTCCTCATTTTCTAGAAGTAGAGCCTTAGTCACAAGCACTTTTCTGATACTTTCTATCCAACAGTTGAGATGCTCTCCCACCCGCTCCCTGCTAGACTTGTTTCAACTTGTTTGCTAAGGAATGGCCTCTTCCTTCCTGCCTTTGTTGTTCCTGCAAACGTTTATTGAGTCTCTTCTGATCTCATATCATACTTTGTCATGGGACACCGAAATTTCAATGAGCAGTTTGAGCTCTCTATACAGCTTTCTATAGAGTCACCAGATATAAGCCGGATCCCCAGATTGATTGATTGATTGATTGATTGATTGGTACAAGGGCTTTATATATAGTCCTGGCTGTCTTTGAACTTACTATCTAGACCAGGTTGGCCTTGAATTTAGATCTGCCTGTCTCTTTAATTCCCAGTGTTGAGATTGAAAACATGACTCACCATGCCTGAGTAAAGGTAATTTAAAAAGCAAGTGTCCCCAGGGTTCTTACAAGAGTAGCTGTCTACTAATTTACACAAGCTCGGGTCTCTGTGTCCTAACTTTGGTTTAATTCAGCCCCTCTTAGCTTTGCTCAGCTTTATCTTTGTCCCACAAATACAGCCTGAGCCAATGAACAACCATTCTTTCTGCTCAACACAACCTGTATTTGTTCCTAGACTCTGTAATAGCCTTTGGTTATAATCATACATATTTCTTATGAGTTTAGCTTTCTGGAGGCTGCACACACAAAAAATACCATGTTATATAATTTATGAGATTTGCTCCTTAGGT
The DNA here is from genome assembly GCA_033318265.1 of Phyllotis vaccarum. Taxonomy (NCBI): domain Eukaryota; kingdom Metazoa; phylum Chordata; class Mammalia; order Rodentia; family Cricetidae; genus Phyllotis; species Phyllotis vaccarum. The sequence continues at coordinate 146,539,969 of JARWLC010000002.1, forward strand.
CAAAGATTTAGGAGTTTTTATTAGTGATTGTTCTCGTTGTTGCTACAAAAATACTAGACAAAAGTAAATAGAGGCAGGAAAGGTTAGGGTGAGTCTTTCCACCTCAGTTAACCCAATGGAGAAAATCCTTCACAAGCAAGTCAGAGGCTTGTCTCCTAGGTGAGTCTAGTTAGGGCCAGGTTGAACAGTGAGTCTGAGGTACACACAGAAGCTGAAGAATGTACATCCCAGCAGCCAAAGAAAGAGTCACACTTGGTATACTTCAGCCTGTTTTCATGAAGAGCTCATTGCTCTTCCATCAGAGCCTGTTTTCAGCATGGAGTGTAAAGACAAAGTGCTACTTCATTTAGAAATATCTGGTGCTCTAGCAGGGACATGTGTAGTAGGAGGTTTCTGGCCCTGACTTTTGGGCCTAGCCTCAAGGTTTAGACCCGCAGACCCCCAGATGCATAGCGACACACAGATGTTTACAATAGTTTTCAGCTGATCAGCCTAAGGCCCAGGCATATAACTTGCTAGCTTTCTACCCTTCATCTAACCCATGACTCTTATCCTGTTCAGCCATGGGGCTCGGTACTTTTTCTCAGAGCAGCATAGTTGTCCTCTGCTTCTTCTGGCTTCTCTCTGGAATTCTGCTCTGTGCTTCCTGTTCTCAGAGTTTTCTTAGTCTGGTAGCCTCACCCACACTTCCTACCTGCTTTTGGCCAATCAGCACCTTTTATTAAACCAGTAGGTGGGACAATTATTTACAATGTAACAACATAATCTCCCACAGACATTGTTTGAGATGTGCTGGTAGACAATCAGGTCCCACCATCTCCTGGGTCAACATTAAATCCAAGTGTGTTGATTGAGGGTAAAGACATATATTTCATTGAACTATGATGAACTTTGTAAACTATGGTAAATGTGGGGCTGGAGATATGGCTCAGTGATTAAGAGTACAGAGTCCCTTTCAGAGGACTTAGGTTAAGTTTCCAGAACCCACAGTTTACTTATGAACCTCCCATGAGTTCAGTTCCAAGGGACCAGACTCCCTCTTGTGGCCTTCTTAGCCCTGTGCATGCATGTCTTTGCACATAGACTTACACAGACACACACATCTACATCTAAACATGTAAATCTTTTAAAAAGATGATAACTGTAAAGCACCTATCTCAACTTCTCTCTCATGGGTCTTAGAAACACTGGTTCCTTCAGAAGGCTAAGCCTCACTGTTTTAAGTCTATGGCATTAAACAGGTACCTCAGATCTTCATGGGGCTTTTACTCTCTGACTTTAGACTATTGTTAGTGTTAGCCACATCTCTAAACTAGATACAGGAGGAAAGAGACAAGAAGCCAATAATCACCAATATTATAAAATCCTTAGGGAGAGTGCATATTGTATATGTTTTTTTTTTAAAATTGTTCCCTGTGACTAAGAACAATATTACCTGACACAACTGTCTAAATATGAGTCACCACAAAAAGCAGAAGGCTCTCGCTCCTCACTTATCCAGGAATCCACCTCATTGACCAGGTTGCTATTTGTCCTTTACTGTTTCTTTTTAACCTTCAGGCTTCGGAGAGAACTATAATAGTGCTTCTTGTTTGGTTAGGTTTCTAAGCTATGGCTGCTAAGGGAGGCTTGTTAGGGTGTAGTATGGTATAATCAGAAGGTTAGAGTCAAAGGCTGCTAATCTAGCAGAACTTCAACCCCCCTTCTGCCCCCAAGGACAAATTAATTTAAACTGGAAGAAGAAGAACAGCAATTATTATCTCGTGCAGGGCCAAGGAGTGCTTGTTAGGAAGAAAATGTGCAATGGAATGCTAATAATGGTGCTGCTGCTGGAGCGTTTCTGAGTGCGTTAGGTACACAGATTGCTTTTGGTTGATGGAACGCTGTTTCTTGTGAAATTTGCTCCTCAGGGGAAGTGTGAAAGGAAAATGTAAGTCTTTCTTAGATCTGCTGTTCAGAGAAAAAAAAATGGTATTGCTTCACAGAATGAGCAATAACATGGGAGAGGGTCATGGCTGAGTCACAAGTACATGGAGGCTTCATCATGGGGTGTTCGGTATAGCATAAAGCAGGCCTACACTCAGCCTATGGTGGGATTGTTATTAATCAGTTACGTTACTCTGATTACCTTTGGGATATAAATCTTCAGGTGACTTGCAAAGGAGCATAAAGTTCTTTTCGAAATGTCAGCAAAGAAAGATGGATTTGTTCTCAGCCTTTTAGCTAAGAAGCAAATGGCTCAACTACCATAGATTCTGAACCATCTGAAATACCTTGAGGTTAAGCAGTGTTACATTTCCAAGAGATGCAAGTGACAGAATGTTCTCATAAAACAATTGCACTTTGTACTTATAAAATTTCTTCCTCTAAAATAGTTAAAGATATTTTCTTGCATTTCTCTTCCTTAGAGAGCCCTGGACTTTTCCAAATATGCCTTTACATGTTAGAATACAAGTGGCTTGGTTTTTATTCCCTCACACTATGAACTAGACAGTCTAAGGCATATGTCTTGCTCCTCTCCAGGGAGAGGAACTGTAGAGAGCTGCGTGGCCGCACCTTGGAGATGGTGCTGGCTTCTGCCTTCCACCTTCCACCTGAGAGCTCTCTGAGATAAACAACTCCTCGTTTGGCTAAGGCTAAGCTCGTGGCTTGCTTCCAGGTGTGGCTTGCTTCCGTGCACCTGGATCTATTGGCATGGCCCACGTGGCGCCCCGTGACTAGCAGTCCAGAGGGTATATAGCTGGGAGCGGGTTTTCCCCAGTAGGAGAGGCAGAAGCAGAGGCAGTAGAGGAGAAGCAGCAGAAGAAGTTTCAAGGTCCTGAATAAACCACTGAAAGAAGAGCCTGGTGTCGCGTCGTCCGTGCTGGTGAGGGTGCACGCGACAAGTGATGGCCTGTACGGGGAGACCGCAACAAGTGGTGGCCTGTTGTGGGATTCAGGTGTCAGCTGATAAGGTCAAAAGACACTTATACAGGGCACCAGGCCCCTGAAGGGGGCAGGGAAAGCCCATTGAAAAGGGGCTTCTGGAACACAAGAGGCTCTCTTCCTGGTTCCTGGATGATTGGGGATAGGATCGATTCCATTGTCTGTCCATCACTCGTCCACCATTCCAGACTCCAGTCCCTGTTCAGGTGCTACTGTAATCTGTTAACTGTACTGTGAGTTCTGATTTATATTTTAATAAATATCTATCTGGTACTGGTGCCTTCTAAGTAAACTCCGCCTACATCTGGTGCCCAATAATCTATAACCCTACTATCTACCAATATTCTAGAACTATTTGATGTACCTTATATAGGTTAGGCTTTGATTAGAAATTGTACTTTGTCCTCTCCTAGATACTACCTCATAGTAATTCCTACTGTACATAGTCTTAGTTTAGAACCTTCTTAGTTAGACAAAAGGGGGAGAGAGGAGAAGGAGGGCGGAGTCAGAGGCAGATCGAGCAAGCCGCCCAAGAAGAAACATGTAAGGAGCACGGGTGAGCCACGGGCCACGTGGCAGACAGATTAATAGAAATGGGTTGATTTAAGATGTAAGAGCTAGCTAGCAATGTGCCTGAGCCATAGACCAAACAGCATGAAGTTAATATAAGCGTCTGAGTCGTTTCTGGAGACCCGGGCGGCTGGGCAGCTAAGCGGTCTCGGGCCGCAGGTCTGTGGGTCTCGGATCTCTGGCTGCCCGGGACCCGAGAAACCTCACTACTACAGTGGCCCGTAGGGGGAGAACGCCCTACAGTCAACAAAGGCCCAGAACTTTCAGTGGTCAGGGGGTACACCAGAGATTCCTCAGGCAAGTTGAGGACGCGCGACAAAAGCGGGATAAGACTCGCTGACGAGCGAGTTCAAAAGTGAAAGAGAAAAGGATTTTGCTATGGGCGTCTTAGTAGCAGCATTTTCTTGGGTGTGCTCTGTTTGCTGTCCAGGAACAGAGACGCGGTCCCTCTAAGAGAACTTAGTGATTCAGCCTAATTTGCAAAAACTATGCTTCTTTTTAGAGAGTGTATTTTGAAAGCTCTTATGGTTAGAAGATGATTAAGGATTCACAATAAAACAGATTCAGATGAAAAGAAAAACCTGTAAATGGGTTACAATGCATGTAAAAGGTACATAGGCTTCAGAGAGAAAAGAAAGGTTAGAAAAAGTCTTTAAAAAGAAAAATAGAATAATAAAAATATAATAAGCCATGTAAAGATGGAAAATAGACACAAAATCTGGATTTTGGTTGTTATTGTGTTTTCTTCTAATTCTTTAGCTGTTAATGAGCTAACTGCAGAAAGACAATGGATTGCAAATGCAAAGGCTACTAAGATAAACAAGAATATATATTTTAAAGGTATTTTGATTTCAAAATTTGTGTCTAAGGATTTATTGCTTCAGAAGAGTTCTGCTTTTGTTTCCACAGAAGATGAGAACCTGTGGATTGCTTCCAGGCAAATATGGTTTCATCAACCAAGACCCCCTGAAGAAAACCTCTGATGGGAAGAGATGGCCAGATCAGCTTCATGGCTGCAGATTATGATCCAGTCTCAACAATCTGTGAGATTTTCAACGCCCCTTAATCAGCAGGAAGTAGTAGTGGATAATTATGCCCAAATTCCCCAAAGGAGAGACTTTCTCTGGCTCTCTTTACCATAGCTGAGGGATTGGCTACCTGGTCCGCTGTTGCCATGGATCATCTGAAGGAGTGGGCGGGACTAGGAGCTATAGCTGGCCTGATGGCACTGGTCTTTAGGTTTTGCCTGTGGTGCCTTTGCCGCATTAGGACCAGACAGTGCCGGGATGCAGCCATGATTGCCCAAGCCCTTGTAGCCATAGAGACTGGACAGTCCCCCTATGTTTGGCTTGCTGCCTTACAATATTAAGGCTTCTTGCAGGTTGTGAGGCTAGTGCACTGCAGTTGAGCACCTCAGCTATGTTTTGCAGGGCTCAAGGAGAGCATGTCTGCTTGCATGTGGGTTTCTCACCCTAATGTCCCACCTCTGTGAAAAAGAGTGTCGAACGAGTTCCATAATCCCTAGGGGGACACCCCAAAAGGAGTCTTGGGATAATGTTCCTTGCACAACAGAGAGTAGACCTCTGCGCTCACCTGCTAATTCCTTTATAAAAACAAAAAGGGGGACTGTAGAGAGCCGCGTGGCCGCACCTTGGAGATGGTGCTAGCTTCCGCCTTCCACCTTCCACCTGAGAGCTCTCTGAGATAAACAACTCCTCATTTGGCTAAGGCTAAGCTTGTGGCTTGCTTCCAGGTGTGGCTTGCTTCCGTGCACCTGGATCTATTGGCATGGCCCACGTGGCGCCCCGTGACTAGCAGTCCAGAGGGTATATAGCTGGGAGTAGGTTTTCCCCAGTAGGAGAGGCAGAAGCAGAGGCAGTAGAAGAGAAGCAGCAGAAGAAGTTTCAAGGTCCTGAATAAACCACTGAAAGAAGAGCCTGGTGTCGCGTCGTCCCTGCTGGTGAGGGTGCACTCAACAAGGAACAGACATGTTGAATGACTAACCAGGGCTCTGAAATCTACAACACATAAGTTTCAGTAAATTTTTAGTCCATGGAGATTTACATCTCTATCTATACCTCTCTGGTCCTCTGTTCATCTCAAGGGAAAGTGGGAATGACAAAGGAGCCATTCTATTGACTCTCATTGTTGCCTGTACAATATGATATCTAGTGCCAGATGAATGTCCTCTGAGACTATAAAATATGAGAATTGCAAAGGTGGTGAAGGATATCTCACAATGCATTTGACCATCCTTGTCTCTTCTTCCTGCACACAAAATACCCCTTCCTTCTCCAGAAGCCTGTGGTCTATGGCGTGGCAGAGATCTGGGCTTCTCATTTGCTTTTGTGGTAACAGGTACCGCAGCAGGATCCCTTTAGATACAGGTGGCCATCTCCAAGACTTGCACATTCATGTAGTGGCTCCCTTTCCTACCCAAAGGCCCCCCCCCCCATCTTATTCTTTGATTCTATTGAAAGTCAAATTTCAACAAAATGTTCACCTCAGAAGAAAATCAATGAATAGACATAATGAGTTTAACATTTTATTTTTAAAGACCGCTCCATTATATGTGGCTTTGAAAGCTTGATCTTATTGAAGAGAGAGAGAGACAGAGACGGAGACAGAGAGAATAAAAGTGCAGAATAAGGTCTTTATTTCCCATTTCTTTTACAACTCCTACCACTAATGTTTTGAGAATAATAAATTAATTGTTCTTTTCTTTCTTCTTTTTCTTGTTTTCCTTTTGAAACAGGGTCTCACTGTGTACTTCTGGTTGTTCTGAACTCAATAAATAGACTAGGCTGGCATCAAAGTCACAGAGATCCTCCATGACTCCACTACCTTCAGGGAGCTTGGAATTGTTAATGCTTCTAAGAATGAATAACACCAACTTGCATCGTGAACATTCATTTTGTTCTTTATGAAAACTCAGCCTTTTATTCACACCCACAGCGTTGTAGGCTCTGACCATATCTGAATGGCATAACAACATTACAGGTGCAACCTTAAGGCCACTAAAAAGTGCTATTGAACTGATTCAGCAGGCTGATAGGACTCAGGGAAAGTTGGTTTGTCAGTGAACAGCTTCCAATGATTTCTCTAAGAACCCAAAGTTAGCAGACATGCCTTTGGATTTCTAGCTGCTGCTATTAAGAAAATCAAACAAGATTAATCATCACCAGCACACTCCCAAAAATGGGCTAAGGAAGTATGTTACATATACACAATAAAGTTTTATTCACCCACAAAGAAGCAATAACAAATCAAATGTGTGGAAAATGTGTGAAACTTCAGATCATTAAGTGGAATAAGCCAGACTAAGACAAATATCACATGGTTTCTCTCGATTATACTCTCTAGTATGTTGGAGACTGTGCATGGCGCAGGCTCAGACTTGTTCTGGTGTTAAATAGAACAAACCCCACTGACTCTTCTCTAATCTCGGCTTTATAGCTGTATCTTCAGTACTAACTTTATCCCTTTGCCTCTTTCTCCTTCCCTTTGTTTCCTTGTTTATTTACCCGCCACTCTTCTCGACTTCCTTGTTTCCTACATTATTTTATGTTATGCAGCTATGTAAGCTACCCTGTGTATTAATCTATTTCCTCTGCTGATTAATTAAGACTCTGTTCTTCTTGTTTTCATGCCTTTTTTCCATGAATTCTCTAGAATGTGTGTGTATGTGTGTGCAAAAATACTCTTGGGAAAGGGAAGAGAACCTGCTGTCCAATGGCAGTATGAACCCAGAAGCTCCCTAGAATTTGGGAGATGAATATGGCTCTCACCAATGCCTCTGCCATGAAGCTGGGCTCTTAAGGAACCAGGCAGGGCAGATGCCATGGCAGAGGTGGAGGTGCTTAGCAGTTTAAAGGCTCATGTGGTCAGAAAAAACTAGAGATATGCAATAAAGACAGATTCATATTTTTCAAAACCTCTAGATGGTTTACAGTTTGCTTGAAAAATGTGTATAGGCTTAGGAGAAAAACAAAAAAGGGTATAAACTGTCATAGATTAAAATGATTAAAAAATAATAGCAAAGTACCTATAGAGAGAATAGAGTAATAAAAATGTGATAAGCCATGTAAAGATGGAAAACACAGAGACAGTCTGGATTTCATATTTTATTTGGATTTATTTGAGAGAGACATTTGATTGTGAAAACTACTAAATTAAACCAACCTATATATTTTAAAAATGTGACTTTAAAAAATTTAAGTCAAAAGGTATATTACTCTGGGAAAGAGGTTATGTTTTACTTCCATAGGAAACAAGAGGCTCTGTATTCCTTCAATTAGATTTGATTGAGGAATACCCCTTGAGAAAACTCTCTGATGGGAGCAGATGGCCCAGACGATCTAACACTTCAGAGTCCCTCTGTTGCAGTGTCCTCTGAGTTTTACATCCAGAACAAGGGATCAAGGCTGCTGGTTAAGATGATCCAGCCAGAATTCTACAGTCAGGATTTGACCATAATCCTGAATTTTCTCAGGGTCCCCCCAAAATTACCAGCACCCTCCCTCAATCATCAGGAAGTAGTCTAGATAACTCTGCTCACACTCCTAAAATATGGGTCATAGACATTTATCATCATTTAAGGGAGTTTGGGTACAAGTTGTTATTGATAATGATCAAGAAGCAGATTCCAGATTCATGGATATCATTGTAAAAAGAACAGGGGGATAGAGAAATGTGATAATGCAAGTTAGGATAGAAAGTGAATTAATCTTGGACTCACCAAGATAGGATAGATAGTGGAGTATTTTCTCTGAATTTTTCAAACGCAAGCAACTATACATTGTTAATATAATTCTTGCCAGTAGTTATTGTACTTTTTGTCTTAAGACAAAATGGGGAAATATGTGATATTTTGTTATGTTTTGACATATAAAACTTGCCTGGAGATCAGAAAGCAGAGCTATCCACTAGTTAACCATAGAGCCACGTGGTGGTGGTGCTCACTTTTAATCTCAGCACTTGGGAGGCTCATGCTTTTGATCCCAGCATAATGAAGAGGTGGAGTCAGGAATATAAGGTGGGTGGAGACAGGATCTTGGTCCCCATTCAGAATGAGGATTCATAGAGGTAAGACATTTCTAGTGGCCGCTGTTGTGCTTCTCTTATCTTTCAGCTTTTACCCTCCATAGCTGACTCTGAGTTTTTATTGTTAAAACTAATTAGGATCACACTTCAGGAACCAACAAGAGAAAGAGGAAGCAGACAAGAGAGAGTGATGGAAGATAAGTATGATCAAAATGAGTTTTACGTGTGTATGGAAACATAATAGTGAAACTGATTACTTTGAACAATCACACACACACACACACACACACCCTCCAAAACAGAGTGTTCCATATCTGAGAGTGTATATGTTCTGTCAGCTTTAACCTATCATCCAGGTACAAAGTTCCAATGAGAAAGTATATGGGGATAGAACATGTAGAGCTGCTTGGTGGAAGGCTTCCTGCTATGGCTTATTTTGATACAGTACCTGGAAAATTTCCCAGCTGGTTAATAATTGAGGAGCTATCTGAACATGCTGAAATCAAAATGCACAACTTTAAGTAGAAGACCATTTGTTTTTATTCATCCACTATTATTCTGGAACCTCATCGCAGAGCTATATTCTAAGAAAGTCCTTCAGAAGAAGCCCCAGAACCTAAAATCTTTTAATGCCCTGGACAGATTCCACAAGCTCTTCAACAAGTCCTTCAGAGATGACAATATCAGGTATTTTTAACTACTCTATTTAAAAAGGAATGGTGGGAACATTTCTAGAAAACTAGAAAGTCTCAAAAAGTAATATTTCTTATCAGAAAGACAAATGGCTCCCATTTTCTTGGACATCTCAAGTCAAATCTCTTCCTATGGGATCGGGCTGGTCCTCCATGGAAGTGTTAAGTATCCCTTTGTCCCGGAACAGAGCTGCAACTGTAAGAGCTGACAAGCCTCAGTGTCTCTCACTACGCAGCAGAGGAAACATATGGTCACAGGAACATGGGGGAAAGAACTGGGTTTTAATTGATCAACCAAGTAGCTAGATCAGGGCACAGGGTGTCTTGCATAGCCCATAGCATATGATGAATTAGAAAGATAGATAGGAAGCCAAAAGTGGCAGGTGAAGGGGAAGGAAGGAGTGTGACAACAGAGAGATAAAGTTGGTGCTGAAGATGCCGCTGTAGAGCCAGGGTAGAGAAAGAGGCAGTAGGGTTCAGTCCATTCAACACCAGAGCAAGCCTGGACCAGTGCCATGCTCAGACAGCTTCCATTGCCCACCCAGAAAAACATTCCTTTCAGAGTAATCTCCTATAACTGCAGTAGCGTATGAGCATCAGATACAACCATCAGGGTTTCTTTTTGTTTGTTTGGGGTGAGTAAAAATCATTCTTACGGTGTGGGCAGAAGAGCCATTGAATCTCTAGATTCAAGCAGACGGAACAAAGGTCAGTCTCAAAGCCTTACAAGAGCCTGTCCTGTTCTCTCCTCCTGCTTCTTCCTTTTTGGCTCCAAACTGGAGGGAGGGTGAGGAAAAGTATAAACGTGTTCGCATCTCATGTTCAGTGTTTGGCTAGGAGAGTCACATTTGTGATTTCATGAGTCCAAGCAATAAACCTGTGGAGGTCCTTGCTGCTTCATCTGTTTCAGGGGCAAGAAAAGAGGTCCCAGGGCTTGATAAATGTACCCAGTGTGGTATGTATCAGAGGTGGTGTTTGAACCAGAGCTGACTTCCATGGTAAATCATTATCACTTTGCCTGAGCCAATTAGCAAAGTGCCTTCCACGCTCCCTACTGTGAGACGGTTCCTAAATCCACCATATCCTCCTTGATTTGCTAACTCTCATAGGTGAAGAGATAGGGAAAGTGTGTGTGGGTAACAGAGGAAAAAGAAGGATTTGAACTCTTTATATTCCAGGAACGTTTCCTTTATCTACTTTATTGTCACTTGCCCCCCCCCCCCCCCGCCTCCAGCCCCCATTATTTTCTCATAAGCAATATATATTGGTCAGGATATTAAAAATGAACAGAATAGCATTTTTCTAGCTATTCTTTGTCTAAGTGAGACATAGATAGCTGGAGGTAATTTCAATCCATTTTAGAGAAGAAAGACTGTCCATAATACTGTCAGGCTGGAGATGAATCCAGGACGAAGCATTTTCATTGTATTATGTGCTAGAGGAATGGAGTCAAAGTCATCTTAACTTCGTAATGAATAGCATTTCGTCAGAGTGAATATTTGGCTCATGGGAGGTTAAAGGAGAAACAGACTAAAAATGCTTTAATAGCTGAGAGACTAGCACAGTGAAATGAATTTATGGCTTTTAGTCTAGTCTCCATGGACGGCACATAATGAAACTCACTATCTGATAAGGCTGCCTTGCTTGAGGAAACTCACTGGCAAACAGGCATAGCATACTGAACACTGGGTTGTCAGCAAACTTAAGGTGACCTGCAGCTGCCATCTAGGTGGCAAGCTTCTCCCTGATCTGGGTGAACCAATATGCAGAGTACATGTGCAAATTCTTTTGAGTGACGTGTGAGGAGTTGTCATGCTTGTCATTAAGGTTGCAGGAGGCTATCCATTTCCTGGGTGATCTAGCAGACAATCAGGACAGACTGTACATTAATGGGAGGCTCATGACTGGACTGCACTCACATTAGCTAGCAAGTGAATCATACCCATTCGTTTCCTGTAGGGAGCATTTTCTGCAGAATTCAGAGGCCCAGCTGACATATCTAAAAGCCAAATATCAAAGTCAATTAATTTGGCACCTCTGATGTATGACTACCAGACTGCTCACTGAATACAAGCAAATTTACAGACAAGGAAGGACAGACAACCCTTTTGAAGTAGTGTGTGAAGGCATATGTACTTTGTCCAGAAAAAACAAAACAAAACAAAAAAAACTGCTTTGAGAAGGAGATGTTAGTTTTGCTTGAGAATAAAAAGTTAAAACATTTCTCAGCCTCTCCAACAAGGAGGAACCCAAGAGAGTCACATAGCATAAACAAAGTCAAATTAAGCATATAGGATTAGAAGCAAATATATATAAACATCAAGCTCAGAGTTCTCAACCTTTCTAATGCAACCTTTTAATACAGGTCCTCATGTTGTGGTGACCCTCTCCCAACCATAGAATTATTTCATTGCCACTTCTTAACTGTAATTTTGCTACTGTTATGAATTATAATGTAAATATCTGATATGTGCAAGGGTTGTGGCCCACAGGTCAAGAACCACTGATCTAGGCAGCCACAACACTGACAAATAAGAGGAAGAAAAAATTCATCTTAGCCCTTTCTTATTCTTGCAAGGCATATCTCAAAGTTTCCCTTCCACCGTTCACCCTATTTATGTCTATGTCATAGTAAGTAATTTAATTTGCCTACTTAATATTTTTCTGGAGTGAATGCTGCCTAAGGAGAGTGAGAACATTTCTGTAGGGAACAGAAATGTTGTAACCATTTTGGAAAACAAATTGGCACTATCTCCCATTGTTAATATCATCTTCTCAGTTTCATTTCTTGGGATGTATGCATGGTAAATTCCACACATTCACAAAACTAAACATTCATAAGAGTCAAACCTAGAAGCAGATGCTCATCACTCAAGAATAAATAAATGTCAGTTCATGTAGTTGAACATAGTTAATAGTTGCCAAGTGAACCACATCATTTTAACAACAGTGTGGATACATCTCTGTAGTACAATATTAAGTGGAAAAGCCTAACACCTTGTCTTAGTCTGTTTTGAATTGCTTTAGCCAAATATCTGAAGATGAGTGGTTTATAAAGAGGTTACAGTTCAGATGGCTGGAAAGTCCAAACAGCATCCAGCATCCTTAGCAAAAGCCCTGCTGGCCATATAAGAAGATGACAGTGCAGAGGGAACCAGCCATATGAAGATGGACCAAGCATATAGAGTGGCCTTGCTTTATAACAACCACTCTTGTGGTCTAGGCCTACAAAACTGTGTTAAACTCATCTTATAATGAGACTTTTATGACCTAATATCCTTCTGGTAGACCCCATCTAATTTTTAATTAAAACAATTTTGGGAGAAATTTCATACATGAGTTTACATTTACACCAGGGCCACCCTCTCTTTTTTCCCTTCTGGTTTTCCTGTGTCATTTCTCTTAAGTCTTTCTCAAATTTATCATCTCTCTTTGGTTAGTTACAATTGACACACACACCCCCTTATATAAATACAATCATACAAACCTGCTGAGTCTATTGTGTGTGTGTGTGTGTGTTTATGATTAGGGCTGGCCTCTTGGGGCTGGATAAACTCTTCTTCTCATCCCTGGGGGATTCTCTCTCTGTCAGTAGCTGTTAATTACCTGTAGCTCTTCACCTAGGACTAGGATCTTGTGAGATTTTTCATCACCCGTGTTGCCATGTCAACCAGTGTCATATGACTGGTCTTGTTTAGGCAACTATATTGTTGAGTTTTCATGGCATACCTTTCTTGTCGTAGATAGAGGACACTATCTCACAGCAGCCTTCCTGGTCCTCTTATTCTTATTATCTTTCTGCTCCCTCTTCTTTGATATTTCCTGAGCCTTAAGTGTAGGGGTTGTCTTGTAGATGAATGTCAAGTAAATTTGAAATGAATAAAAAGAATGTGATGAAAACATCATCTTAAATCAGTGGCTCTCAACCTTCCTAGTGCCATGGCCCTTTAATACAGTTCCTCATGCTATGGTGACCCCCAACCATAAAATTATTTTTGTTGCTACTTTATAACTGTAATTTTGCTATTGCTATGAATTTTAACATAAATATCTGATCTGCAGGATATCTGCTATTTGACCCCTGGGAAAGGGTTGTGGCTCCTTGGGTTGAGAACCACTGACTTAAATAAATGAACTCCAGTGTTTGAAAAGCAGCATGACAAAGGGATAGGGAACTGTTATGTCAACAGAGAAGCACAGTGGATCCTGAGCTGGCCATGGAGACCCCAAGCCTGAGCTGATGGTGCAAAGGGGGACAAGTGCAGAGAGGAAAGTTGGGTCACAAATGCTGCATGGCTCGGGCCAGTTCTTGTGGACTCAGTAGGAATTCCTTAGTGGGATCCTTCAAAGGATGAACTGATGGATGCAAAGACTAGGGGTGGGGTGCTGCATATTTGACACTTTCAGTATAAAATGTTGGGAAAACATTGGGATATTCAGAAAAAAAAAAAACCAGATTCTTTTTTTTATTCAAACTATGTCAGTGTCTGATTCTAGACTTACAAACTTGGATTAGCAGGTGAGAACCACTTTGCCTGGAATACTAATTCTGAGTATAAATATTACCATAGGGGCCTGATTAGGCTCAGTGTTTTAGTCTGTCATCATAGCTAAGGAATACTGTTTGACATCAAATACGAAATGAAGTGTTCCGGAGACAGTGTAATTCTATTCTTTCTTTTTTCTTTGGGCTTTAAGGGACCAAAAGGATTCTTCCAGAGCTTAAAGGCCACCAGAAGCAGACTCAGTAAGGCAATTTTTACCTCAACACAGAATCAAGGAGACTATGCCACTGCTCCTCTATACCAACACCCTCCCTCCGTGGACTGAGGGAGTATCTGAGAGGCAAAGTGCTTGACAATATGCACCCTGGCTCCATTGCAGTGCTGTAAGATACTTGGAGACAAATCAGCACCTTGGGGTTCACAAATCAGACATCCAAGGGGTTGGAGAGACTGCATCTCTATACTTGCCAAACTCCAAAAAAATTGATGGGACTGACTGAACTGCTTCCACTCAGGTTAGCCCTTTGCTTAGTCTTTCAGCCCACCATCAAATTATTATTATCATTTCCCCTTCTGAAGTATAAAGAAAATCAGTTCTTAACTCTGTGGGTTGCCATCATGAGTCTCTCTGCTACAATGTACAACCTGGGTGGGGTAAACACGAATATATTTGGTTTGTTAGAGCAACAATAATTTTCTTGGAAACCTGTTGCTTTAAATCAGAGGTTGGAAAACTGTGGTTGACAGGTTAAGCCACAGGTTGCTTTGTCGATAAAGTTTTATTGGGATACAGCTATGCCCATTAAATGCATACTGCATTCATGCTCAACAACAACAAAAAATAGTAGTAAGTAGTCATGATAGTGACTGCCAAACTTTGATTTAAATGATTGGCTTTAGGGTGAGTTACATTTTGATGGTGCAGAAAGCACAGCAAAGCACTGGCTTTTAAGCAAATTTCTTGGGTTCTGTAGAGACCCCATGGATATGTGCTTCCTCCTCCTCGTTCTACACACACACACAAATCAACCAACCAAATAAAACTCCCCTCCCTTTTTTTTTGCACCCTGGGTTTTGGATAACAGCTTACACGAAGGCAGAGCTTTGAAGATTATTTTTATTGTTTTAAACTGTGTATGGGCGTGCCTGTGCAGGTGTCCATAAAAGCTTGTGGTGTTGGTTTCCTGGGAGGTAGAGTTATAGGCAGTGGGAGCTGCTGCCTAATGTAATTGCTGGAACTGAACAAGTCATCTGTGAGTGCGCTTTACACTCGTAGCTGGTGAACCATCTTCTCAGCCCTCAAACAAAAGGTTCTTAGAGCTGTTAAGCATACTCAATGTTGTCTCGACCAGTGATTCTATCCATGGGCCAACAGTAGATTATCCTAAAGCTTCTAAATACTGCCAACACCCTGTTCAGAGTCCTAAAATTTAGATTCATTTGTCTTAGGGGCTGGGGCGCCTGGGCATTACAATAGGAATATGTCAAGCAAAGGAAAACCCAAAACAAACTTCTCTGATGATTTCATTTTGCATTAAGCTTGGAGAACCGATGGCCTAGATGGGAATGAAAGTCTGGATTATAGAAGGGACCTTGAAGGAGGCCTTCATCATTTAAGGGGTCCAATAAAAGTGCTAGAAAAATACCAGAGTTGAGAAGAGGGACCCCAAAGCACAAAAGACAAACACAAAATACAGGAGCTGAATCAGGACTTTCATAGGTCAGTATCCCCTAAAGTTGATGTATGGCTAACAGTTGTATCTTAGATCTGAGTCAGTGATGCAAGTCAGCTTAATGTATTCCCCCCAGGCTACTTAAACTGGGACAAGCACAGTTAAAGGGAAGAATTGAGAAACATACTTAATGTTGGCCTTGATTTAAAAGAACAACCTAATCGGAATTTTTGAAGTATGCGTTGTACCCACACTATCAATCTATACTTGGCTCTGTCTTCGGGGCCTTGGAGGAAGTCAAAATGACAAAATGGCAGCAAATACAGAACACATTGCCTAGCTTTCCATTGATGGGGACTTAGTCTACATGTGTCTCTGTGGGGTGATCTCTAGTCAGTTCTCTAGCTGTGCTCTGAAACTCTTATCTGGGATGAGGAGTTCAGATGGTTGGCTGTTCATAAGCAGTGAAGAGCATTAAAAGGCTACACTAAGAAGGTCTTTTGGGTGAAGATGTGGGACTTTGGAGGTCTTTTCTGGTTTAAAAAAAAAAAAAAGACTCTTGGACTCCTCAAGTAAGGATAAAGAAACTGAAGTCACCAGAGACCCTACTGGGAGACAAAGAAGACTTCTTTTCTTGAGGATGGTGGCCGAAGCCACTGACCCTCTAGATATATTATGCCTGCTTAGTGAGACCCACAGTTTCCAAATACAGGGTGGGAGAGATGTCTATGACTCTAATACAGTTTATGACTCTAACATAGTTGTGAGACTCCTTTGAAAGCTCACCCACGGCTAGGGCTCAGGAGGAAGTATGTCCTAAGCAGAGCACTATCCCAAATGTGCCTCCTTTCTTGCCCTCTGAGACTTGCAATTTTTATTTTTAGCAGTTATTCCTTTTCTTGAGAGTGTCTATGGCTTAGCTGTTAAGAGCACGTGTTGTTCTTGCAGAGGACCTGGGTTAGGTTCTCAGCACTCACTTGGCAACTCACAGCTATCTCTAACTCCAGTTCCAGGGGATCTGGTGCTTTCTTCTGGCCTCTATGGGTACTGCACACATGTGGTACAGGAGAAATACTTGCATGAATAAAATAAATAAATCTTTTTTTTTAAAAGGATGCCCTTTTATACTCAGAAAATATAATCCATATTTCAACACCAGTTTTAAGGTCTCCATCATGGAGCCTCCCAGCCAGCCTAGACAGAACCGGTTGCCTTTGTGCATTTGGCTTGTATCTCTACATCTC
The DNA here is from genome assembly GCA_033318265.1 of Phyllotis vaccarum. NCBI lineage: Eukaryota > Metazoa > Chordata > Mammalia > Rodentia > Cricetidae > Phyllotis > Phyllotis vaccarum. The sequence continues at coordinate 146,556,621 of JARWLC010000002.1, forward strand.
ATTCTTATCCTCTGCCTTCAGAGTTGTCTCCACTAGGCTGTGAGTTATTCCAAACACAAGTGGCCTCTGGGTCCTCTGTGTACCCTGGTTGCTCAGCCTAGAGAGGCTCAAAATGCAACAGAGTTGTCTCCCTGTTACCTGCCCCTCCTCAAAGATTTATTTACTTATCCTGAAGACAGTGTTCTGTATGCCTGCCCTCCAGATGAGGGCAGCAGATCTCATTATAGATGCTTATGAGCCTCCATGTAATTGCTGGGAATTGAACTCAGAACCTCTGGAAGAACAGCCAGTGCTCCTAACCCTCTTAGCCATCTCTCCAGCCCCCTCCTTTGTCTCTTTACCTCCGTTTTTGTAAACAATGATGTTTTCTTTAAATTTTGGTTTTTGTATATTTGCTTGTTTGTTTTCCGACAGAATTTTTCTAGGTAACTCTGGTGGCACGGAACTTGATATATAGTCAAAGCTGGCCTTATATTCTTGGTCTTCTTATTCAGCCTCCCAAGGATGAGATTATAGGCATGTGCCACCATGCCCAGTTTCTAGCTAGCAAAGCTATGCTTAAGCTGTCTCTTATAAAAACATAATAGATTATCACTTAGAAATATATTCATATTTTGTTGGGTATGGTGGTACATGTATTTAATTCCAGCACTTTAATTCCAGGCAGATCTCTCTGAGTTCAAAGTCAGACTGGTCTACATAATAAATTCTTGATCAGCAAAGGGCTACATAGTGACATCCTGTCTCAAATGTGTGTGTGCGTGTGTGCATGTGTGCGTGTGCGTGTGCGTGTGTGTGTGTGTGTGTGTGTGTGTGTGTGTGTGTGTGTGTGTAGTTCATTAGTAGGCACTTATTAAGAACCAGCTATTCATGTTCCTTAGCAATTGGTGGCTTCACAGAATGCCACTTACAGTTCTTACACTGACAGGAAAATTAGGGGGCAGAGTGATTATTATGCTAATCATAAGCTTAGAGGATGCACTTGTCCTGCTTCCATCTCACACCAGCAAAGGCCAGCTTTGCATGGCTTTCAGCATAGAAGAAATAAAGCTAAAGGGTCAATTTGTTCCCTTCTTGGATATTATCTTTCAGCCTGAAAAGCCCCACCAGCTGCTAACCATAGCCTAGAGTATGAAGTCCTTGTTCAGAATAATGCTTCATCTTCATTAAAAACATGCTGTAAAAGCAACTTTGGGACATCCACCTGGACCAGAGAAAGGGCTCTCAGTGCAGTAAGGTCTCCAAAGAAGTCCTAGCTCCACTGCCTGAAGTCCCCCATCACCATTTCCAAGCAGTTCATTTAAATGTTATACTGTATTCTGGCTAAATACTTGAATGGTTCCCAGTTTGCACTTTGGAAAATAAGAAATAAATACAGTATTTCCTTCTGGATTGCATGGAGGTATTCATAGAAGGTTTTCCCTTTGTTGTGTACAGCCAATTGCTAATTATGCAGTGATGGATGTAAATTGCGCAGTTGGCATTTCAGGCTCCCAGGCCTCCTGCTTATTCCTCTTATTTAAAGGAAAAAGACCAAAACTTTTAAAATATATATATACGAATCTTTATCCAGGAAAATAAAGTCTAGAGGGACAAAATATCTGCAGAAGAGGACAATAGAGGCGGGGTCCCAGCCAGCTCCGCCCTGATTTCATCAGAATGGTGGAGATGCTCTGAGAGCCTTACTCAGTGGTGACTGAAGAATAGATGTATTTGCTACAAGAGCAGCAATGCCCCTGGCCTCTAAATGTTTTGTTCAGAGGCAGATACATGACAATAGGGACCAGGATTACTTTACCTTTGGAAGGCAAATTGTAGGGTTTTTTTTGCTTCTTGAATTGTCCCATAAGATTATGGAGTAATATTAACTCCAACACAAAATTAAAAAGTTGAGGAAAAGGCTAATGATTCTATCCTAAACTATTGGCTGGTTGATGAAGCAGATAGACCCCAATACTTCATTTGCCATTGGTCTTGTGCCTAAGGGGTCATGTCACATGTATTCACATTTTATGTGATTTAGAGTTTAGATGTTAGGATCATGTTAAGAAGGAGAGTTTTTATTTGCAATTTTCCTTATTTATCTCGGCTACATCTTTGTTGATGAGCAAGGAAAAATTAGCTTAGGAAGAGAAAATACTTGTCACTCTGGGATAAGGTACAGATTCGATTGGCATTGCTTTTGGCAACCAGTATTCTTCCCAAGGATGTTTCATTATTATAAAGAATTCCCCTTCCCTTCGTAGGTTTTTTTGTTTGTTTGTTTGTTTGTTTTTTTACTTATTGGCTGAGAAACCTTGTTTTCTTAAACTATAGGTAGGATTGTTCTTGTTTGAAATTGTATTGGCCAGACTGCAGCTCTCCATTTTGCTGGGGGACTGAAGGACTGCCGAGAAGCAACCCCTATTTCCAAGCTAGGCAGGGAGCCGAAAGGAAGAGGATCCTGGGCACAATGCACAATATTTTCCATTAACTCAACTTTGCAGTTTCCAAGGAAATAAGCTCCGGAGTCCTCCTGGCAGCCCGTTTCATGTTGCACCTATCAAAACACTCTTCGTTCCTCAACAAGATACCACTTCACACCCACTAGGGTGGCTATAATGAAAAACATGTAAAACTCACAAGTGTTGACAAAGATGTGGAGAAATTGGAATTCTTACAAGCTATTGGTAGCAACGTAAGATGTTATAGCTACCATGGAAAGTGTTGTGCCCAGAGTCCAGACCCTCAAAAGACCACCAAGAGACTGCTCCGATGCAACAGCCAAGAGTCTCTTTACTGACAAGCTAGTTTGGTTCACTATGTTCGTCTGACACAGTGGTGGAGTAGGAGCAACCCTGAGCGGCACAGGGCAAGGGTTTTTACTGAGGGAGGTGCTCTAGGGGCTTCAGAGCTGCGGGGTTACAGTCCTGGGATTGGACCAAGCTCAGGATAGGGGTACCTGTTACGAATTCATTGGCTGCTTTCAATTCTAGGGATGTTTCAACTTTAAGCAGTGGTCTTTAAATTTTACCTGTACCTGGAGATAATCTGATAAACAGTAAATGTCCCTTTGCCAGGAAGGGAATGTTTGGAATGTCAGGTATTTCCCCTTAGGTGCTGGCTCCTCCCTGGATGGTGTTTGCACTTGGACCCTTCAAGGAACAGCCAGGTGCCAGCAAGGACCTGCTGTCTGTCTCTGGCAAGCAGCTGTGGGCCCCACAGAAAGCCCTTTGCCAAGTCTTCCCAAAATCAAATACAGAATTACCACATGATCCTGAATTGCACTTTGGGTATAGAGCCAAAATAATTAAAAACAGAAACTCAAAGAGAGACCTGTACACCAGTATTTACAGTAGCGTTATTCTTAGTAACCCCAAAGTGGAAATAATCAAAGTGTCTATCATAGGTGGATAAATAAAATACACACACACACAATATTATTTAACTTGAAAGGGAGCAAAAATCTAAAGCATGCTACGATGTCAAACTGCACTCCTTTGGTTTTTAAAGCTTATTTATAATTATATATGTGCAATATGTATTATTGTTTTTATTTGTAATTAACACACAGCCACTGAATAAATCTTTGGAGTACTGTGTGATGCTTTGCATATACATATGATATATATATAATGATCAAGTCAGGATAATCAGCATATCTCCAATCTCCAACACATTTATCATTTCTTTGTATGGAAACATACAAAATTCTGGCTGGCTCACCTTCCCACCCACACATAGACTCTCAAATCTTTTTCCATTGTCTTTGCCACCTCTGCTGTACTAGTTTCCCAGTGGGCATACAGAGTGCCCATTAGGTGCCTCAAAGCTCATCACCTTTAGCTAAGGAAAGGCAAAGTAACAGGATTCCATTTTGCTTTGAGAATGACTCAGACAGGTGGTGGGTCAGCATCCTGCTTTGCCTTAATGGTGACTGCTTCCTGTCTTGACCCTGAAGCTTTATTGAAATTCTCTCCAGACTTGATCATTCAGAAGATCCAGATCTGTCTTTTACGTTCCCCAGATTTTACCATCATCTCTTTGTTCTTTTTATAAGAAGTTCTTGGTTCACCAGAGAGTAAAACTGAGTAAAAGAAAGTATCTTTTGTCATGTAGTGAGGGCCAAGGATATTTCCAAGATCATGGTTGAGCACTCCACTTTGCCGGAGTTGGGATGACCAGGGGATGATAGAGATTTGAGCCAAGAGGAGAGTAAGAATTGTTAATTTTAGCATTTAACCACTATGAGGAACTTTGCCTAGGATTCCCCCATAACAAAGGATGGGATTTAAGAAATCTTACTCAATGCAGGTCTAAAAAAACCTCTTTGAATCACTATCCTTAATTTCTACTCTGTCACTTCAGAATTCAGTAAAAAAGCAAAACAAAAGAACAAGGCACCTCATTTCCCCTCAGAAGAGAGTGTCGCCTGCCCTGGCAAAAGCCCAGGTGGGGGAGACTGAGGCTTGAGCAACAGTTTCGTGATCTTTAAACATATAGATCCAAACATTAGAGGGTGGTTTCTTTTAGACATTTACTTGCTTATATTTTATGTGTATGAGGGTTTACCTTATGTATGTATATGTATTACATGCATGCTTGGTGCCTGCAAAGTCCAGAAGAGGGAATAAGATCCCCTGGAACTGGAGTTATATAAGATGGTGAGCCATCGTGGTCTTTTGCGAGAACAGCAAGTAGTCTTAACCTCTGACCCACAGAGGGTGGTTTATAAATAGACAAGCAAGCAAGCAAGCAAACAAATAGGATAACTGTTATTATTAATTACACACATGTAAGTGAACATGTGATATGTCATGGTGTGCATGTGGCGCTCAGAAGATAACTTTCAGGAAATTGTTTCTCTCCTTTTACTATGAGTTCAGGGGCTTGAACTCAGATCGCCAAGCCTTCATGGGAAGCACTTTTACGTACTGAGCCATCCCATCAACCCTTAGCTCTGTGATCTTGGGAACATTTTTGAATCTCAACTTCCCCATCTCTCAGTTTGGACAGAAAGATGTTTTGTGCCGCTCAGTTCTCCTCCTTTTGCCGAGTTCCACAGTTTTGGGATGCCTACTTCTCCTGGTATATTAGCTGATAAAGAGTCAGTCCCTCTGGAATTTACTCTTTTTAATGAAGACAGAGGTCTTGGACACAAGATGATTTTCAAATCTGTAAATTGTAAAACTATTGGGCACCATGGCAATTTTTTAAGAGGCCTTAAATCATGAAGTAAATCGAGCCATCTAGTTGCAAATCTGGATTGGGGAAAGTGGCTGAAACATGACTTTTAATTCCCCTTCTTAATAACTCTCACCAATCTGAAATGCCCACTCTGTACTCAGCATTAGTGTGAAGAAATGCCCACTGTGTACTCAGCATTAGTGTGGAGAAATGCCCAGTGTGTACCCAGCATTAGTGTCAAGAAATGCCCACTCTGTACTCAGCATTAGTGTGGAGAAATGCCCATTGTGTACTCAGCATTAGTGTAGAGAAATGCCCACTCTGTACTCAGCATTAGTGTGAAGAAATGCCCACTCTGTGCTCAGCATTAGTGTGGAGAAATGCCCAGTGTGTACGCAGCATTAGTATACTGCTCCAGTGACCCCCTTTCTTTTTAGGAAAGCACATTCTATGCAATCCCTCATCCACTCATCCATTTCCCATTGGTGTTTTGCGCAAAACTTTGATGCTATATGCCACTTGTAGCTAAGGAACACCATGGTAAATTGGGTGCTGCTAGTCCCTGGCTTGTTGAGATCTCATCAGTGTAGCTCTATTAACACAGAGATATTTTCAGTCACAGATAATGACTCTGTTCAATTTGCATTTCAGTAATTTTCTGATTTAGACACGGGGTTGGTAATGGGCATAATAACTCAGGAAAGGGTCGGTGGAGGGGAGGGAATCTCCTGAAATACTTGCATCTTTAGCAAGATCCCAAAATAGTCACTCCTTTTCATTATGCAGTATCTTCCTATATCTGAATACATAAGAGTTAATTACCTTCAGAAAGCTGTGTTGGAAATGATGTTGGCTATTTTGTTCTTTGTGCCATTCTGCTGTCGATTTGAATTCAAATAGGTTCAGTAAGGAGTTTTGCCCCAGGGGTCCGTTTTAATAACAGCATTTCTGATTTGTCATAATTTACTGGAATGCATGGGCTATTAAAACCTTACTTTCAGAAGTCAACTATTGGAAGAAAAGCATTATTTATTGGTTTTGCAGCTTGAATTCTGTTTGTGGCCTCCGTCTTCTCATTTTTCCATTAAGCATTTTGTGGCCGTGGCCTTTGGGGTTATATTGCTCTCCCCATCTTCCCGGGGACTGAACTTCTTTAGAGAGGGCCTCAGCTTATTTTCTTTCCAAGACCTCACCAAGCAGCAGATGATAAGGAGGTACATAGCAGAATAAATAAAATTATTTATCTAAATCCTCAAACACAATACTTGTCTAAAAAGAAGACGCACAAAGCCAAGAAGTGGGTTTATTGATTGGTCGCTTTGTCTTCAAAATGCCAAACAAATGCCTGGGCGATTTCTTTTTCCATTATTGAATTTATGCATTTGTATGTAGGAGGTGGAGAGCACTTAATCAACTACTTTGACAGGTTGCTTTTGCCTTCTGAGAGCAAAGCTTTTAAACGATAAACCTGGATCCATTAAACAATATGAAATTGCTTTAACCCTCTGTCCTACAGACTGTGGCGTGTGGGCATGTGCTGAGGAGGGGGGGCTCCCACGTGCAGTGGTGGCATTACATCCACCTCTCTCCTCTTCAAAAACAAAGCAGTCTTTCATGTACAGACAATACTACAGGAAAACATAGAATAGGGTTGTTGATGGGACTTGGTGTTGAGCACACTTCCATAGCATGTATAAAAGCTTTAGTTCTGAAACAATGAATAGAAATATATCTTAAAACAACCAAAACTCCCCCCCAAACTTTGAAACTACACTGGAGAAATGGTCATTTTAACAACTTCATGTATAGGCTCCCAAAAAGCATGCGCACACACACACACACACTCAGAGTAGATTATTTTGCTCATCACTTGAATGTTGGCTATAATGGGCATCATTTTATATCAGTAAGCATTAATTAGAATCCACTTCTTTTTTTTTTATAGTTTTGAAGATTGCACCCAGGGCCTCCCATATGCCAGGCAAGCACTCTACCACAGACCTAAGAAGCTAGTGTCCTCTTTAATTTTAATGAGTATAAACCATTTTCTCACATGAGTGTGTCAATTTCAATTAAAGTCTCAAAGTGCTCTAAATATAATATTTGCTATTAAGTTGTGAATGGATATCCCACTGTACATTTGCACATTTGCACAAGATAGTTGTATTAAATTTTGGCAAGTATTATCAAAAGATAATTCAGTTCGTACCTTTCAACAATACTATCCACATGACTGCAATGAAATAGACTGAGAGTCTTCACACTAAATCAAATTAGCCAGGCACAAAAGACACATCCTACATAGTCTTTTTCATGTGAAAATAAAGAAAGCAGATTTCTTTTTAGAAGGTGAGCCTAGAATGGTGCTTTCGAGAGGGGACAGAGTAGAGGTTTGGTTGATGGATAGGTGCTGAGTTACCATTATACAAGAGAAAGAGTTGCTGCTGTCCAGTAGTGTGGCTATAGACCACAGTGATGTATTGTGTAGAAAGGAGTTCTGGGAGTTCTTCAAACTATGAAGAAACGATGAATGTGTGAGCAAATAATCCATTTAACCTAATTTAAGCATTTCACAATGGATACTGAAGCAAGTCTTTTACCCTGTTAAAGCATGTAACCTTCCTGGATTAAATAAGTTTAATAAAATAAATGTGGAAACACGCACACACAAAAGAGGAGGCAGAAACATTCACGGAAGTGAGTGTGTGGAGCTCTGTGCGACAGCACAGTGGGATGGATTTCAGAACCAGGCAGAATGGAGGAGTCAAAACTGAAAAGTATGAACCAAATGCATCCAGGTCCAAGTCATAGGGGGAATCCTAGGTTTCTTTAGGTAATTTATTTTGGGGCACATGATATAGCCCAATTTGACTTCTAACTTGCAAACCTCTTTCCTCTCAAATACTGGGGTTGAGGTCTACACTGGCCCTTGGGCATCTTTGGATGACATGGTATGAGTAGAAATGTTGTGATCTGGATCTGAAATGTCCCCTGAACACTTGTGTATTGGAGTCTTGGTCATTAATACAGCGGAGTTCCAAGGTTTAGCATTCAGGGATGAGTGAATCATGAGGACTCTAAGGTTATCTATCAGTGGTTTGCTTGGTCTGTTGAAGAATGAATAACTGGGAGATGCACATCAGTCAGTCAGTCAGAGCAGCAGTTCTCAATCTGTGGGTTGTGATCCTATGGGGGTTGAATATCAGATATTCTGCATATCAGATATTTGTTATAATCCATAACAATAGCAAAATTACAGTTGTGAAGCATCAATGAAATAATTTTATGGTTGGGGGTCACTGCAGCATTAGGAAGGCTGAGAACCACTGAGTTAAAGAAAGTAGATCACTAGGGGTGTATACTTAGAAACTATTAGGGGACCCTTGTACCTTTTGCTCTCTGTTTCCTGGACACCATGATTTATGCAATTTTCTTCTACCAGGCCCTAGGCTCAGAAGCCACAAAGCCAAGTAATCACATGCTGAAATCTTTGTAACTGTGAGTCCCAAAACATCTCGGCTCTTTTCAGCTGATTTTCACAGGTATATTGCCCCAGTAACCAAACACTTACTAGGCCAAGGGATAAAAGTCAACATGGAGGTCAGCAGTGATGGTCTCAAGAAAGGTGTGTGTTGGGGTGTAAGAGTGAGTGGAGATCCACAGCTTCTGGAAGGGGCTTCACAAGAACACTGTTGGGGTGGCTTCTCACTCCTGCTGATGGAAGTCTGGAGGCCAGATGACAGGAGGTCTTATGTATTGCAAATGTCTTTTCTTCATATTGTCTATTGCTTTGTGGAGTTATTAGTGTGTGTTTGTGCTATTTTTACAGGAGTTTCAACTTTTATATGATCACTATTAGAAATCTCTTTCTTACCGCTTTGTATATTTATGTTAAGGAATGTCATACCTTTTCTGAAATCACAACTGCTTTAAAAAATAGTGTTTAAAATCTGTTTGTACTTTGTTTTTCAAGTGGCATCCCTTTCGGATTGATGGACACACAGGAATCTGGCTTCTTATTTATTCCTGCACGGCCAGCTCAATGCTCTACAGCCACATCTTCACATATCCCCAGATGCCCTTTGAATGTGTATTTATTACATTTCATATTTATTGAGTCTCTCAATAAAAATTTCACATAAGCACTGTGCCCTGGCCAATTGAGCCATGGGAGCTCCTAAAATTTTCAGTTCACAGCTCTTTAAAAAGTTCCTGTGCTATTAGCCTGCTGCCTCTCAGCTTCTAGTAAAAATCTGAAAGTAATGCATCTTTGAAATATAGATATATCTTTGAATATAAGAATCTTAAAAGATTTTAACTATATCCGATTCTGGGTCATCTTGGGAAAAGGCACTGTTAGATAAATAATTCCTGAAAGAAAACTTCAGTCTGTCTTCTTTTTTTTTTTTTTTTTCTAATGATTTGGTTTTGATCAGTATCACTTGTCTAGATCCATGGGAAAATGGGCAGCTGAAAGACAACAGCCCACACATTGTGCAGCAGCTCCGCATAGCTATTTACAAGAGGCATTTCAGAGTAACCATGGGACTGACTATCCAGGCAGGCAGCATTATGTTGCCAACATGCAAGGCCTACCCTTATTTTCTGTCTGTTTCTTAACATTTATGTTCCCCTATTTATCTAATTCTTAAATATTGCCTTAAACATATGAGGCTTTTGATAAGAGTGATGGAACCAGCATTGCTCTGTAGGAATGATGGATAAACCCCCGTCATTGACACTAGAAATCCACCCTGGAGGATGGGAGCTTACCTGTCCATCCTCTTTGCATGCTGGCTTATTTCTTGTGTGCTGCTATTCTGTTGCCTCCTTGGCTCTAGCTCTTTCCCTTCCAATCCAGGATCCAGATGACATTTTGGATACTCTTTCTAACACGCAGTTAAAGGCATGTGGCTCCCTTGCTTAGGAAATTCTTGTTCTCCACTACCTACAGAACATGAGCCTAGAGGTCGTTGTTCTGGATCTGTCCCACTCTTAGAGGTGAACCTCCCTCTCTCCCTCATCCCTCCCCAAATCTATTCCTCTCTGTCTACATACTTTCCTCCATTCCTGCCATTCAACCTCAGGCATTCCCTCTCCCAGGCTCCTTGCACACAAGCTAGTAAACAGACTCTGTAGACAGGCTCTCGTATTATCACCTCTAGGAAGCCTTTTCCATTCCCTCAGGCAAAATCCATCTCTTCCTCATTAGGATTCCCATAGCATGGAGTTGATTTGTATGACCATTGAACAGGTAGGCTCAGGGGAGACAGGCCTCGGCTGCAGAACTGGAGGATGCTTTGTAGAATTCTCGTAAGGCAGTCTGTGTACAGTAGCAGAACTACCTGGTGCTGGGACTTTTATAGGCATTATTTCACTTTATCTTCTGGATGATCACATGAGGTAGACATTTTTATTGCCTCCATTTTTAGATTAGGAAATTGAACCTTGGAAAAATCAAGGAGCTGACTTGTCCACATTTAATCAGTGTGCTCAGTAATTGGAGCTCACTCCTATTGTCTGACTCCAGAGTGAATGACTGGGAGCCAGTACACATACTCCACACAATTCTGTGACTTTGTTTCAAGTTACTGGGGCTAAAACCCAGAGCCCCTTGTTTTTAGGCAAGTTCTCTACCGCAGAGGTATATTCCCAGACACCATATTTATTTATATTTTGAGACATGATCCTTTCTCAAATTGTTTACCTCCCCAGCTTTGAGGAAGACAGAGTGAAATAATGGAGTAAATGCTAGTGGAATAAATCAGAGATAGCTTCTGTTCCTTTATTCCCCATTCCATAAGGACAATAGACTGTCTGTGTAGATGCTGTGACCAGAGATCTAACCAGGCAGGGAGGGGTAATCAATAATCAGCAGGATGACACCATTAGACACAGCTACCCAGAGCCCACAGGTCCCTCCCACTAGGGTCTTAAATGAATCTTAACATATCATACCAATAGAGACCTATATTTATTCAGAGGAAGGTATGACCTCATAGAGTGCTATAAAAAGGGATGGGTAACTAAAAAGTATGTATTTCTTGCTTGTCCCAAAGCAATTACCACACCTTGCTATAAAATCTCAGAGTTTAGACACTGGCTTTTGGAATCAAGAGAAAAACAGCAGCCTAGAGACTCATTGTTTCTGCTTTTGGCCTTACTCAAACTATCACTAATAATGTCAAGGATTTTTTTGCCTCCATGGTGATGCTGCAGCTCACTGGCTGGGGAGAGTGCGGGGAAAGAAACTCAAATAAGGTGTGGCTTCAGAGAACTTGGTGTGTGTTCTGCATCTGCCATGAGGGAGGAGCATGTGAGGGAGGATGGGAGGAGCATGTGAGGGAGGATGGGAGGAGCATGTGAGGGAGGATGGGAGGAGCATGTGAGGGAGGATGGGAGGAGCATGTGAGGGAGGATGGGAGGAGCATGTGAGGGAGGATGGGAGGAGCATGTGAGGGAGGATGGGAGGAGCATGTGAGGGAGGATGGGAGGAGCATGTGAGGGAGGATGGGAGGAGCATGTGAGGGAGGATGGGAGGAGCATGTGAGGATGAGACACAGCCCCAGGTCTTTCTGTCTAGGTGAACAGACACAAAGACAAAACAGCAACCGTAAAAGGCCTTCTCTGTGTAGGGGACTATGAAGTTCCTGACTGTGATTAAGTCTTAGTTTGGGTGACTATGGCTGTGATGAATCACTGTGACCAAAGCAACTTGGAGAGGAAAGGGTTTATTTGACTTACACTTCCACACCACAGTTCATCGTCAGAGGAAGTCAGGACAGGAACTCAAACAGGGAGGGAATCTGGGAGGAGGCAGGAGCTGATACAGAGGCCATGGAGCAGGAGTGCTTACTGGCTTCTTCTCATGGCTTCCTTAGCCTGCTTTCTTACAGAACCCAGGACCACCAGCCCCAGGGTAGTCCTATCTACAATGGGCTGGGCCCTCTCACAGCCATCACTAATTAAGAAAACACTGCAAGCTTGCCTACAGCCTGAACTTATAAAGACATTTTCTCAATTACGATCCCCCCCCTCCACATACCCCATGACTCTAGCTTCTGTCAAGTTGACATAAAACTAACCCGGAGAGACTCTATCCAGACTCAGTGGATCAGGAGCTGCCCTTGTGGTCAGGAGCTGCCCAGGGGAACCCTGGGTTAAAGACTTGGAAAAACAGTGGGAATTATCCAAAGGAAGGAAGGAAGAAAAATGAAACTGAGACATGTACTGGGTTATTTCAGGTTTTTGTTATTTTTATATTTATTTATTTATCTATGTATTTATTTATTTTTGATATGTATGTATTCATGTATGCATGTAATGTGTGCATATCATGACGTACATGTGAAGCAAGAGAAAAGCCTGGAATACCAGTCTTTGCCCTTCACCTTGTTTGAAAGAGGCTGTGTGGTGATATTTGTATATCAAATAAAGATTGTCTAAAGATCAGAGGACAGAGTTAGCCATACAGGTCAGGCAGTGGTGACACACACCTTTAATCTTAGCATTCGGCAGGCAGAGGTTAATCTGGATCTCGGTGAGTTCAAGGCTAGCCTGGACTACTTGAAAATAATTCAATCCAAAAGAGAAAAAGAGCCAGGCAGTGGTGGTACATACCTTTAATCCCAGCAGTAGGAAGGTTGAGACAGGAAGTGATATGGCTGGGCACGGAAAGGAATATAAGGCAGGAGAAGACAGGAGTTTCACCCTTCCATTTTGGCCTTTGCTTCCCCATTCAATCTGAGGATTTGTGGAGATAGGATCCTCCCATTTCAGCTTAGGAGTTGGCAAGATAAGAAATGGCTATGGATTGTTCCTCTGTCCCCCTTATTTTTTAGCATTTGCCCCAATATCTGGCTCCCAGTTTTTATTACAAGATCAATTAGAATTGTTGCTACAAAGCTGTTTCTTACTTACCGTTACAAACACAAGGCTGGATTCTCCTGACTGCACTACTACACCATTTTTCATGTGGGTCCTGGGAACTTGAACTCAGTTTGTCCTCAGACTTTTATAACCACTACTTTACCCACTGATCATCTCCCCCATTACTTATTTATTTTAGAGACAAGGTCTTATCATGTGACTCATGTTCTCTGGAACTCACTATGTAGTCCAGGCTACCCTCAAACCAATTCCCATTGATCTTTCTATCCTGTCTCTTGAATGCTGGAACAAGTATGTACCTCCATGCTCAGCTAAAGCCTTATTTTGAAGGAAACATTCCATGAATGTCTTAGTTGGGTTTTTTATTGCTGTGAAGAAACATCATGACCACAGCAACTCTTATAAAGGAAAGTATTTAATTGGGGCTGGCTTACAGTTCAGAGGTTTAGTTCATTGTTTTCATGGTAGGAAGCATGGCAGCATGCAGGCAGACATGGTGCTGGAGAAGGGACTGAGAGTTCTAGGTCTTGATCTGCAGACAGCAAAGGGAGACTGTGTGCCACTGGGCATAGCTTGAGCATTTGAGACCACAAAGCCCACCCCACAGTGACACACTTCCTCCAACAAAACCATACCTCCTAATAGTGCCTCTCCCTACAGGTCAAGCATTCAAACACAAAAGCCTATGGGGACCATACCTATTCTATTCAAACCACCACAATCAGTGATAAAAGATTACAGAAATATAAATGGGATTAATGAAAATACAATTATTCTAGTAAAAATAGGTATAAATTAGTTTTATAAAATATAATGGATAACATATGCTGTCCCGCGCCCACTTCTCGCCCGCAAGAAAAGGCACGACACACATAGGATCCTTCTGCAGCAAAGCTTTAATGCTCCATGAGGGAGAGCATAAGCTTACATAAAATGGAGAGACCACGAGGTATGAAAGCCCAACTTTTATATAGACCAAAGGCCTCTGCCTTGGACGTGTCACCTTTCTATAGGCTGCAGCTCATTATCCCACATGACGCCACGGGAGAGGCGGAGAGACCAGTCTCGCGAGAGTACCAAAGGCATGCGCACTTGCTTTGTTTACTGACTCAGGCGGGTTGGCCAGCACTGGATATCGGTGCCACCTTGAGGAGCTGGGGCCAGCGGCTCCCAACAACCCCCCCTTTTTTCTTTTCTAAGCAATGAGGGAATCCTGTAAGAGGGTGGAGGCAGTGGTTATCCCCCCAGAAAACATTGTGGACTTGCGTGGGCGTCATCTCTAATCCCTCGACAGATCGAGATGCCCCCAGCCTGTCCTCTGCCTTTTGTTGGGAAGGGAATTAAGGCAGACACCCTTATGCAGGACAACATACCTCCCAGGACATAGCTATGTCCTGTGCGATGCCCTTGGCTCAACATTCCTCTCAGGAAAGGGGCCGAACACTCCACCCAGTGTAATAGACAGGACTGTCTTAGGTGTGCAGGAGCTGTTTGAGCCAAAACATCCCTATTGCTTTAGTATAGGTAGCCATACATCTACCGAGGCTCCTGAGTCTAGAGCCATTAAGGCTTGAGCCAAAACTGTTTTGTCTCTCGGACTTTGGATTCTGAGCCTGCAAACCATCTAGAGAAGAATGACCAGTCCTCTGCAAAAGGCTAGGCCAAACATATCCACCCCCACCCATTCCTTGAAGTAGGAGAAGGCTGAGGAAATCCATGGAGAAAACTCTCTGGTCAGCAACAGGTCTAGCCGAGTGGAATTGACCTGGACGATCGCCACCTGCAGGTCACGAAGGGTCTGCTCAAATTCAGACGACCAATTCTGTAACAAAAATTGAGAAAGGCTTTTCGAAAGATTAGCTGCCTTTGTAAAATTTTTATATTGAATAGAGGTTATGCATAAGCCAGCAAGTTTTTGCTCACACCCCAACTGTGCCATTTACTGAGGCGGACAAATCATTAACCGCTTGCGCAGTCTGCACTGTCCCTGAAAGTGCAAGAGCTGAGGCAGTCACTGAGGCCCCCATGGCAGCTGTGGCAACAATCTTTATAATAACAGCAGAGATTCCAAAATCTCTTTTTTGTCTAAATAGCTGCAAGCTACTGGGGGTCTCTACTGGTATGGGCATAAATCGTGGCATGTGGGCCACTACTGCAAAGAAATAAAGCTGAGCATCTCAGCATAAGGCATAAAAGCAATTATCAAATTTGTATCTCAATTTATCTACAATTTCTGAAGCATTGTTAACAATTTAAATAAATGGTGGCCAAATTGGGAGAAAATGAAAATATTTTAGGCGTGGCCCAACCTATACTCTTGGATTGGCAACTGGTCTATGGTATAACTGAATCTTTATCCGGCCTGCCTGAGCAAAAGGGAGCCAATTTTGGTTTTATCAAACTCTGTTTCTTTTTGCCAGGCTGCCGAGAAATTTTTTCTCTTTAACTCCAAACTTCTATTTTCTTTAATGCTAGGCCTAAATCTTTATCAGTGGTAAAAAATCAAGGGAAAACTTGTGTATTATACATCACCGGCATTGGCAGAGGGAAGGTGGACATTATCCCCCACCGCTGTTCTCTCCGGGTGTGATATGTTAGTAACATCTAACCCGTCAACTGGAGAAGGCAAGGGCTCTTCTTCTTGTAATATCTTTCTGGTGAGGCGCTCTGGGACCTGTGGAAAAACACAGACAACTCCCCGGGATCTTATTAAAATAGGATCCGGGCCTTTCCATTTATTCTCTAAAATATCTTTCCATTTTACTAGCTCTTTTGGCCGTTGTGGTTCTGAGCAATGTCGCTCAGCAGCATTTTGATAATTATCATCAATATTTAAAAAATTTATGGTAAGCAGTGCCAGGCAATTGACACTCTTGGCGTTGGGGGCAACATGGCGAGTCCCCGCTGAACGGGCCCAAAAAGATGTATCTGCACATTAATAGCTCTTAAGTCGTGTAACTGACGCCACCTTCCGGATTTCTTTTTAATCACAAAAAAACCTAGGCCTTGTCTTTGTTTAGGAATCTTGGGCGTGGTTTGTCCTTGCCCCAACCACCTCAGGCCCTGTCTTTCCTCATACCACGAGGAGCCAAACTTTAAATTTAAATTTTTAAGTTCCCGTACAGGGTACAAAGTGGGGGGACCAGGCTTTAGTTTCTGGTTCCCCAGCTCCCACATATTTTTTATCTTACCGGGGGGTCCTTTTTCCTTATTGAGTAGTTTCTGGTTTCTTAACTCCCCCATATTTCCGGGGGGTCCTTTTTCCTTATCGAGTATTGTTACTTTATGGCGCGCGCCTACCCTCACATGGCGCTCGGTTTCTGACATGCTGTCCTGAACTTCTCCCCTCACATCTCGCCCTTTAGCTATCAGATCTTTACAGGCCTTATCTTCTACAAAGTTCTTTAGGGTTCGCTGTACCATCTTAATATCACGCTGCTTAAGCAAGGAGTCTAGTGCTGTTACAATAGACTGGGAGGATCCCACGGACCGGTAGAAGCAAAAGGCAACCACGAACAACAGCACTGCTAAGACAAGCATCAAGGCCTCAAAAAATCCTTTCCAGGGTGGCAAAAGTCCCAAGCCAAAGTCCAGTTCAGACATATCTCTCCGAGCAGCCTACCTGCAGTTCTGAATCCACCTCGTCTCCGAGGGCTCTCCGACGGTGCAAATGGTGTTCAGTTCCCGGGTTTCGGCACCAGTTGTCCCGCGCCCACTTCTCGCCCGCAAGAAAAGGCACGACACACGTAGGATCCTTCTGCAGCAAAGCTTTGTTGAGACTGTGGTAGACTACGGGAACTTTTGAAGTTGAACTGAATGCATTTTTGCATTTTGATATAGCTACAAGCCTCTGGGGGCCAGGAAGTAGAATGTGGTTGTTTGAAATAAAGTGGCCTCCAAAGGGAGTGGCACTAGTAGGAGCTGTGGCCTTGTTGGAGAAAGTGTGTCACTGTGGTGGGCTTTGAGGCCTCCTATGCTGATATTACATCCCAGTGAGACAGACCAATTCCTATCGCCTTCATATCAAGATGTAGAACTCTCAGCTACTTCTCTAGCATCATATCTGCCTGCACACCACTTGATGATAATGGACTAAACCTCTGAAAACCTAAATAAACCCCCCAATTAAACATATTTCTTTTATAAGAGTTGCCATGGTCGTGATGTCTCTTCACAGCAATAAAAACCCCAACTAACACTCCCAAGTGCAAGATGAATACATTCCTTTATCTACACTCAACTGAGTGACCTGAGAGAAGAAGGGCTTTGAAATGTTTGAAAGTGTCATCGATAACAGCATGTTTGTGTATTCCAGAGCCCTGTAACCTCACTAGGACAGAGGACATTGTGAATGGACCTGTTCCAGCTGGGTACATTCTGAGTAACTGGAGAGCTGTCCTGGGATGGCATTTGTCAGCTGCCATCAAAGCCACCAAGAGGCTTTACAGTGACTGGAATTGCCAACATGCCTGGCAGTCATCTTCATTATCTTTATTGACAATTAGCTTTAATGGCAAAACAAAATAGTTAGGCGACAGTAAATCTGAAGCATGTAGCTTTTCTATAATAATAATAATAAAAAAGATCAGTGGTATGAAGGCAGGTTTACTAACTCCGGGTCCTTTCCCATGCACCAAAGTGATATGTTATTGGCTTACAGAGAGTGACCAGGAAAAATATTGTCACTGGGTTCATTAGCAGAATTAATGTTCCATGTGAGCTTCAAGCTATTGCTTTACAAATTACCTAAGATAATTAATCGAAAGTGTGTTGCAATAATGGATGACGTTTCAGCAACTTCTTCAACAGGATGCATTGACAAAGCTGCCAGTACCTAATACACCTCTCTGTTCCTGAGTAAGTCTGTTCCTTGGGGTGTTTTGCCAGTGCCTTGCCTATATTTAACAGTATGGTGAATTGACTTTGTCAAAGTCAATAAAGTTGTGACTGGCCTCTGTCACTCTCTTGATTTCAGGAAACAAAGCTAGGGACAATTTCAGTGTTCCTCAGTAGAGATGTTGTTACAGCCTTATTCAGAACACATCCTTGTGGTGAGGGCCTGACCCTCCACATTATAAGGCATCTATCATCTCCAGTTCTGAGACAGTAAATGTCAACAACCACACTCAATCATCTTAATGACTCCAATGTACTCCCATGGATCCTCGAGTTTCCCCTGAGGCAGTTGGACCAGTATTTCACAGTTATCACTAAATTTTCAGATGCTCCATGGCCTGCATATACGGTCACAAGTGATGGAAGCAAAACTGAGGGAGGAAGTAGAGTTCACAGAAAGTTAGTAACATCCTCCTTATGTGTAACAGCAATCTTAATTAATATTTTCAGAAAAAGCCAGGCACAGTGGCATACCTTTGTCAGCTTTGGGGACACTGAGGCAGAAGGACTGAAATTTGAAGGTCACTCTAGCATACGTATCAAGTTTCATGCCCATCTGAACCACACTGTAGAAATCCTGTCTCAAAGAACTCTGTGTGTGTGTGTGTGTGTGTGTGTGCATGAACACGTTCACACATATATTTATGCCTGTGATTCCAGTTCACTTAAAGTCTATGTAATACAGAAGTAGATGGTCATCTCTGGCAAATATCAATCATAAGGTAGGAGAGAAAACGTATTTTGCCTTGGGCGCCAGCCGAAATTCTTAATTGAAGGCACTTAACATTTCACTCAGGTAAGTGTTCTGGATAAGGATGCACAGGGTCTGAGCAAAATCAGAGCGACAGTTTGGTGATTAAGGCAGCAGCAGATCCATAGAATTTCATCATACTACATTGAGTTTAGTCCCAAGAGAGGACTTGGAAACACTTTCAAGATTAATCCATTTCCTTTTGCCAACTAGACTTTTTTTTTGGTAGCGTTTCATTGCCATGCCTTCCAACCCCAATGGAACACCAGTCCTCCACTAAACAGGAAGTGAAGCAGGAGGCCAAGCACTTTAACAACAAACCCCAAACCCCATTTCCTTGACAGGAGACTCCAATGTGTCAAATCCTCTTCTGTTGGCTCTCTCCTTGCTAGTCACCAATGGATTCGTTTATTCATTATACTTAATCACTCTGCAGATTTGCTGAGTACCCATGGGTGCTATTCTCAACATTGGATACAGCGATAAAAATAAAATACACCATGAATTAGTTACTTTTCTCATTGTTAGAATAAAATGTCTAACAAGAAGCAACTTACAGGAAGGTTCAGAGCGTTAGACCCATCTTGACGGGGAAGGCAGCAGGGATGCAGGGTGGCATGAAGTAGAGTTATGATAAAAAAAAAAAAAAAAAAAAAGCTCCAAGTGTTCAAACACATGTGTCTGAGGGGACTGGTCGCAATCAAAGCATACAAATGGCTCATAGAAATATGGAGAACAACTATGTGGCTTTGGAAAATCAGGTTAAAATCCCAGAGTAGCCTCCCCCCCCCCCCTTATTCTTTAATTCCATAGTATTCTGTCTTTAGGACTCAGCTTTCTCACTTCCAAAAGTGGGAGAAGCACTTCTATGATTGTTATAGGAATTAGAGGAGTCATTTGAAGGGGTGGGGACATGGCTCTGTGGGTAAAGTGCTCATGTGCAAGTATGAGGACCTGAGTTTGGATTCTCAGGACCAGTGAAACCCAGGTGTGATGGCATATGCCTGTAATTCCAGCACTGGGATGGAAGCAGAGTCAGAAAGCCACTGGGGTTGAGCCAAACCTATGAGTTCCAGGTACAGGAGAGACCCTGTCTCAAAAAATAACGAGTAGAGAAATTGAGAAAGATGCCCGATGTCAACCTCTAGTTCTGCACTCTCCCGTCACACAAACACATCACACACACACACACACCAAATAAACAAAAATGTATTATGACACTCCAAAAACAGTGCATGGCACATAAATGTAAGAATTCTTTCTCCATTCATATATTAAAGCCCAGTACACCACTGTCCTTCCCATACTCCATACTGGCATCTGAGTAAGACACATAGTCCAGCTTCCCCATCTATAGTGAGTGACACCTGCTTGTTAATAAACCATCAGTATTCACCGAGGCGTTATAAAGTTTGAGTGACTTGAACCATAAAGAAAACAATATTTTTATGGATCTCAATCCAAATTTGTATATATAATCAACATTTAAGTATGAATAAGTTTCGCTTCTCTTGGACTCACAGCATTCGATACACAATTAAAAGAACAAACAGTCCTGATAATAGCATATTATCTGCCAGCCCCTGTCTCCCAAGTGCTGGAATTAAATAGTATACCATCAGACCTGGCTTTAAGCCTTCTTAAAATTCCTTTTTACAAGTTGGAAATTTAGCCGGATGAGATTTTGCCCTGAGGTCACCACTTCCTTTTCCATTTCTTAATCGGTTTATCTCCTTGAATATAGGAGTTAGCTCCATTCCACTTTCTGGTGCTCTTTTTTCTGCAAATGTTTTTCCCTGCTCAGCTTGCTCCTATCATTATAAATCTTCATTAGAGTTAACACCAGTAACCACACAACAGAGTCTATATTAGGCTGTTTTGCAATTTCCCCTGCTAAGGGAATTAATCCAAATCTCTTTACTTTAGCCTCAGGCAAACTTGCTGGACAAGGGCAAAAGGCAGCCACTTTCTCCACCAAAATATCACAAGAACAATTTCTAGGCAACATACTATATTTCTTCTCCTCTGAAACCACTTGAGCCAGTCCCCATAGCTCAAATCGCCCTTAGCACCTCGGTCTTCTGTGCTCCTACTAGTAAGGCCTATTAAGCAGTGCTTTACACATTCCACTTTTTTCCTAACCCAGACTCTCAAAGTCCACATTCCTCTAAACAAAAACATGGTCAGGCCTATCACACAATACCTTAGTCTTAGCCCTTCTGTCTTAGTCACGGTTTCTATTGCTGTGAAGAGACACCATGACTATGGCAACTCTTACAAAGGAAAAACATTTGACTGAAGGGCTTACATTTTCAGAGGTTTGCTCTACATCATCATGGAGTGACCTGATAATGTGCAGGCAGACCTGGTGGTGGAGAAGTAGCTAAGAATTCCGTATCTTGATAAAAAGGCAGCAGGATGTGTTCTGTCTCACTGGGTGTAGCTGAAATATATGAGACCTCAAAGCCTACCATCCCAGTGACACACTTCCTCCAACAAGGCCACACTTCCCAGCAATGCCACTCCCTTCGAAAGCCATTTTCTTTCAAATCACCAAAGGGAGTAAGACCAAGAAGAAAGCTATGGGGACACTGTTTCCAACTTTAAACTTACCTGGACTCAGTCAGTTCTTCATGTTCTTTGCCTTTGAGTATCCATTAACATCACCAGATAAGGCCTGGTCCATGGGGAGTAGATTCTATCATCCTAAGGGGCCTTAGGCTTTGTCATAGCCATGTGTCCAATATCAGGTGACCGACGATGTCTTATCACAATTTGTTTAAGACAAACCTCCTCCTCCAGCTCTCAGCATCCCATGCAAGGGAAGGTTGCCATGTCAACAAGTTCCAGAGATCTCAGGACAATTCTTTTGTAGAGACCTTTAGAAAACTTCATTTTATATGGGAGGGAAAAACTCTAAGTGAAAAAATGGATGAGGTGAGGTTTTTCCTTTCCACTGGAATGTGGTGTGGTGCCTAGGAATGTCACCACCATTGTGTGACCAGTTGGTAGAAGAGAAGGCTGTAACTACCCCTTTCCTGATGGGATCGCCTAGGACCTGTCCAAGACTGTCAGCTCAAATCAAGACTTCTTGAAATGTTAAAAACAGAAACAATAACAGCAATATCCAACTTTTATTTGATTAAACTACTGTGATACATTTTTTTTTCTGTTAATCATGAGTACAAACCTGGTTGATTTATCAGGTTTTAGCTCTTCAAAGATTTAAGAATCATAGTCTTGGAAATTTTGACATGAGAATATTGCTCTCATAGCAGAACCATGATTGGAATCTAAGTACTTAACCCATTGTGGTGGTTTGAAAGAAAATGGTCTCTAAAGGGAGCAGCACTATTAGGAAGTGTGACTGTTGAAGTAATGGTGTCTTGCTTGAGGAAATATGTCACTTGGGTTATGGCTCTGAGGTCTCTTTTATGCAAGTTTCACTCACTCTGACACTCAGTCTACTTCCTGTTGCCTGAATATCTACATGAAGCATCTTCTTCTCCAATACCATGTCTGCCTGCAAACTGCTTTACTCCCAGCTGTGATGATAATGGACTAATTATAAGCTACTCTGTCAATTAATTTTTTTCCTTTATAAGAGTTTCCATGGTCACAGTGTCTCTTTACAGCAATAGAAACCCTAACTAAGAAACCCATCTTAGATGACATATTTCTTCTTTCTCTGACTGTTGGAGATTTGGGATATTTAGCATATTTGCATAATGACAGAGCTACCACTGCCCACAAAAAGCAAAGCCAGGTGCCATGTGTTGAGAATGTCAGGACTGGCCATCTCCAAGGTGTCACTTAATGTTGTGGTACAATTATGATATGGAAAGGAGACAAGTATTTTCATTAACATGTAGAGACACAGTCACAAGCCAAGGTGCCATGGATATTACATGATGCACCTGAGAAGCTTTATGCTGGCTGTCCAGTGGGAGGAAGTTACCTTTTTATTCTTGGGAGAAGCAATGGACTGAAAGTCAATATTCTGTTTCTTGTTTCTATGTAAAAATTTGGATTTATCATAAAATTTTTATTTAGTCTTTCTAAGTGTCATCTTTTCAACTAAAAAATATGGATATAATCATGTTTTGTTAGACTTTACACAACTGCTGTAGAAAGCAATTTAGATGAATTGAATAAAACTCACTTATAGCATACTTGCTATGCAAATTTTAAGATATTATCAATTACCATAACCACTTCATTTCTAGCTTCACAAAATAGATGTGATCATTGTCATCATTTTATCATCTTATTCTCTTCAAAGTTTGACTTTGAAGAGATATGCCTTGCTTATTTCATGTAGGTAGCATTTTTCAGAGAGGATAGTCCCCCAAGGAATGCATTGTGATGCTTTGAGGTTTAAACACCTTTGCTTCCCATACAGCTAGTTCATGAAGACAAGTATGACCTCTGTAATTCCTGAGAAAAGCTATCCCTTAGCATCTTGAATTTTAGGTATATTAATCAAGTTATTGTGTTGAAGAACATTTCTCAAATACAAAACACCATTTAAGAAAAAGGTTGAAGAGCTATAAATGCCAACATGTAGTTAGCTATGCCATGAATTCAGATTTTATGCGAGAAGATACTGTGTTTCTGTTTTTGTTATAAAAATAGAAGATAAAGTAAAAAGCATGTTCAAATCCCTCCACCACCACTCCCACCATACCCACCATGGCTCTGCATGCCCTGAAAGATGTTTTTATGTTTAAAGTGTCTACAGTATGCACCCATTCCCCAGAGACAAATGCCTGCAGGCAGCAGGAACTGGTGTGTTTGGGTCACATCTCTGCAATCCTGTACATTGCTCAGAGAACCAGGTGTCAATATGGCACCTTTAAAGACAAAGCTGCATTTTCAGACTGGACACCTGGAAGCCTGCAGCTGACCCGATGATTGGGTGTGAGAACTCAGACTGGAAAGGATGTTATTTACCTAATGGTGAAAACTAAGAGATTGATTTGGCTGCTTCTTTTAGAGTTAGAACAGTAGGAAAACAGAACTATATGAAGAGAAGTACTGAAGTGGAAACCTTCAAAGAGATAAGAAGCTGCTGTGTGGCT
The DNA here is from genome assembly GCA_033318265.1 of Phyllotis vaccarum. Taxonomy (NCBI): domain Eukaryota; kingdom Metazoa; phylum Chordata; class Mammalia; order Rodentia; family Cricetidae; genus Phyllotis; species Phyllotis vaccarum. Next base: position 146,580,405 of record JARWLC010000002.1, read on the forward strand.
CAGAAGAAGAACACTTGTCCAGCATGTACAAGGCCTGGATTTGGTTGTCTGTCTGTCTGTCTGTCTCTCTCTCTCAATGAAAGCCTGTGGAGGAGAGAGGGGGAGGGAGGAAGGGAGAGGGGGAAAATATGAAACAGTCATGAGTAAGAAAGGATGAGTCAATGATCTCTGAGATGACAAGGTGAATTGTCACTTGACCATCCATTCCAGGTTTGCCAGATGGTGCACAGAGCCACTATTGTGCTCTAAGTAGTGACAAGGTCACCATAGTTCTATAGGGACTGAATCACCACATTAAGTCTATGTCCTCTTCATTTCCCTCTTGGCTCTCCTTCTAGTCTGTTATTCTGAAGCTTCCAAATCCACCTCTATTCCAAGTTCCCAGAAAACCTAAATATGCTCTCCATTTATCTGGGCACATACTTTTGTTGTTGTTATTTGCTTGGTGGTATTTTGAACGGGAGCATTCATTTATCTTGTTTGATAATTTTTTTTCTTACACATACCCACATCATCATCATCATCATCATCATCATCATCATTATCATCATCATCAACCCATTTTGCTAAACATATTTTTAGGGCTGAGATATAGCTCAATGGTAAAGTGCTTGCCTACCATGGACAAGGCATTGGGTTTGATTGCCAGAACCAAAAACAGCCAGTCAAAGCCCACTGCTCTATTTGTTAATTGTGTCTTGAATGCTCATAGAACATTGTCCCTTCTACCTCATTGTGGAGAGACATGATAGATAAGATAATAAAAGACTGTATAACTGTTCTCAATAAGGAGTCATGATGAGCAGAAAGCAAAAGGACACAGAGCACGGAGGAAAAGGTCAGGGGAGACTAGAGCTTTGTGGTTCAGCAGGAGCTGCAAATGTGAGTCATTTGTCAAGGGAAGCCATCCCTAAGAAAGCTTTGAGAAGTTAGAAGGTGAGAAGAATGTGCTTCATGCTGCAGTGTGAAGGCTGACAAATTGATTGCCCTTCCAGCTTCCAGTGGACCGGTAGCCAGGGACCTGGAGAAGAAGCAAACTCATGCTCAGGCTAGAGACCAGATGCAGTGACTTTCAGCCTGTGCCTTAGAAACACCGTCCAGAGAAGAGGCCCCATGTGTGTTTAGCAGCCTGTGCATCATCCTGGGCCTCCCCTTTTTGTAGGGATGTGGGAAAGCTAATCCTGAAAATTTAAAGTTGCAGTATCAAATAAAAATGATCAGAGGGCAGGCAGAAAATGCCTCCCATAGAGAAAACATAACTAAGAGCCTCAGCAATTGGGTGGGGTGGTGTAGGCCCAGGAGAGCAAAAGAAAATACAGAGCTCAGGGACATGCTCTGTACCTCTGGAACTTGAGGCAGGCCCAATGGTGAAAAGAATGTGTAGTCTGACAAATGGTTTGGGGGTTCTCAGTGTTTTAAAACACAAGTACTTACTCTAACCTGACAGTGCACACACATGACCTTCTAGATGGAGTAGTCTTAAACATGAAAACACTAAGATCATTGAGATAAATTAATCAACAAATTTCTTATGGATCATTGGAATAAAATAACCAATGAATATTTTATGGTAATTAATACAAGAGCCTTTTCGTGAAAGCATGCAATTTTTACACTTGATTCCACCACTATTTAAAACTTAAAAAAAAATAAAAACAAGCAAAACAGTACAAAAGACAAGATATAGGTTTGGGTAAAATGTTTCCAGCCAAAATATTAACACAGAGAGAAGCACTGTCTGGTGGAGAATTAATGCAAATGCACGTGATTGTCTTTCTGTATGCTGTGAAGTACCATTGGATAATAAAGGAACTGTTTTGATCTATGGCAAGCCAGCTTATAGGCAGGCAGGAAATCCAAGCATAGATAAAGGAGGAGGGTGGCCTTAGAGAGAGATGCTGTGAACTGCTGCTGAGGAGGAGGATGTAAAGGAATTCAGGTAAGCCATGGGACATATGGCAAAACAGATTAATGGAAATGGGTTGAATTAAGATGTAAGAGCTAGCCAACAATAAGCCTGAGCCATAGGCCAAGCAGCATGTAATTAATATAAGCCTTTGTGAGATTATGTGGGGTTAAATGGCAGCTGGGCTGTGAATAGGTTTGAATCTTAGGTCTATGCTGGAAAGGCCAGGCCAGAAACTCACACTACACTCACACATTGCTTTTGTTGTGGCAAAAAGACATATAACATGAGATCTCCCCACCAGAATTCTAAAGAAAAAAATAAAACTCTTAATTTTCTGTTTCTACGCACTACTCAGTGCCACACTTTTCTGTTTTACATTTGTTCATTTTTGTGTGCACTGAGGGGATGGTATTGAAGTTAGATGACACCTGGCAGATATCTCTCTCCCCATCCTGTGGTTATGGAGAATAGAACTCAGGTTGTTAGGCATGGAATCTAAGCATGCTGAGCCATCTGAGAAGCCCAACCCACACTTTTGACATGTATATGGGGTTTATCTACTGGATACCAATGGATCTCCAGTAATTTATCTCAGTTCAGACACTATAGTCACAGGTTGTGGACTCAGTCCTGTAACACTGTACCTACTTCACTTGCAAATCACAACTAATAGGTTGCAACCTATATTGCCAGCCCAGTTAATTGACTGTCAGCTGAGAGTTTCTGCAACCCTCTTCTCAGACTTAATTTGCTACATCTGCTCACAGAAACATCTATGTTTAATAAACATCTGTGTCTAATAAATGATAAAAATGAAATGAACAATTAGATGAAGAAGACGAATAGAATAAAAACTATGGAAAGACAGAAAGATAGAACCTCCATGCCCTCTCTGGGCACATCAATCTCCTGGCACCGTTATGTTATTATTATTATTTTTTTGTCTTATCTTTTGGAGACTTCATTTTGTAGTCATGATTGATCACATCACTGGCCATTGGTGATTGCCTTAACCTTTGGCTCCTCTTCCCTCCCTGGAGATGAGCTGGTAGAGCTGAAGAATCCAAACTTCTGATTGCATGGTCGTTTCCTTGGTAACCAGCCCCTATCCTTGTGCTATCCAGGAGCTCACCAAGATAGACATCATTAGAAAAGAAGGTGTTCCTATCACAAGGAAACAAGGGATTTAGAGCTCTGTGTCAGAAGTTTTCATCAGGCAGTACACTACTCTATGTATTTTACTCTATATTAAAGCTCTATGCAGAAATGAAAGATTCTTCAAGTGTCCCTATGTCTGAGGGGCTTAAGGAGTTCTATCTCAGGAACTCAGGAAAGACACTATATTTTGGGATCTTCACTTTTAATTTTAAATTGACTTCTTTCTTTGGAAAGTGGCTAAAAATGTAGCTGAACTCTGGTAGGGTTTCATTTTCATGGATGGTTTACTAACCGGGCTCTGACCTGTGGTCAGATGTCTTCACAGGATAATTGAGTATTCCAGCAGGTGACCTGGGGGCTCTTGTGTTACTGGCACCTAGTGTGTTCCTACTGAGACAGCTGCTGTCTAGGAGAACCATGGCTTGGAAAACAGTTAGATTTATTAATGCTTGTCGGGGGTTGGGGGGGAGAATGCTAACTTCAGGCAGGGGACTGTACCCAGAACCAAAAAAAGGACCCATCTTAGGTAGGGTTCAGTTGTTGTCATGAACACCATGATCAAAAGAAACTTGGGGAGGTAAGGGCTGATTTCAGCTTGCAACTCTCAGGTCCTACTTGTTGCTAGGAAAGTCAGGGCAGGAACCTGGAAACAGGAACTGACTCAGAGGCCACCAGAGGAATGCTGCTGATTATCATGCTCTTCGTGGCTTGCTCAGCCTGCTTCTACATAGCATCCAGGACTACCAACTCAAGCTGGCAACACTTTTTAAGTTAGATTTATTTTTTAATTATTCATATTTGCGTGTGTGTGTGTGTATGTGTGTGTGTGTGTGTGTGTGTATGTGTGTGTGTGTGTGTGTGTATGTGTGTGTGTGTGTGTGTATGTGTGTGTGTGTGTGTGTGTGTGTGTGTGTGTGTGTGTGTGTGTGTGTAGGTGGTGATGGGATATGGGGTATGTGCATGTGAGTGCAGGTGCCAAAGGGACCAGAAGAGGGCATCAGATGCTCTGTCAGTTGTGAGCCTGATGTGGGTGCCGGGAATCAAACTTGGGTCTTCTGTAAGAGCAGTACATGCTCTTAATCACGGAACCATCTCACTAGTTCCCCAAGCAGTTTTCTATTTGTTGGGGTTAAAGAAGGTGAGATCACATCCTGGGGTGGAGAGGAGGGGTACCGTGCGATTGAAGAGTGGTCAATTATTGTATGTCTACAATCTCTGTATAAGATGAATGTAGGAGGTTTTATCTACATGTTCCATAGAGAAGCAGCTCCAGGCAGTTGTTTAGTGTAAATTCTAGACTGACCATATGGAGGAAGAAGCAGTTAAGAGGAAACTATGTCATAGATGTCCTAACGTGGCTTCTTAGAAAAGCTACTTAACCCTATCTTCAAAAACACACCAAGTAACATAAAATTACAAGTGCCCAGTAACATATGTTTATTACACACAATATCACAAATATTTCTAATTGTGCATCATTTTATAGCAGGTCTTAGAACCTTATCAGATTGCTTAGGTGACTTTCTATACTCACTAATAACTTTCAATTTCCAAGTCTTCCTTGCTCCTGGATTCTACACTCCAACTCCATTAATTTAACCATCAACATGTCATATAATCAGAGTCACACAGTACTTTTCCTATGACTGTGTTATTTCATTTAGCCTCAAGGACTCAAGATTTATCTGCACTACAGTGTGTTCCATATTTTATTCCTTTTAAAGGCCAAATTATATTTGATTACAAGTTTACGCTCTACATTTTAAAGGCAATATGGTTTAATGTGGGTCACAGTTTGATAGCATCCAGTCCATTATGGTAGGGAAGGCCATGATGGCAGAAATAAGAAGTGAGGAGGGTCACCTTTCTTCCAAAGGAGGGACAGAAAGAGAATGTTGTGCTGATCTGCTCATTTTAGTTCCTTACCCCCCACCCCTTATTCAATCCAGAGCCAGCCTATAGAAAGGGCTATTTACAGAATGGGCTCTCATCCTCCGGTAAACCTCCCTGGAAGAGCCCTCACAGACAGGTAGAGATGTGGCTTCCAGGTGATTCTCTCTCTGTCTCTATCTCTGTCTCTCTCTGTCTCTGTCTCTCTCTCTCTCTTTCTCTCTCTCTCTCTCTCACACACACACACACAAACACACTGGTGAATTTGAAGAGACGTTTGAGAATCCAATTCCCTTTAGCTTCTGAGTATTTAAGAAAATTTTCCAGAGCTTGATGAGGTTTTAGCATATTCTGATGTTCACTGATCTGTAGGTACATGCATGGGTGTGTCTGCCTTCCAGCTCATAGGGACTGTGCTGCTGTGGAGACTGTTATGGAAGCATCTATTTTAACCCTTGGTTGCATTTTTCTGCATTGGCAATTATGCCTAGAAGTAGAATCGCTGGTTTATATGATAATCCTGCTTTTAAATTTTTGAGGCATCTACATGTTATTTCCTATTGTGAGCACATTTTACATTCTCACTAAAAGTGTGCAAGGGTTCGAATGTAACAACACCCTCACTAAGTCCTGCTGTTTTCCATTTGCTTTCAACAGTGGCCATCTTAGCATATATTACATATTGTAATGATTATAGCCTTGTTTCGTATTTCCCTGGTGATTAGCAATGCTGGGCATATTTTACAGACCTGTCAGCCAGTGTGTGTCATATATGGAGAAATATCCGAGTCTCCAGCCACTTTTAATTGTACTATTGTTTTTACTTCTGTTAGTTATAAGAGTTCTTTGTAAATTTTGGAAAACAATCTCTTATCAGGTAGGTAGTATATAAACAAATACTTTCTTCACTGAGACAGCAAAGTGGCTTAGTGGGTAAAAGGTTCTTGCCACCAAACTTGACTACCTGTATTTGATCCTAAGACCACACAGTGAAAGGAAGAGCCCAAACTGACTCTCAAATCTTCTTCTCTGATCTATGAATGTGTGCAGAGACATGTTACCCCCCCCAACACACAAAGAATAAATAAAATGTACATATTTGCTTAAAGTCCACAGATGCTTTAAAATCCCTGTTGGTTATTTTTTCTGGTGCCCAGTAGTGTTTTGAGTCTATGTGTTCTCACTTACCTATTTTTTGTTGTTGTTGTTGTCTGTGATTTGGGGATTGTTAGAAAGAAATTGTTATAAAGCACGATATTCTTCTGATTCACCTCTGTATTTCCTTTTAGGAATGTAATTCTTCAAGACTTACATCTAAATCTTTAATCCAGTTTGAGTTCATTTGCCCGTGATATAAGTGGGAGCTATGGCTCACTAGCTATTTGAGATGAGGTCATTCAGTTCCTTCACTTTTTATTTGTTAAAGTGACTGTGCTGGCATCTTTCTGAAATCTGTGTGCATATGCTTAGGCTTATTCTTGTTCTCCCATTCTGTCCCATTGGCCTCGGTCTGTCCTTATACAATCACCATACTGCTCTGATCGCATCAGCTTTATCATATACTTTGGAGTCAGTATATGTGATAACCCAGCCATGTTCTTCTCTTATAAGATTGTCTTAGCTAACCTTTTATGGTTCCATAAAAATTTTTGGACTTTTAAGTTTTTTTGCAAGCAAAACAAAACAAAAAATTACTGAAATTTGAGTAGAGATTTCATTGAATGTGTAGGTTAGGTAATTTTAACCATATGATATTGTCCAATCAGCGAACACACCATTTTCTCATTTGCTTGTGTTTTCTTGAATTTCATGTAATTCCATTCTTATGCTGACTTTGGTCTTGGTCTATTCTTAGCTTTCCTGATTCCTTGTGGGATCTAATTGGGTTGTTTCTTTGAGACGTGTTCAGTGTGCATGTCGGTATGCATCTCTATGGCCTTCCTCCTTAACTGCTTTTGCTATGTGCCATCAGCTTGGAGACTTTTGTTTTTGTTTTATTTTGCCAAGATGTCTTTGATTTTTTTTTTATTTCTTCTTTGACTTGGTTAGCCAAGAATGTGTTGTTCAGTTTCTACATACTATGATTTTTCTAACATTATTTATTTCTGGTGTCACCCATTCAGGTCAGAAAGAAAAATGTGTGGTATAATTTCAACTTTCTTAACCTAGTTCATGTGACCCAACACAGATGTCCATCCTGGATAAAACTTTGTGGTGTGTTCTTGAGAAGAATATGTGCTGTCCTGCTTCTTGGTAGAATGTTCTGGGCATGTGTGTTAGGCCCATCGACTACATTGTTTATGTCCTCTGGTTCTGACATTGGCTTATGGATCTACAAGTTTTATCCCCTGTTAAGATCACATCACTGAAACTTTCTGTTCAATATCTCCTTCAGATTCATCAATGTTCACTTCACACACTGGATTCTCTAATGCTGGGTGCACACAGAGTTATGTCTTCCTTTGTCCTGGTCCTTTCATCATCTAATACTGCCTTTCCTTCTTGTGAAGGGTTTCTAGAATACTACAGTCATTCTGTCTGGTGTAAGTGTGGCCTGTCTACTGTCGTTGGTTGCCATTGGCATGAAATAAGTGTTCAGTACTTTTCTTAGGCTGTGTTTCCTCAAATCTTCAGCCAGCGTTGGCACACAGCAGACCTTAGCTGTCTCAGAATCCACTCAGCTACTCTGGGCTTTAAGCTTGATGAGATTAACACTTTTGCACTCAGAGTAATTTACTCCTGGCATGTGTTAGTAGTTCTTGTCTACCGTACAGCCTTTCTGTTTCTCTTTCCCTCTCTTGTTATCTCCCCTCTATTTTGCTAATGTCTGATTGCAGTATGATTTAACAACCTAAATTCACTATTTCACTATGTAGAACAAGATAGCTTCAGATTCACAGAGCCCTGTCTGCCTCTCCCTCTTGAGTGTTGGCGGTGAAGACATGCGCACCATGCCTGGCCCTTGTATATCCTTCACAGGTCTCTTCCTTGTGGTTACCAAAGGACTTGTGTAAATTCTGACAATCTATTTTAAGATAGTAACAACTTCACTTGTAGACAGAAACTCTACTCTGTAACTACTCACGCCACCACATTTTACTTACCGACCCCTCCAGTGGCATTTTTACTATTGTACCTATAGCAATATGTTTTATACTTATGGTGATTTTAATGCTTTTTAAAAATTTTTGTTACATACCATAATTAAAAAGTTCTTTCCTTCCCCATTGCCATTTTTACTTTCTTCCATATTTGTGAATATATTCACAGTTGCCATGGAGCTTCACATAGTCATGTTGCTGTTTGGGTTTCTTTTGTCTCAGCTTGAAGGATTCCCTACAAGGGAATCCTGGGAATCCTTGTAGGGAGAATCTAGTGGCGAGAGATTTTCCCAGTTTGTGTTTATCTGAGAGTCTTTATTTCTCCAATTTTGAAAGGTCCCTCTGCTGTCTTCTATTGTATTTCCTACCCTTGTATACAATGGGTCAGAGCTACTTTAGAAATTCTTTGTCTTTGCTTTGTGTCTTTGGTGTGAGCTTCATTATACTCAGTCCTTTGGGCTTCTGGAATCTGAGTATAATTTATTTGGCCCAACTTGGAAGTTTTCATTATTGATTGACTTATTGTGAGACAGGGTTCCCCTATGTAATATCGAGAGTGAGGCTGGCTTCATGGTCTTCCTAGTGGGGTATTCTGAGTATGGGGGTGCAATGTTTGCTGCTGTGTTTGGTTCATGACTTTTTTTATAGCAAATGCCTGCTTCTTTCTCTTTTCTTGCTTGCTCCTCTGACTGGACAGTTCCAAATGACTTGTCTTTGAGATGCTTCCTCTTTCCTCTGCGTCACAAAGTTTGCCATTGAACCTCTCAGGTGAAATTTTCAACTGTCACACTCACCAGCTCCAGCAATTGTATGACACTTTCATGTTTTCTCTGTTGTTGGTGACTATTTTGCTTTTGCAGCACCCTTCGGTGCTCAGTATGCACCTTTGTGGTGGTTATTCTGAATTCTCTGCCGTCTTCTCAGGTGATTTATTCTTATGTTTCTTTACAGTTGGGCTCTGGCTACTTGGCCACGTCCTCATGTTTCTTCATGTCCCTTATAACAGCCCCATCTTCCTGAACTGTCTTTAGAGAAAGACCATTACGAGCAGGCTGCCTGGATATAGTGGTCTGAATGAAAATGGCCTCCCACTGCCCCATAGGAGGGGTGCTATTAGGAGGTGTGGATTTGTTGGAGTAGGTGTGGCCTTGTTGGAGGAAGTGTGTCACTGAGGGTGGCTTTGAGGTTTCATGAGCTCATGCCAGGCCCAATATCACTCTCTCCTCTTGTTGCCTGCATATCCAGCAGTAGAACTCTAAGCTCCTTTCTAGCACCATGTAGGTGTGCACATTGTCATGCTTCCCACAATGATGATAATGAATTAAACCTATGTTCATAGGTTATATATAAGCCAGCCCCAATGAAATGTTTTTCTTTGAAGAGTTGCTGTGGTCACAGTATCTCTTCACAACAATAGAAGCTCTAAGAGAGATTGGAGATTCTAAGTTTCCTCAACCCCTGTGGTTAGATTTGTGCATGTAAATTCCCAGTTACAGGGTTTTCCTATTTTGTGAGGAGCATAATCTCTTGTTCCCAGTTTGGCTGTAGCACTGTAGGTTCTCTGGATCTGATTCAAGCATTCCAACTCCGTTCGGCAGACCCCAGCCTTCTAAAGCATGCCCAATCCTATTAAAGCTTCCAGCTAGCAAAGGCAGAGCTCAGCCCTTAAGAAGATGCCAGGATGCACACTCTCAATGCAAATTAGAGGATTTCTCTTGATTATTCCCTGCTGAGGTGGGGAAAGACCCATACCAACTGGGTGTGTGCTAGCTGAAATTTCATCGTTGCTTTCCATGCTCTTCTAGCTCCCTCTTCTGTGGAGGTAGCACATGCACACATGCATGCACATGCGTGTACACACACACCTGGAGCAAGTCTTAATGTTGAAATGTATGTTTCAGTCTCTCTTTTATTCCTCAGAGTGAAGACAAAGGTTGTGATTTTTCTCCCAGCCACACACAGAGAGCTGGGGGAAAGCTTGATGTGGATCCTATGTCCTTTCCTGGAACTCGTGTTTTAACTGTTTTCTGAGTTTCTCCCAGAAGGAATAGCTCTGTCCAAGGGTGAACCAGCATCTCTGTCAGAGGAAGGGCATGCTGGGATTCCTTATCTGTCATGTTGTCATAACTGCATCCTAAAAGGTTTTTAGAAAATATAGAAAAAATTTAGCTTTAAACATATTCTATCAGCCACATGTGTTTGGAAGGAATAATCTCATTGTTGCACTAATTTTAATAATATAGTATATTAATTTAGTATATTCTTTTGTTTTGTTTGTTTGTTTTTTGAGACAGGATTTCTCTTGTGTAACAGCTTGGCCGTCTTGGAACTTGCTCTGCAGATCAGGCTGGCCTTGAAATCACAGAGATCCACCTGCCTCTGCCTCCCAAGTGCTGGAAATGAAAGTGTGTGCCATCTCCCGGCTCAATGTGATATATTCTTAATATTACTACTTCAGTGTATAGTCATTGCATTGCGAAGTTATTAACATTGTACAGTAATTGTTTTTATACTAAGGCTTTGATACTTTGGGTCTCTTTTATACTTTATGGTACATTTCAATGCCTAATCAAAGTTCAGCTAATCAATAATCACTTCAGAGTCAAGCCGCAGCTACTGCATTTGAACAGATATCTGTAATATAAGTTTGCTCCTATAAACAAATGAATAAATTAAAATAATCAGAGGGTTAGGGCAGGATAGAAGTGGGAAATTCATAGAGCATGAGAAGAGAAGTAAGTCCCTCATCCCAGAGTGTGTTAATATTGATATCTGTCCAACTGGGAGTCAAGAATTTGCTGTGGAGATTGGCTACATAGAGATACCATTCCTTTTTTGTGTGAAGGTATTTCAAACGAAAATTTTAAAATAGCAATGAATTATGCCTAAGCATATGTGACCTTTCAGTTCAACAGCCTCTTTTCCCAACTGTAAAGCTATAACTTTTTGAGAATGTCACAAACAAGATTATAAAGTTTGTTTACAACCAAAGCATATGTCTTCATTCTCTGTAACCCAGTGTAGGAAGAATTCCTTTGATGCTTTTGGCCTATGTTTTTGTCTTATCAGCCTATACTTCTCAGTGTTCCTCATGAATCAGCCCATGGCCTCATTATGGAGGGAAAATAAACAAATGAGTAAACAAACAAACAGAGAAAGGAAGAAGAGAAAAGAAAAAGGAAAGAAAAAATTCCTTAGAAACTCTTTGAACAAGGAAAAGGTAGCCATAGTAAATGGTGGCTATTAAAGTACTCTAGCAAGACTCTTGAGTCTGCTTACATGTCTTGTGTGTGTACTGTCTTTTCTGGAGTGTGCTCTTCTCTCTTTCTTAACACAGGCTCAAATCTACGCTATAACCTTTTCTTAATAAGCCCCAGCTTTGCTCTACACTAGCTCACCCTGCAGCTCTTTCCTGCAGGGAAGTTAAGCATCCCCATCTATCTCACTTGAGTAGAGAAACCCCAGGCTGCTGTAGGCAGCACAGCAGGGTTGCTCTAGGCACCTTCCTCTCCGGCTGCTGTTGACAACATAACTTGGGGCCATTTATGGAGGAGAAATATAAATAGAACCAAAAAAGTTTTGTTTTGTTTTTTCCCTTAAAGATAAACACAAATTAGAAGGCTGAGAACCATGCACCCTCTACTGTATAACCCTGAAATGTAAGATAAAGGATAGCAAGGCTTCTCCATGGTTCCTCCATAGCTGCTTTTCCTGGACAAGAGGATGTACTTCCCTTCCAGGGCTCATGGGCTATTGGCATTTACATCTTTGCTGAAAGGTAGTGATGAGATGGCCACACTGGCTTGCTTCTTGCTTCTGGAAATGAGTCTTCCACTCATCCACTCAACCCATTTTTTTTCTTCAGAGTTTAGATTGAAGTCAGCAAAAGTGGCCTTAATTTTTTTCATAGGATGTGGTATTTTTAGCAAAGGTTTTCATGATACTTAGGTGTCTTCTTTATATTTCTGAGTGGTTTAAACGTTCATTTTCTTCTGACGGTTGCCTTTAAATTTCTTCTGAAACAAATTTTTCTTCTCCACTGAGTTTTCCAGGGATCCTTCAGTTACAGTGACTGATCTCCAAGTGACTTCCTGCTGGATTCCATTTCTAGAGGAATCATTTTTCCCCCCTAAGGAGAACCTGTGAATGCTATTGAGTCTGTTGGCAAGTTTGGATTTCTACAGAGCTAGTGCCCGAGGAATAGTGTTCATGTCTAATGAGGAAACTCCCAGGCCCCCGGCTCCAAAATCTGTCTATACATCTACCCATGGTTAGTCTAAGTCAATCAGTCATTGATGAGAACAAGAAGTCTTTTCTGTGGTTGAATAAAAAAGGACTAGCTGCTCTTCAAATAAGGACAGAAAAGAAGAAGGTAGTGCTTTATTCCCTACTAGGCATTGCCATTTGAGAGCAGAGCTGGACACAATGGCTCAGTTAAAGAATATATACCATTAAAATGAGAAATCTGGGCCAGACCAGCGCAGGGTGCAAGGAACCGTGGGCCTCCAACCATACTGAATATCACTTTAAAGGACTTCGCCAGGTGCATATAACTTAAAATGATGTTCCTAATTGTTCTTTCCTTTCTTCTTTGCTTTCATGAAGCACAAAGAAAAAAAGGGTGGGAGACTGAGCGCCGTTAGGAGAGCTAGCTGCAGAGCTGGTTATGAAAAGAAAGAGTACAGCTATATTGTTAATTCTGCTTCATCATCTACGCTTCCACCAACATGCAGGTGAATGGGGAGTGTGTCATCAGGAGATGGACGGTCTGGTGTGGCCCACTGTGTAAGTATCTCTACAAACTAGAACAAGAGAAACAAATGGCCCCATTTCCCTTTTCTGTCAGACAGCAGCTCACTAGCACTCCAGAGAAAGCCAATAGGTTCTGCTTTCTTTGCCTGGAGACAATTCTAGTCAGCTTCTGGAACATAAGCAAATTAAAGAGAAGTTGAAATGTGGAGTGTAGTTACTTCTGGGAAAGAAAGCAAACTTGAGCTGAGGTTTCATCGGAAGCAAAAAATCTTCTATCCGTTTCCGTGACCCTTCCCTGGCTCCTGTCAATAGACATCCTCTTGGGACACTTTCTAGGACTCTTCCGAGCACATGGATTCTGACCTGCCGCTTGTGGAGCACAATTGCTAAGTTGAGAGAGAATAAGAAAATGAAGATTCTGTATTTCAAGGAGAGGTGGAGGCTGATTTTGTAACCCATCACTCTTCCCAGGTTGACTGATCTTCGAACCCTGCGTTCCAGACAGAACTGATCAGGCCCTGTGCCTGATTATTTTTGTCTAAAGATGACACTGCAAAGGCTTGTGTCTCCATCTTGTGCTCATATCATTTTATCTGCAAGGGGTTAAAAGTCACAGTGCTGGGGCTATCTCTAGAAGTTTGAGTACAGGTTTGCTCATCCACCATGATGCTTTAGTCTTGAGGCTCCTTTTTACAATCCAAACTTTCTGGCCCATTGAAAGGAAGAAGTTATGGCTAGCCTCTACTTCTTTGGATCACCTGTCTTTAGTCTTACCTTATGTAATAGTCAATTTTGATGGGATGAGGTAAGTTCATTGCCTAAAGAGGCAGATGACTCATCAGTGGAGTACAAGATTTGAACTTGTGAAGGTGTTCCCTGGCCAGGATCTCTTGTATATGCCTGTTGAGTGGATGACATTGTCTGTTTCCTGAGGTACTACATATTCTGTCATGGAAATCTTTTAGGCTTGTTAAAAATGCGAATCTTTGGATATCACTCTGTGGAGGTTTGGATGGAAAATGGTGTCTACAGACTCCATTCTCCAACTCAAATTCTATTGGAGTATAAATCTCTAGATCTCAGGCAGCATGGCAGGTTGGAGAATAGAAAGAACTTGCTATCCTGTTTTCTCAGAAGAAGAGAATGAGGAGGGCGAGACAGCCTGTAGATTTTATAGTGCTGTGAAAATCACACATGTTTCCAAGGTAATTAATCAACATCCAGAGACAACGGGAAAAAATCTCATCTTTTGCCTGAGTACAGGTTCTGCTAACCCCAGTGGACGTGAGTAATAGTATTGAAATGGAGGAAATTACTTGAAGGAAATTGCCTGAGTGGGACTGTTAGGCAGGGAGGGTACAGCTTGCTTAATTAAAGCACAGTTTAATTATTGCTATAACTTAAGGCAATGGTGTGCTGTGCAATAAGATGGCAGTGTGAGAGGTCTGGCCCTTGTTGGGCAACAATTAATTTCAAATCATTGGGCCGGGTTTGGTAAGGCATGATTAAACACAGGAGGAGGCTGAGAAATGATTCCAGGGAAGAACGTGTTTTTAACTTAATGAAAACAAGTCTAGGAAGAATGAGGGAAAGTCATTACAATTATCATGCTGTGGTCTTGTCAGAATGAGGCAGGAAGATGTTCTTTGGGCCAGGGCAAGAGCCAAGAGCCTCAGTTCTGGCTCTGCATCTTCAATGGGATGTCTGGTGCTCCTGGGCTCAGCTCAGCAGAAAGCCAGTTAGGAGAAGGACAGTGAGATCCTGGGCCTGGTTTCTGCTTGGTTCTCCCCCTCCTCTGAGTCATCAGGGCATCTCTGTGGTCCCCAGTCTAGTCACAGAGCCCTGGAGTCTATACCAGGCCTCCTTCCCTCTTCTGCTTTCTGAGGATGCTCTCAAACCAGCACTTCTGTTTTCTGGTTTTGTCTTTATTCATCAACTGAGAAGAAAACTTCTCATTTCTTGTTCCTAATCAATAAGGCATTAAGATAAAGCAACATATAATGGTACCAGGAAGGGAAAAAAGAGATTTATCTAGGCAAAAGTGACAGCGAAAATATGTTTATAAAACACCACTTTTCATTTAAGAGAAGGGCTCAAAGTACCTGAGGAGGAGACACCATTAACAGATCAGGAGAGAGACGGTGTGTGTGTGTGTGTGTGTGTGTGTGTGTGTGTGTGTGTGTGTGTGTGTGTGCTCATGTGTACCCAACCCATAAGATAATCCAGAGAGTTCCTATACACCCTGACTCAAATGTACTCCCTGTTTTGGAATGTTTACACTTCGTTTTCTCTCTTCCCGCCCCTCTCCTCAAGTCTACCTCTCATCCTTCCCTATCATCCTCCCTTCCCACCCCATCACCACGAAGAATTTTCTCCCTGGAAGAAGTGTTTCTCAGTCTATATTTTATAAGCTTGTCATTAGTCACCCCACAGAATATATTTTTCCTCATTTCTTCCTCATAGAAATCCTGTTACACAGGGGTGGCTTTATTATCATAAACTGGTGTCCTGTCCCTGGAGCACTATATCAGGAGTCCCAAAGGACACCTCTGCCCCTTGATGCCATCTGATTAAAATCCCATTGTCTCTAGACTCTGTGTGTTGTTAGGGTCTACATGGTGATGCTATTGGTCCATCTCTACACATGGCACCATGTGGTCTTAAGTATGAGGATGTTGCAGTGGGTTTTATGACTAGGAAGGCTGGTTCTCTTCCTGGCTTCCCCTTTTCCCTACGTTGTTCGTTATTCTTGTGTACTTATTTCTCTGTGTGAACATTGATGTTACTGATCTATCTTCTACAAAGAAAAGTTCTTTGTATTTTATTGTGATCATATTCTATTTGAACCTAATCTAGAGAGAACTCATCTTTTAAAGATGTAGACAAGTCCAATCCAAGCAAACAACAAACAAAAAACATCTTCACTTGGGAATATTTTCATTTTCCCAAACCAACTGAATTCACCTGCTCTGATTCAAGCTAGGAGAGTGTGTGTTAAAGCAAATTCCAAGCAGCCCGTGGACACCCGCACATCCTCCCCTCTCAAATGCAAGTTTATGTGACCCACATACGTGAATTTCACTTGAGCAGAAAAGTGTGGGAGGTCCTAACACTGCACACTGAGCCATAAACCTTTAACCTTCCTTACAGAATAAAAGAAAAAGAATTCAGGATGCTTGACAGTGTACAAGACGAGTGATTTGGCAGCTCCTTAAAAATTCAAGATGTTATTCCAGTCCTGCAAACACTGACCCCAGATGAGAAAAAAAAGAGTTTTAAGAAAAGATGAAGAGACAAGAGCTGAATTGCTGATGAGTCTTCACTGAATAGTTTTATTTCTACATGTAGAGGTCAGCAACTCTAAGTAAATTATTTCCATATAGGAAAACTCATTATTTCTCGGAGACAATCTTGCTCACAGAATCAGAATTTGTTCATGTGGTATGACTCCTCAGAGGGAGTTTCTTTAAAGCTCTTATTTTTTCAAATGACCTTTGAAATAAATACCACTCAATATCAATATACTATCATGCTTTGGGTCATTTGATGTATGATATGACACATTGTGACTTAGAGAGACCACAGGGATCTTATGCTTGGCGAGAGACAGAGGCTATAAGATCAGTAGTCTTTCTTGCTGTGTACCATCAGGCAAAGCAGGAACAAGTAAGTGCTTTAAGTTATTGTTTTCTGAAATGAAGCCCTCTATTATTGAAAAATGAGCACTCAAAAATGACATGCTCTCAACCATTACAGTAAAGGCCCAAGAACCTTGAATGCTGTGGGCTCTTGGTTTGGATTCCAGTTCACTCTCTGGGCTAAGTTTCCCTCTCACATATTTTCTTACCCATTACCTTGTCCATTCATTTTCCTCATGAATCTGTACTTACTGTTTTGTTTCTTTCCCTTACTCTTTGCTCCTTAGCCTAGTGGTTTAAATGTTCCCTTCCAGGGTGAGATACACATGGATTTGAATTCTGTCTTTGCCATGGCCTGGTTGAGAAATTTCTACTCTTTGTGCCTCCAGCTTCTTAACTGTAAAATGGGAGTAATACTGGTGGTGACTTCAGAGGGCCATTGTGAAGATTAAATTAGATTGCATGTGGAGAGAGCCTAGTGCTTGACATTAGGAGAGTGAAGCCCAACAATAATGTACATATTCATTGTTTGGAAAGCAACCAACAAAAATGCCATCAGCCAAAATGATTACTTCTGGCATTATTATATCTGCTTTGTGTGTCGTCTGTCTCCTTCTTTTAGGGTGTATGTTTCTATATTCTGAGATGGTCCTTGTCAAATTGACGTAGGAACACTTCAAGCCCCAATCTTTCATTTCTTATCCCCACTACCTTATGGTTACCATAATCTAAATGCAATACAACTTAAAGAGTCTCATTGTCTTTAAATTAAAATGTCTAAGATTTTTGACATTTTAAGACACAGCACAGTGGTAAAGAAATGCTTGCTGCTGTTGCAGATATAGATCCCAACACCCATGCTGGGTGGACACAACCACCTGGAACTCTAGCTCAAAAGGCTCCAAAGTTCTCGTCTGGCCTCCTCATCCACATGACATATTCATCCATATACATTTTTTTTTAATTAAGGAAAAAAAGGTGTAAGGTCTCTTTTAAAATCTAAAAGCCCTTAACTGTGGGCTCCTGTAAAAAAAATTTTTTTAAAAAATAAGTTACATACTTCTTATTTCAAAATGTAAAAGTCCAGGCATAGAAACAATCAGATCAAAGCAAAATTAAAACTCAGTCATGTAAATCCAGATCCTATAGCTCAATGTCTGACATTTGGGACTCATTCACTGTATATTCTTCTGGTTCCAAAGAGTGTGACACACCTACTTCTCCTGCTCTACCATTTATACCACACAGTTTGTCTTGTAGGCTTAGACTGGCTCCACTTCATATTACCGCTATGCTTGGCAGCTGTTTCACAATTCTGGCCTCTCCAAGACCCTGAGTTCTCCGTTGCAACCAAGGGACCTTCACCAATGGTCTCTCTTGCCTTCATTATAGGACTCAGTTCTGCTACCCAATGACAAGCCTCATCTTTCTTTTATCTCTTCAATCCAGCAGCTTTCATGCCTTCAAAAACTAGTAACAAGTGGGTGACTTATATATGGCCCAAGTTCAGAGGCCAGCTTGGGATGTAGTTTTGTTTCTCCTGTACCACAGCTTCTGTCTTTTGGCCCTGAGAAAATACATTCCATGTGTCCTAATGAAACACAGAAATTCCGTGGTACCTATCTCATAGTAATTACAACTGATTTTTCAGTCCTAGATGACCAGCATCCCTTTGTCCTAGTGAAGTACAAAAGGTTTCACTTCTGTGGTGTTGATTTCTTATTAATTACAACTGATTCTTCAGCCTTAGATTGGGTAGCAACTACTGATTCTTTATTTTAAAAAAATAAATTACAGAAATGTCCCCTAGTCAAGTACTTAAATAAGTTCTTACTCCCCTCTAAAATCTTATAAGCAAGCTCTTTACAGTTCATATTTCTCTCAACATTACTATCTCCCCCAAGTCTTCCCCCTAAAATGGTCCATTAAGCACTGGGCTTTCAATGTTTTTCTAGTTCAAAAATTCCAAGTACTTTCATAATCTTCCAACAAACATCACGCTCAGTTCCATCATAGAAATACCTCACTTCTGGTACTATTTTTTAAAAATCTACTTTCATTCTACTGTTGTGATGAAACTTTCTAACCAAAAGCAACTTGAGGGAGGAAAGGATTGATTTGGCTTTCACTTCCAGGTGACATACCCTAATTGAAGGATGTTAGAAATTTGAAAACAGAAACTGTGATTGAATGTTTCTTGCTGGCTTAGGCTTGTATTTACATTGCTTCCTTATACAGCTCATAACCACATGCCCAGGGAATAATATCACCCATAGTAGGTCGAGCCCTCCTACATAAATTAGCAATCAAGACAGTCCTTTACAGGTATAACACAGACTTACTTAATAAAGACAGTTACTCAATTGTGTGTGTGTTGGGGGGTGGGAGGAGATTTTAGGCAATGTCAAGTTGATAGTTAATTCTAAATAAGAAAATATGTCACATGTTCAGAAGCAAGTATGTGTTTGTGGTGTGGAGGCCAGAAGATGATGTTGGCTACCTTTCCTTGGGAGCTGTCTACTTTGCTTTTGAGATGGTCTTTCATGGGTCTAGAGCTTGCCAAGCAGGAAGCTAGCTAGACCAGTTTTCAGGAATTTCTTTGTCTCATGTCCTCAGCACTGGGCTTAACAAGTACACACTACCACATCCAGCTTTGTGTGTGTGTCCTGGAGATTGAATCTTAACAAATGAGTGATTTCTCCACCCTCTATTTGATTTGACATCTCCTACCCCTGAAACAAAAAACCAAAATGACATCTTTGTGCAACGCCTATGTCACCTGAGTGAACCTCACTGAGTAAAGGCCTATAGATTGAAAAATAGATACACACTGGTCACTCTTGAAAGAAGAATGCCCTTTATCAGAACTCAGGGAAAGCTTTATATATTGGGAGTTGCCTTTTGACCTTGAGTAACCCCTGCAGCTCACAAGCAACACCTGACCTTAGCCAGAGTCTTTGTCCTCTGCTAACTTCCTGATTCCTAAGTCAAAGCACCTGCTTGGGTGTAGTTCCATAATGGAAATGGATCAATTGGTTCAGGTAAACACTACAAGCCACTAAACCATACTAATCCCTAAAAACTACAAACTAACCTCTACATCTTTGAGTTTTGCTTTTATTATTCTACTATTGTTTTTACACTATAAAATAGTCTTTATAAATGGTCTTTTTAAGTGTATGTGTTGATTTTAAATGCTCTCCTCTCATCTTTTCATCTTATTTTTTGAGACAAGGTCTCTTGCTAAAGCTGAAGATGGACATTTTAGGTATGCCAGCAAGCCAATGAGTTCTTGTACCAACCCATCTCTATGCCCCAGGGCTGGGGCTATTGGTACTAGCTTCTGTGCATAACGTTTACATGGATTGTGGAGATCAAACTCTGGTCCTCCCATTTGCACAGCAAGTATGTTATCTGTTGAGCTATCTCCTCAGCCCCCGCATACTTTCATATGGTACTAACCTACACTGAAAATCGGTGTATCTGGTAGAGTATTACGTCTCCTTCTCTAGGTGGCATCAAACACCCGGGAGGGTAGGGACTAAAAATGATGTCGACTAAAATCTCACACATTGGCCAACTTTATTCAGAGCATCAGACAATTTATACTCTGGGTTTAAGAAGAGTTACATGAGCAAGGTGTTCAATCACAAAGACAAGCCATTCCTGGCAAAACCTGTTGTTCCATTGAGGCACATGAATAAAAGCACTGAAGTAAACTCCCTCCTGTCCACTACCCCTGAGAGGAGCACAAAATCACATGCGAGGAACAAGTCTATGTTCTGAAGAGACCAAGGTCACAAGACTCTGAACTTGTTTTCTTAAAGTTTTGTCAAAGGCCCTCAGAATTGTGGCTCCATTCTGGATCTGTGTTCTAATGGTACTGTATCTATTATCATTTTTATTCAATATAATTATTCCTGAAATGTAGGCAGAGTTTACCCACAAGGACACCAATACCAGATAGATATTTATTAAAATATAAACCAACACTCACGGTACAGGCAACAGATTACAGTAGCACCTGAACAGGAACCGGAGTCTGCAGACGGACGGACGATGGGATCCTCCCTCCAGCAGCCAGGAACCAGGAAGAGCGCCTCCCAGTGTCCCAGCAGCCCCTTATCAATGGGTTTGGCCACACCCCCTCCAGGAGCCCGGGACCCTGGATAAGCTTCCTTGGACCCCATCAGCTGACACCTGAATCCCACAACACTGAAATTTATCCGTGATATATTTTTTTCAATGACCAGCTATTTGGTTTGTTTTTTTAACATATGCAAGAGTAAGTACAATATGGTAGAAATCATACATTGACATATCGGAGAAATAGAACAGTGATGAAAATCAGACAGACCTGAGCTCAGCTTCTATCGGTAACATAAGTGCTGTGAAGACTTGAAGGTATTTCCCAGCCTTTCTGGTGTCCTCATATGCAAAATGGAACCATACTCATTTAAAAGTAATGATCATGAGGCCTAGGCAGGAGGATAACAATTTTCAGAGTGGTCTGGGCTATATAGTTAGACTCCATCTAAAGAAAAACCTTACAAAAAGAGGTTAGAAAATGCAATTTAAAAATTATCAGGGACTGAAGATATGTCTTAGTAGTTAAGAGCCTTGGTTGCTCTTCCCCAGCACCCACATGGAAGCTCATAACCATCTGTAATTCCAGTCCTAGGGGATTCAGCTCCCATGTGGCCACTGTACACATGTAATGCACAGACATATATGCAGGCAAAACACTCATACACAAATGAATAAAACGTTTTTTGAAAATGTAAATGTGCACATTCTAAACACCCATTATAAAGAAGATTTGATTATCTTTGCTCTTGCTTCCATTATTTTCTTCCTGCAGACTCCTTCTTTCCCCTCTAAACCATGAATTTTTCAGAACAGTATCAACAGATAATTTACAACCACCAATGCAACCTACCCCATTTCTGCTTTTGTGAATTTACTGGGTTCTTTCCATTTCCAGTGACATAATTAATGTCGGGCACATATTCTATGGGTCTCTCAAAATGAGAAAATTTATTTTCTGAAGGAGTAACATTAGGGGTATAAGTAGATTAATACTGATGTTCAATGAATCCAGAGCTTGTAGATGACCAACATGTCTATAGTAGTGAGCCACACACCAGACCTGACATGCTGCTCCATGGGTAAGAGCTTGAAATATGAGTAAACTGGATTTAGACACACACTCAGGTCCTTGTGTGTGTGTGTGTGTGTGTGTGTGTGTGTGTGTGTGTGTGTGTGAGAGAGAGAGAGAGAGAGAGAGAGAGAGAGAGAGAGAGAGAGAGAGAGAGAGAGAGAGAGAGAGAGAACACTGGGACACTGAGGCGTTCGTTTAGATTACTGGATGGAATTAAAGCAACTGAGAAATGAAAATTTTGTAAGAGAGAAGTGTATGTAGTATGTAGCTGCACTCAGCTTTGA
Source organism: Phyllotis vaccarum (assembly GCA_033318265.1). Lineage (NCBI taxonomy): Eukaryota > Metazoa > Chordata > Mammalia > Rodentia > Cricetidae > Phyllotis > Phyllotis vaccarum. Next base: position 146,602,298 of record JARWLC010000002.1, read on the forward strand.
TCCTTGAGTGTGGAGCTGTACCGCGTCCGGTTTCTTGGGGTTCGAGTCTTGTCCAGGCGAGGGGCGTCAAGGTTAAATAATCTGCACTCAGGAGTCGTTTAGGTTCCATCATTCAGGATCACAATGAGAGACCCAAGCTTTATTCAGTACATCTTATGTCTTAGACCTATTTCTCCCCTTGCCATGCTTCTCTCCTGCCATGCATCTCGCCTAGCCTTTTTCCCTCTAGCTTCCCGCCATGTTGGTTTCCTTCTGCCCCTGCTCACACTGACTCTACTCTCTACTCCATGCTTGTCTCCCACTTCTGCTCTAGTGTCTCAGCTCTCTACTACCTTCTTAACTCTCTCACACCCTGCCCCCTCATCCGGGCATACCCAAGGTCTTGGAGGATCCCAAAAGACTAGCACTCAGCAGGTGGCAGCTATAAGGAGATTTGTAGTGATAAGGAGATTTGTAGAGCAGGAAAACATGTTTTTCCTTTTTCCCCCTATTAACATAAGGTTTTAGTCCTTTGGGGAGGAGGATGGGCCATAAGGCCCAGAATGGCACTTATTCGGGAGACAACAGAGCTGGGCTGTGCCTCCAGGTGCAGACTCTTGGGACGCACCTTAGAATGTAATACCTTTCTTAGGAGCTTCTTCTGTTCTTCTGTGGCCTTGGTAGTGCAGACGATAATACTATTACCACAGCTGAGGAGATGTTTTCCTTTTCTTCATCTCTCTCTCTCTCTCTCTCTCTCTCTCTCTCTCTCTCTCTCACACACACACACACACACACACACACACACACACACACACACACACACACATACACACACACACGAAAAGGGAAAAGAGTGTAACTCAAGGAAGGATGGGTACAGTAGTCAGGGACTTGACATATAGGAATCGTTGAGGTTTTTGAATGGATTGGCTGCAAGGCAACTTCTAGTCAGGGGAGAGATTCGAACTTGTCATCACAATAGAAGGAATGGAGGGCAGGGGAGTATAGAGATGTGTGATAGCATGTGGTGTGAACCTGAAATTCTCCCTCAGGATCATGCTTTGGATTCTTGTTCCACTGCTGGTTGGTGCTGTTTCAAGGACTGCTGAACATTTAGGAGGTAGGGCCTAGATGGCAAATGTCCCTAAGAAGGGTCATGTCTTTGAGGGTTATTAGCCTGGTCATAATGTTCCCTAGTCCACTGCCAGGTACATGTGCAGTGCCTCATGTTTCTGCCACAGTGGATGGAGCTGCTGCTCTATGTCATCTATGCTGTGCACAACTGAAATCCCCTAGAACCAGCTGCCAAACAGATATTTCCTCCCTATGCTGTCTCTGTTGGGTATCTGGGCATGTTGGTACATAAGTAACAAATAGGAAAAGGATGATGGTGAGTAGGTGATCAGAGATGGCAGTCCTTGAGCTCTTACAGTGAAGCAGTCAAGGCCTGGCAACAGCTGTCTGTACAATCCCACTTTACCAATGAAGAAATCAATGCTCACAGAGTTTAGAGTTTCTCTTCTTGATGGAGTCAGAAAACCAAGAAAGAAAAGAACCTTTGTCTGTTTGATTCTGGAGTCATATTCTTTAGTTACACTCTGTATCTTTGCTTTCAAAGATACAGCTGGTGAAGGGCCCACCCAGCAGTCTAGACTTGGAATTCTCAAACGCATTATTAAATGTTGGAGCATTGGCTGCATCTCTTCTTGATGTGGCTTATTAAAACTGTACCATCCAGTTCTCATTTGGGTCTTGAGTTGCTAAATTCTGGAGATTTGCTATTGCAGATTTGATTTTTTTTTTTCTTTGTTATGAAAGTGCCATTTTACATAGATTGTACATACAATGCACTTTGTAGTCCATGTGTACACGTGCATACACAATCAGACTTTCCCCACTCATTGTACCTGATAATCTTTCAGTTGTACCTACCCTTGCCTGGCTGGGAGACAGTCAAATGTCCCTCGTACTCTGTATCAAAAGCATGAATATCATTGTTTTCTCTTTCTAGAGCACAGGGGAGAAGAATATTTTTCCATATAAACTCTGCTGCCTTTTAAAATATTAATACTAATTTTCTTTAATTGCTGAGTCACTAGTGTCTAGAAACTTATTCGAATGTTTTCAAGTGCACTGCAGTGTTGTTCTGGTTAAGGGGTTACTGCCTATTTGCATGAAGACAGCCCTAGATAGAGAATTTCCCAGGGTGTTGCTTCATATTGTCCCAGAATATTTCTGTGAAAATGGAGTTTCTATCTTTAGGCATAATGCCAAAGGATCTTTAAATATATGCTCTAAGGCTCAGAAGTAATCTATTTACATAAGCTACTAGATGGAGTCAAAAATGTCTAAAATGCAACACCAACTTCGAAACAAACCAAAAGCTAGATGACAACTCACAAAGTCTGCTGCTGATGTGTGACAACCTTGACTTTCCAATGCACTTTCAAGTCATTTCCACATGAAGATGTAAATGGACAGTATTACAGGATATGGACTTGGGCGGCACCATCCTAGCCTTAAAAGCAGCAGCTCATTAGGTTTGGTGGCACAGGTCTGTAATCTAAGTACTTGGGAGGCAGAACCAGAAAGACTGGGAATTCAAAGCCAACCTGAGATACACAAGTATGAGGCCAGCTTGAGTTCCACAGCAAGACCTTCTTCTGAAAAACACAAACAAACACAAACAAACAAAAGCAAGGGTCAGGTTGCAGCTCTGTGCTAGACCACTTACCTTTCTGGAATCAATCCCCAGCACTGAAATAAACAATTGCAACTTTAATGAGGAAGCTACATTAGTCAGCTTTGTATGGCTACACTGGAAAATCTGACGCAAACTATTCATGCTGAGCTTCCAGCCCAAGACTTGGCGGCCACATTATTATCAGATTGTTAGAACTAGAGCTCACACCCTCAACCAGGAAGCAGAGAGATGATGGAGCAATCAGAGGCCACAATCCCCTCAGAGAACATAGCCCCAAGACCCAAGAGCTTCCCATAAGGCTCTATGTTCTTTCTTTCTTGGTAGATTTATCTTGTATCTATGAGTGTTTTTGCCTGTATATATGTCTGTGCATCACTTCTATGCCTGGTGCCCTCAGAGATCAGAGGAGGGTATCAGATGTCTTGGAATTAGTTATAGATAATTGTAAGCCACCATGTGAGTGCTCAGATTCAAATCTGAATCATCAGGAAGAGTAGCCAATGATCTCAGCTGTTGAGCCATATCTACATCCTCCACTAGACAAAAAAAAAAAAAAATTAGATTTAACATTTTTTTGGTGTGTGTGTCATACTGTGATTGTGGAGGTTGCTTCTCTCCTATCTGAAGCTCCACTTTTTTAATAATCTCTAAAACCCTCAATACTGATACCCTGAACACCAATACATAGACTTTGAGGAGCACTCCACCAAACTATAGTAGTGCCTGTCTGACTACCCATAGGTGTTGACATCTAGCCCCTAGAGTCTTCCTTACTCAATATACCACATTTTAATGCCTCTAGCTATGAAAAACATTGCATATTTAGACATAGCTCTTTCTTGCCCCGGCCCACGGGTAAAGTCAACAGAGACCCTGGAGGGAGGGAGTGAGAATGAGGGGGAGGACAAGAAAGACCCAAAGAATGAGGGCAGGACAAGACATCTGATCAAGCTTCATTTATTAAGGAATGAACTGAGTATATATAGGGTGAAGGGTTGGTTATCACTCTTGCTGCTAACCTTGAAAGGAAAAGTAGGTTGCAGGTGGAGAAGGGTAAGACAGTTGATATTATGAGTGCGATAGAGTGGAGGAGCAAGGACACATTCCATTTCCAGCAAAAGTCGTAAACAGCAAACAAGGTGTAAACAAGACCTGCGATCAGCCTGATCCTGTTAATTGCCAGTGAATCTTGAGATGTGACCTTGGGTCAGAGTTAGGCAGAGCTTTGCTCTCCACAGCTCTTATTGATCTTAAGATAGCATCTGAATACTGCAGTTGCATGAATTTTCTTACAACTTACATTTTGGCCACACTAATAAAATTTCCTGATTACAGAGATAATAAGTACAGATCACATAGGATGAAGCTGCAGTGCAAGATTTCCTGGAAGTGGGCAGGAGTGGAAACTGTGTGTTTTCTGTGGACAAGCTTGGCTTCAAAGGGTAATTCTAGGTTGTCTTAAATTCCTCACGTTCACATGTAGAAAAATTGGGAAAACACATCACAAACACTGAGATAACTCTTAAGTCTTGTCCAGCCCACTCTCCCCATCAAGAAAAAGAACTCACAGGATCAATACCAAAAGCGTCTTCACTTGACAGTTCTCATTGCACCAACTGGAATACATTTTTATTCACTTCTGTTAGAGAATGATGCCACAGTGACTTCCTGGGGGGGGGGAGGGGTGCTGGCGAATCTTCACCATCAACTTGACTGCATTTTGAATTGTAGAGTGCCGGGCATGTCTGAGAGGATGTTTTTTGGGAGGTATGAGCTGAAGAGAGAACACCCACCACTTTCTGAGCCTAACAGGAAGGAAAAGAGAGGAAGGCAGATGAGTGTCCCGATTAATTTCTCTCAGCATTGTGACTAAGGATGCAGCCTGACCAGTGGCCTCACACTTGCATCACCTTGCCTTTCCTGCTGAAACGTGTGTGTGGTGGGTGTGGGAACAAGTTTGGATTCTCTGACCTTGAGTCAAAATGGAAATAAGCCACAACAGGAATCTTTGTGAGGTCCCACAGCAAGGGGACAAATAGTCAAAGAAGAAAGAGGAGGAGGAGGAGGAGGAAGAGGAGGAGGAGGAAGAGGAGGAGGAGGAAGAGGAGGAGGAGGAAGAGGAGGAGGAAGAGGAGGAGGAGAAGGTGGAGGAGGAGGAGGAGGAAGAGGAGGAGAAGAACAGGGCACAGCACAGTGGTACATGCCTTTAATCCTGGCACTCAAGAGGCAGAGGCAGGCTCATATTCAAAGCTGGTCTGGTCTACATAGGTAGTTCTAGGTCAGCCAAGGGCTACATAGTAAGACCTTGTTTAAAAAGCAACAGAAGGCTCTCCGGTGGTCTGCCCTTACTTTGCATACAGCTTGTAGGCAAATCTCACTAGCCCAATAGGGTCAGAAGAGTGTCAAGGTTTTGGCCAATCTTTACCAATGTTGGACTTTTTTTTCTTTCTGGTGTACACGTCGCCAAGGATTTCTTGTGTCAAACATATCACTCACCATTTCTTCTCGATCATGCTGTCATTTTCCGTTTGCTGCTGGTCACCTCTCTGTAGTGGACTTATGATGTTACATTGTAAATAATTGTCCTGCCTATGAGTTTTAAAAAAAAGTGCTGATTGGCCAAAGGCAGACAGGAAGTGTGGGCGGGGCTAACAGACTAAGAAAACTCTGGGAACAGGAGGAACAGAGCAGAAATGCCACAGAGACTCCAGAGACTGCAGACAAACCAGAAGATGCAGAAGACAGCTATGCTGCTCTGAGAAAAGGTACTGAGCCCCATGGCTGAACAGGGTAAGAGTCATAGGTTAGTTTAAGGATAAAGAGTTAGCAAATTATATGCCTGGGCCTTAGACCAGTCAGCCTAAAATTAATGTAAGCATCCGTGTGTCTCTCTGGGTCTGTGGGTCTGTGGGTCTGTGGGTCTAAACCTTGGGGTTAGGCCCGAAAATCCAGGCCAGAAACCTCTTACTACACCTCTCCAAAAGATAAGGAGGGAGTTGGAGCTCATTGCAGCCTAAAATTTCCCACAGACTTTGAGTCAAAACTACTTTTCACATGTTTAATCCTCTTGGGATTTTGCTACATAAAATCTGATTTTAGCATTCAAAGGCCCGAGGCAGGGGCATCATTAGTGTGCAGCTGGCCTGTGCAACATACAGATAATTGGTCTCCAACAACTAGCAAAATTACATTTATAAAATTAGCAAACTTATAGAATTTCTTTAATATTCTCTCACATGGTTTATTCTACCCAGAAAGACCCTGTCAATCACCTGCTAAATTCATGCTTCGGGGCTTTTAAAACTAACAAGCCTCTTTTTAAAGAAGAGTTCTTTAAAATGTTTGAAAATATTTATTTATTGATCTTAGGGTGTGCATGTGTTTGCATGTGAGTATCAGAGACTAAATTTCAGGACTCACTTTTTTCCTTCCAACATGTAGGTCTTTGGGATTAAACTCAGGTGTTCCCACTTGCACACAGACCCCTTTCTGATGAGCCATATCAGAAAGTTGTTCAGAGAAACTAAATTTTTCACCCCTTTAGCTGTATGTTTGGTTTCTGACTGTATGGTTTCTGCTAAAAGAAGCTTTGTTTACATTTTGACATAATGCAAAAACAAAACTCCCAAACATTTTGCATCATGGCACATTTATGCTTACATTACAGTGTTTCTGAATGAACCCTGCTATTCTGGTGGTTTCAAGCTTCTAGGGACTGTCTCCCTTTTCTGCTTGTCATTACTCATAGTTCAGACTCTGGCTATGATTGTGTAGCATGAGGGTTTGCACTCAGCCTGACCTGAGTTGCTTCATACTGTATCTACATTCAGACACATCTGCATGAATGAATAGCATAGCCTATTAATTCTGAGAAAAAAAAGTGCTCAGCCTACTCAAGGCCAGGGGAAGGACAGGAGACACCCAAAACCCTTAGAATCTGTTCCCAAGTTTGAGATTTAATCCCTCTTTTTTCAGAGCCTCAAATGAAAGGGCTTTTTTTTTTTTTTTTTTTTTTTTTTTTTTTTTTTTTTTTTTTCCTGGAGGAATTTTGTGGCATTCTGGATACAGAGAGATCCATATAGGCTAAGGAGGACCATATCACCTAAAGTATATTTCTGGACTACAATATAAATATGTAGCTCTGGGAGTTCAAACATCATGTGTTATCCATTTATCTTGTTGCAAAAAGAGGCCTGATAGAAGCAACTTAAGGATGGAAGTATTTATTTTGTATTGCAGTTCTGGGGGATAAAGTTCATCTTAGCAGGAGGCAGATGGTCACATTGTCACAGGAAGCCAATGTTCACATTGTCATAAGAAGCCGATGGTCACATTGTCACAGGAAGCCGATGGTCACATTGTCACAGGAAGCTGATGGTCACATTTTCACAAGAAGCTGATGGTCACATTGTCACAGGAAGCTGATGGTCACATTGTCACAAGAAGCTGATGATTACATTGTCATAAGCAAAAAGCAAAAAGTGGTGAGTGCTTATAATCAGAAAAAGCTCATTTTCCTGCCTCAGTGGATTTGATCTAGATAAACCCTTCTGAATGTCTGTTTCCATGATCATTTGAAACCCCATCAAGCTGACAGTCAAGGTTAACCATCACAAGAGAACATCATGCTTTTTGCTACCAAGTAGTCCCAAAGAACAACTTTGTAAATTCCTAAGGGCAGTGCTTTTAGAAGAAGAATCCATGGATCTTTCAATACTAGAAGCAACCATGGTGGCAGAGTCCAGACAAAAAGCCACTATTTGAAAAGCTACATATTAAAACTAGACTGGAAGAGAAGCCCCATGCAATCTCCTCAGAGGATTCTTTGGATGTCCAGGAGGATCTTGGATACAGAGGCCATGCATTAAACAGCATTGGATTAATGATTATATAATCTAGTTTGAACTGTCTAGTAGAGTTTAGGAAAACTCAAGTTATAGATGAATAATAACTTCAAATTTCTGACTTCAGGATGCTCTAACTTGCCTCCACTCAAAGTTTATATGTTGAGAGCTCAATTCTTAATGCAACAGTATTAAGCAGTGGGACTTTTTATGAAGACTGACTTCATGAATGAGCGCTCTCTCTCTCTCTCTCTCTCTCTCTCTCTCTCTCTCTCTCTCTCTCTCTCTCTCTCTCTCTCTCTCTCTCTCTCTCTCTCTCTCTCTCTCTCTCTCTCCCCCTCCCTCCCTCTCCACTACGATAAAGCAATGCAGCCCTCTACCACTTTGGATGTCCAGACTCTAGAGCTACAGGCTAAAGTTTCTGTTCATGATAAATTACTCTGTCTATGCTAGCTAGTCATAAAAAATGAACAGAGACCGCGTGTAAATGGCTGAGATCACATACTCCTTATCATTCTGTTTTGATTAGGTACCTTTACTAATGTCAAAACATTGCTTGGGTAGTTCTGGATCCACACAAGTTCCCCATTTCCCCAGTGTGTCTCCATAAAATCAGTCATTGAGTGGGCATTGAATGTGGTGTTGACCTTGAAGGAAAAGGTCCAGGAGAAGAATGTTTGATTGAAAATAGAGGGAAGGCAGGCTGTCTGGCTGCCAGATGCTTCAAAAAGGAATTTACCTTGGTGATTTAACTATAGGCCAGTGTCTGGCCCTGAATTTCTCAGGTTCAGAAATAGAGAAAATTGGTTTTGTCAGCATAGTGAGGTAAGATCAGTTTATCAGGCCCTCAGTCATGCTAAGCAAGTTCACAAGAGAGATGCGTAAATCAAAATGCCATTTTATTAATTTATATCGACAAGCAAAATCAGCCCAGAGATCAGACACACATTCTTCTTGGAGCACACTCTCTCCCTGTGGTGAAATCTAGGTGGGAAGTCAAATTATCATCAGAAGACAGCCGGGCGAGATGGAATTAGAGCAAGCAGAGGCAGCTGGCTGGCTGCCTGACTACAATGTGAAATGAAGGCGATGTTGCATTCTCCACCAAAAGGAGACACCTAGCAGGATCAATGGACTCGAATTCTGCAGCTAGGCCCCTGTTCAGGTGCAGACCTGACCGACTCCTTCATCCCGTTGGACACTTCTGTGTCCTGTGCTGACCACACTTATTATGTTCGACATGTTATTTCTTTAGCTGGATCAATTCCATTGATTAGTGACAGCCTAGTTCTCCCTCTGTGCAAGTCTTGCCTTTACCCTATTGTCTCCGAGTGACCCTAACCTATCTTCAAGGTCAGCAGTGGCTGTCATATTCTGTTGAGATCAGGAGACTTTTGTGGATACACAGACCAAAGGTTCCATCACCCCTGCCCAAAGCGTTGCTTGTCACCCTTCAAGCCAGGTCTAGCTGGGCAGAGAGGGCTAAGAAATTGATAATGAGGGTGTTTCATATGTTATCTCAGGACAAGGGTTATCTCATCTTCCTCAACAATTCATTACCACTCAGAGTAAGTTGCTAATGCCTCTGAGTTACCAAGACTGCTGAATGCCTCAAGCTATAGGTGTCTTTTCTGTGTCAGTATTCAAATGTGTTTAAGTGTTCAGAATCTGAGCTGACACCTCCAAGAACAAGAAGAAATGCCCTCAAGCTAGCAGCTCAGGTTTGATCTACGGGGAGAAAAGCATTAAACTGCTTTGGATGGTACCCCTTTATCCTAATGTGTCCTGTCTTCCCCAACTCATCTCTGCCCTAGACATCTCCACCCCGTATAGTCTGGCATTGAGAGCTTGTCAAATACTAGATTCTTGGATTCATTACTGTTCTTGTTGCTGTGACTAAGTACTTGACAGCCGCTGAAGGAAGATGAGGTATATTTTTGCAGTCTGAGGTGATGCCATTCATTGGTGCAGCAGAGGCATGGCAGCAGGCAAGTGCACTTGGCAGTTGCTGGCTCACATCTTAGGGGACCAGGAAGCAGATGAAGAGGAACGCTTCCTCCTTACTAGTTTTCTCCCTTTCCCCATTTCATTCAATGCAAGACTCTAGGCCATGGCGTGATGCTGCCCACATACAGGGCAAGCATTTCCCAGCTAAGTTCATCTTCTCTAGAAATGTTTTCCCAGACAAACTCAAAGGTGTGCCTCATTAGTGCCTTAGGCTTTCATGAATCCAGTCAAGGTGACAAGCCAAACTAACTGTCACAACTCTGTTCTGAGCATCTACATAATTTCTCAAACCATTCTAACCATTCTTTAAAATCTGTCACTATTATTACCTTCATATTACAGATGAAGAATTGAGACAAAGGGAGGTGAAATAAGTTTCCCCCAAAATCACTAGCTCATGTGAAATACATACCCATTTTTGTACTCTGTTGATAAAATTTGGGCTAAAGCTGCCTCCTTCGTGTTGAGAATGACGACCTGATTTAGTAAGCAAACTAATTTTCTATACTACAGACTCAATCTCAGAAGCTGAATTTCAGCCAATCAGAGACTATTGACTGATAAGATCATGTCCATATAAGGCAAGGACCTCATTACACGCACTCCTAAAAGGCTGACCACAGCCAATCAGATTGCTCTGTTATGCTTCTTCATATGTAGCTCTTGTTCTGAATGCTCTGCTTTCTCTTGCTCAAATAAACTTTGTTAAATTTACCTCAGATTTTTCTTTAGTGCTATTAAATGGCAACACCATATGCTAAGCTTGTCTACTGACCCATATGTTAAGCAGAGCTGGAAGATATTTTTTTAAGCATTCAAATAATTCCATATTAAGTCTTAACTGAAGAAATCTACTTAAAAATAAGAGTCTATTAATAATAGTATAAATTTCAACTTGCCATATTTCCTGGGTTAAGTCATTTATGTTTCTGAAATTCAGTTTATTTAATCTGAGGGACTTCCCCTCAGATCTCTACATTACTGTCCATTTTCAGCTTTCTGAGTTTTATTTCATAATCATTACTTTGGCCTTATATTTTTATGGACTTGTAAACAACCTGCCATTTTATTTGAGCCAATAAGTGTTCTTTTGCTCACCTTCACTGGATGTATTCATTGTGGTATCAGATGCACATATACTGGCTCTGCTCATCCATATATTATCTTGAACTGATTGTCATCACCTTCCTGTAAGGTGACCAGCCAGACGCCATTACTGTCTCATGCAGATTTAGCAATATATGCTTAGAGGGATCCAGTAAGTGGTGTTGACTCATAGAGTTGAAATCTATCATTGTCATAATTCATCCATCCCGGAGTGGCATTTGGTACCACCTTCTTAAGCAACCAGCAGTGCAGCTGCAGAGTGGGTCATTTAGATACATGCCAGCCAAAGCCACAGCAAGATTGTGCCTGGAATAAAGTTACTATTATTATAGCTACTCTTCAAGGCAACAAATTGTCCTAAAATGGCTTACACAGATCTGTGGGCCAGCTGAATATTATGTGTACATGTCTTTTTCAAATTAGGTAATTGATCCCTAAAGGTGAATGTTTGGATGTTTACCACATTAAAAAATTCTCAATTCCAAACTATGGCTCATCAACAGCTGTCACTCAGGAACTCACAGACATGAAAAGTTAGCTCAGAAGACTCGGACTTCAACACTAGACAGTGCAACAGTGTGTGTGTGTGTGTGTGTGTGTGTGTGTGTGTGTGTGTGTGTGTGTGTGTGTGTGTGTGTGTGTGTGCCTGCCCTAGTCCATGAGTATTCAAGACAGGGGTATTACTTTGTTACCTAGGTTTGTCTTGAACTCTGGGCATCAAACCATCCTCTTGACTCAATCCCTGGAGTAGCTGTGACTATAAGAATGTGTTTTGCCCCCTGCCTATGACCTAACTGTGACATCTTTTTTTTATGGAGTAAATAATCCTACCTATATTCATACACACAGACATACATATACACACATACATACATATATACACATGCATGCATACACACATAAATATACATATATACATATACACATATATGCAGATCACAAATCAAACAGAGATTAAAAAACCAACATGTCAAAAATAAATTCATTCAAGGCCAGTTTGATCTACACAGTACCAGGCCAGCTAATTAGCTAGGGTTTCACAGTGAAGCCCTGTCACCTGTTACACACAGATACACACACACACACACACAGAGAGAGAGAGAGAGAGAGAGAGAGAGAGAGAGAGAGAGAGAGAGAGAGAGAGAGAGAGAGAGAGAGAGAGAGAGGGAGAGGGAGAGGGAGAGGGAGAGGGAGAGGGAGAGGGAGAGGGAGAGGGAGAGGGAGAGGGAGAGGGAGAGGGAGAGGGGGGGGGGAGAGAGAGAGAAGGAAGCTGGGCACAAAGCCTCACCCCTAACTGAGAAGCTAATGGTGGTGATTGTTAGCAGCTGGGAGAAGGTGGATCTTGTTTTATTTCCCCTAACAATTCTTGCTCACCTGCACTTTTCTACAGGTTTATAGCAACTGGTAATTTGATTATATTTCCATAGAAGACCACATGTTCAAGAATATTTGAGCAGCACAAATTGGTCTTAATGGAAGAAACAAAACAAAACTAGATTCCAGGTCTGAAGAGATGGCTCAGTGGGTAAGAGTGCTTTCTGCTGAGGCTGAGGAACCTGGGACCTGAGTTCCATTCAGAAGACGTAGGCAGTAGAAGTGAGAACCGACTCTCATAAGTTCACTGCGGCATGCGTCAAAGCACACAAGTACATACACATATGTTTACACAAATAAATAAATAAATAAATGTAAAAATTTTAAGTATTAATTTTCTACTTTGATCCATTAAAGTTTTACACAAGACCGTTGGTGACTCTTGCTCCGGTATTTTCCCCCAGATGGTGTTCTGCACATGATGAAGAGACCATTCGTCTTAGGCTCAACTATAGGCTTTATTCCATGCCTCAGGATCCCAAGAGCTCCCTGTGGTGTTCAGATTCTCCAGGCCAGCAGAGGATGGATGCAGCTGAGGGGGTGATCTCTCAGAACACAGAGCCCCACAGACACAGCAACCCCAGTTATCAACGTGAAAGATCCTTCAGGGAGATACATGAGTAAAACCAGCGCTGGGAAAATACATAGCAGAAGTGACTGAGATCAGAGCTTTGGGAAGGCTGGTTCAGTCCAATGTCTATGCTTTTAGATCGGGCTCAGCTGCTGAGCTCAGGGAGGCTGCTATTCCCTGAATCTATTTGTTCTTGAGCCTGAGCTAAAAGATAGCAAGATCTCCAGGGAAACTTTTCCTGGAGATGGTATAAGTGCAGGAGGCCCAGGGGTAGGAACAAAGGCTTTAGAAGGGCTGTTGGGGGGGGGGGGGCAGAGAATTGTGTCCTGCAAAGATGTATTGAAGTCTGAGTCCCTGCACGTGTTTTACCAGTGAGTGTGACCTCATTTGGAAATTCAGCCTTTGCAGATGTAGTCACGTTAGGATGACATAATGGATGAATGTGGGCCCTGATCCAATGTCTGATGTCCTCACAAAAGGAAAGAAACTTAGACACAGATGCTCAGGAAGACCATCATGTTGGTGAAGGCAGACAGTGGAGGTTTGTTGGCATAACCCAAAACAGCCATGAATTGCTGTTGCACAAATAAATGAAACTCAGGGATAGATCTCTGAGAAAGTCGGAGATACTAGAGAGAGTAAACACCACAGTCAGATCTTACCCAGCTGTCTTCCAGCTTCCTCAGCCTGGCTTCTCTTGGCTTCCTCTCCTGTCTTTCTATCCCGCCTTAAATACTCTTTTGGTAAATTAAGGTGTAGCCCCACCACTGCCTTCCAGGGAGCCTGGAATTCCTTCTTAACTAAAATGACCTCAAACTCAGTTTGGATTAAGGCTGTAGGTCACCACTCCCGGGGAAACTCCCTGTGCTGGGATTAAAGGTATGAATCACCACTCTCTGATCCTCCTAGACTGACTGTGGGTAGATCCCTCTTATATCTCCGAAACTTTCGGAGTTCTTATTAAATCCCCACAGATTGCTGGTAACCACTCAAGGTGGGAAGGAATTAGACCACATTCCCTGAACCCACAGAAGGTTGGGCACTGCCTGAATCTGGCCTTCAGGATTGATTGACTCTCTCTCTCTCTCTCTCTCTCTCTCTCTCTCTCTCTCTCTCTCTCTCTCTGTGTGTGTGTGTGTGTGTGTGTGTGTGTAAATGTATGTGTTTGCAAGTGTATGTGAGTGTATGTGTGTTGTTTAAGCAACTAATGTGTATTAATATGTTATGATACCCTTGATCAATAAATATAAGATGTAAGACTATTCTTTTTGCCCATATCCCATTGACCAATGCAGGTTGTATAACTGAACTGAAAGTTCAGTTGAGACTCATAGGGAGTGTGCTGAATCTCTGCATTACCGGGTGTTGGGTGGAAGGAAGGAGGGGAATTTGGGATCAGAACTCGGCTACCACATTGGAGGATTCATATTTGCATTCTGAAGCATCCTCAGACATGATGCTAGAACCTACACATTAATAGCATGGATAGTGTATTAGGAGAGAGTTAAATTCTTGTCCTAAGAATTGAGGATCCACGATCTTAGATGAATGGCATGACCTTGAAACAGCAATTTCTTCATTGAGAACAATAATAGTGCCCCTCTTATAAGGCTCATTAATACTGCTTGAGAGGCTGCCTATGAAGTGCTGATTTCAGCTGCAGACATAAAACTGTCCAAATGCCCCAATAAATAGTAGCTAGTGTCATATTATCACTGTAATAATAGAGCAATAAGGGCTTGGGAATTCAGGGAGGCGTGTTCTATTAGGACTTTAGAATAGAATTGAATGAAAGGAAGTCAGGCTACGCTAGGTAAACATTCAAATTTTCATTTGTGGAACATCATGTAAAATATGCTAATGACCCTTTGGGTTGGCATGGGTTGTATCTCAGGAAGAAAAGAAGAACCTGTTTGTCTAGAGAATAGTCAGTTTCACAGGACTTAAAGGTGTGTATAAAAGGATGAAATAAAGCCCCTAGATATAGAGGAATAAGATATGAAGAATTTGTACGGGAAAACATTAGGTTATGGAGAGAGGAGGGCCACGAAGAAACAAGATTAAGCTTTGGCGTCTGTATGGTAACATGCTTAGTCTTGGAGTGGAGCAGACATGACATAGAGGTGTTATCTCCAGATGTGATTGCCTCACAGGGTAGAACACAGAATGTATTTTTAGGTTATATTTGTAATTATTGTTTTAATTGTACAAATTGGTAGAGCATGCTAATGCTCCTGTTTTGATCATTACCCACAGATGAATTATGTTGACTGTACTGTAGCAAGAGGAGCTAGCTTGTGAGAAAGTGCAATGTGGCCTTATACACTTAGAAATACTTAGACTGATGTGGTGGCCAATGTCTTTAATTCCAGCACTGGAGAGGCAGGAGGATCTCTGTGAATTACAGCCAGCCAGGACTACATAGTGAGACCCTGTCTCCAACAAACATACATACACACAAGCAAACAAGGAAATATTTACCTTCTAAAGGAGCCATACCCAAGGAAAGAGTATTCATGGGTGAGGTGCAACAGAAACAAATCATTTCTTTCTTTTCTCCCTCCCTCCATCCTTCCTTCCCTCCCTCCCTTCTTTCTTTCTTTTTAAAATTTTTAATGATGGAAACAAACATATACCTAAAAGTAAAGCTTCTAGAAAAACCACTTGTCCTTCCCTGTCTTGTATTGTTTCTCAAATTGGCCTCCTACCTGGTCTTGTGTTTCAGGGTGGGTCTCTAAAGACATCCTTGTTGACAACAGTTTTGTCCAAGGGATGTCCACAGAGGACCTTGTGGGAAAGAGGTGAATGTATTTATGAACTTTTGCAAAGGACTTGATTTTTGATCAAAAGATTTTCTTCTTGCCTGTGGCAGCTGTCACTTTTCCGGGATAGTGATCAATTCCAGCCACCAGGGCATGACTCTAAGGATGGTCTGAGGTACCATCCGCCATGTTCTTCATGATGATTGATTTGTGTGCACGATAGCATCCATCCAGAACTAGCACCACTTTCTTCCCAGGTTTTATAAATTTGCCCATCTCAACAGCAGGTAGAAAGGACATGAGGACTCTTTTGTTGACTTTCGCCTTACAGAATGGTGGCTTTACTCTAGAGTTAGTTTTTCTTATTCATAGTTTCTATATGCCACATGATTAGATGAAATGAAAGACTAATCTCTGCTTTTAGCAACAGATGTTTAGAAGCAATGGCAGGAGTAAGTGCAGGCCAGAGACTCATGTTTTCTTCACTGAGCTGAGATTTTGACTTTCCTTGATGGCTAAAGCAAAAGGTGGATCTGAAATGTCTTATTTCGTAAGAAAAATGAACAGGTTTTTTATTTGAGGGGGGAGCAAATAATATAAGCTTAAAAATGTGCTGCAACTTTATATTCAGTTAGTGTGTGTGTATGTGTGTGTGTGTGTATGACTGACATAATCCTAAATTGTCAAGGGAGTTATTCCTTCCATTTTAAATGGCAAAGAAATGGCTTAAACTCAGAGCCTGTACATGTCATGAGTTTGTCTAAAATCATGACTTCAGACGTTGCTTAGTAGCAGAGAGATTTTATAGCATGAATAAGGCCCCAGGTTTGATCCTACAGCTGTGCCAAGGGAAATCTTTATAAACACCATCACATTAAACCCTGAAGACGCTGCCTGGAGTTGGCATCTGACATCATCTTTATTTTATGGGTCAGAAAACAAGCAAAAAATGGCAAAGCTAGTTACCAGAGGCCACATAGTAGCCTGAGGAACTGACTTTAGGTATTCAGGTGTTTATCAGGTATTTTGCTTCTATGGCCCACAGTCTAATGAGCAGAGAAGCTTTTGGAAGGAGCCGACCCTCCCACCCTTCCACCCAGGCTGAATCGGTCTGGACCAGAGTTGGCAGCATTTGCTGAAGGGCAAGGAAACCTGGGCTTGGGTAGCTCCTGATGTAGGACTGAGCCAAGAGGTACAAAATAATTTACTCTTTACCAGTCACACATTTGCTCAAGCATGACAACTGCCCTCTTGTTAGGTGTACCCACTTCATCC
Organism: Phyllotis vaccarum; assembly: GCA_033318265.1. Classification (NCBI taxonomy): domain Eukaryota; kingdom Metazoa; phylum Chordata; class Mammalia; order Rodentia; family Cricetidae; genus Phyllotis; species Phyllotis vaccarum. Next base: position 146,618,924 of record JARWLC010000002.1, read on the forward strand.
CCCCAACCCATTCCTACAAATTCGCACTTGTGACTCTTTGAACAGGATGTCTGCCTCTTGTAATATCATGTCTCTGCCTTCTCTGGTACCATCAGCTCTCCTGTCTCCCTGGCTGTGGGCTCTTTGGGAAGGCATGTGTCGTCTTGCCCTTTACCATCTCACCCTAGTACAGGAGTCATCACAGGTAGAAATCATGTCATGTTGAATGGCTGATTGTCTATATCTCTGTTGCTAGTGAGTGATCAAAATGAAGTAAACACCACAGTGGTCTGTTTGTCTTGCATTTTGGAGAAATGCTCTTGCTTACTCTAATTGAAAAAAGCAGAAGTTAAAAATGCATGCAACCTATTTTCTTTTGAAGGGAAATTTGTCTTGCTGTTTTATGTGCATTGATAAAATGTGCTCATAAAGCAATCTGTTTGAAGAATAGCAAAAATGTTTTAGGGAATTTTCTGTGAAATATCTTCTTTGTGTTGGTATTGACTTACTCTGTAAAGATGATTAGGTAGGCAAGAGATACAGATGAAGAGAATGGTTCCAAGTCTATGCGTGGAAACAGAGTAGCCACACAAGAATGCATCATTAGGGAAGATGCAGGCACATTTCAAGAGTGCCTTAAACTAGTTACTCTTAAATATTTACAGGAAGAGTGGGGAAGAATTTTTTTTCTGGGAAAGCAATTTTTAGTGAATAATTTAAAGGAAGATGACATATTTCTGTGACGATGATTTAGGACTTACATTTAGCTAAATTACTGGCAAACGTGCCTCTCTCCCCCCCCTCCTTCCCCCCTCCCTCTCTCTCCCCCCTCTCTGTGTACATGTATATACAAACACATATGCCTGTATGTGTGCTTATGGTGGCCAGAAGAAGATGCCAGATGTTCTTTATCCATCTCAGCCTTATTCCTCTGAGAAAGTGTATTTTACTGAACTTGAAGTCCCTTGTGCACTTGCTGACAAGAGGGCTCTAGGGTCTGCCTGTCACTGCTTTCTAAACTCTGGGGTTACAGGCACGTGCAACTGTACCCAGCTTTTACATAGCACTATGGATTAGAACTCAGATCCTCATGCCTATTCATCTAGCATCTTCCCAGCTAAAAATGCACTCTTTATTGACACTGCCTAATATGATTTTTTTGAGTTACTTGTGATTGTCCTCATGGTCATTAAAATGCATTGATCACAATGAGTCATCCATACTACTTTTCAAGCAAAACATTATTTTCTCTTTTGAATTTTTGAGATAGGGCTTCTTTGTGTAGCCCTGGCTGTTCTGGAACTTACTCTGTAGACCAGGCTGGCCTCAACCTCAGAGGTCTACCGGTCTCTGCTTCTCTAGTTCTGGGTTTAAAGGCAAATGCCACCACTATCTGGCTGTTATTTTCTTGTACAGAAAAGGAAGACAACATCTGTTTTCTGGAGAATGAGCTGATTAAATAGTGAACTGTCAGAGGTCACAGACTTGAGGAGGAAGACATGCAAAGATGTGACTGTGCATCTCTTTGAAATAGAATGGAGACTCTTACAAATTGATCTTGTTGCTTGTTAATTTATACCTTTGCCTAGCTAACTAAGAAGAAAATAAACTGCCAACATCTGGAATCTTGGATTTTGTATATTTATGTATATAAATACCTGAAATATATACTTGAAAGAGTAATCAGTAATTGTCAAGGCAATTCAGGCACATGGTGCCCAAGAGGTTTCCCTCCAAAGTTTACAGGACTCCATGTTTTTGTCTCTCTCTCATTTTATAAAATACTACTATTTAAAATTTAGGTGGGAAAAAGTAGACTAAAGTCAAATTTCAGAATTAAGTGTTTTTAAGATGATTATAAGAATTGTTTATTGGGCATTTATTAAGAGTTGCTGAGAAGGGATGGATAGATTGTTCAATGGTTAAGAGCACTGGCTGCTCTTCCAGAAGATCTGAGTTCAACTCCCAGCAACCATATGGTGGCTCACAAGCATCTGTAATGAGATCTAGTCCCCTCTTCTGGCCTACGTACAGGTAGAACACTGTATATAGATTTGTAGTATGAAGTTTCTGGCTCTCCCTAGCTCTGAGATCCAGACCAGCAGTCCCAAATAATCACACCTTATGCTGTTTGACCTATGACTCAGGCTTATTGCTAGCTAGCTCTCACATCTTAACCCATTTCTATTAATCTATGTCTTGCCATGTGGCCCATGGTTACCTGTTACCCATTACATCTTGCTTCTTGGGTGGCTAGATCTTATCTCTGTGACTGACTCCCACCCTCCTTTATCTATGCTTGGATTTTCTCCCTGTCTATAAACTGGCTTGCCACAGTCCAAAAGAGTTTCTTTATTATCCAATGGTAAGTCACAACATACAGAAAGACATTCCACATCACTTTCCCTTTTCTGTCTAATCAAGAAGGATGCTTTTAATTTTAACATAGAAAAATTACACATAACAAACTAGCTATAAATCAAGAATTGCAGTTACAATATTTAGTCTATTTGTATTTAGCAAAATTAAAGAAAATATTCTATCATCTACCTTATCCTTGTGAGTCCAAAGTTTCATATCTAATTTACCTTCTATTATAATTAAGGAAAACTATAACTATCTAATCTCCAACTATATCAAAGACCACAGAAAGATAATATCAACTGAGTAAACAGGAAGTGCAAGCAACTTCGAAAATCTAGTAATGACAGAGATGACATCTGGCTGCCTGGACAGTCACCCAACGTTCCCTTGTAATGTTGGGGGCATCCATTCTCAGCCTACAGGTCTAGAGTTGCTGGCAGACTTTTTTGAAGCAGGAAATTTGAAAGATTATTTCATCCATTTTGGCATAGGTCATCAGTCACTTCTCCATGTGTCCTGAAGAATTTCTGGAAGTTTTCTCTACAAAGCAAGAACCTGAAGGACTTTCCTATGGATCCTGCATGTCTAGTTTATACAGCATACTGTCAGGCAGTTGAGGTAAGAACAGTTTCTTGTCCAGTGGCTAACGTTTGCTGCAAAGGAAGTAAATTCCACATGGAGTTTCTTCAGTGCCCATCATCCTCTTGAAGTAGATTGGTGCTGCCAGCAGCAGACTTGTCTTACTGTGCAAAAAAGTCTAAGTTCTTAAAATATTTTAAATGCCATATTTTGTAGGTTTTTGAATACATTAAAATTTTAAATGAGTTATATAAACATCATAATGCCTTAAACAAGAGCAGAAATATACATATGGTATGACAAAATTGACCTTAAATTTGTTTTGATAAACCAAAATCCATACCAATGTAAAATGTTCTGAAATTAACAGCTGTTTTTGGATTAAAGTAGATTCACTAATCTATCTTTTTGAATCATTTCTATGTCATATCCCCACTTTTTCCTTAGAAAGAGATTGACTATAACCATTAACTGCTTATGATATAAACAAACATTTATAAACAATAGTTTTGGAATTTAGGCATAGCTTTCCATAATCTACTTCCTGCTCTTTGGGGGCTCTGACAATCTTATGTGGCTCCTAAGACTGGATCATCTTAGCCTGAAGCTGATGTGGCCATCTCTTCCCCTCACAGATTTTTTTCAGAGGATCTTCTTTGATCAAAACATATCAGCCTGGAAGCAGTCCACAGGTTCTTATCTTCTGTGGAAAGAAAAGCAGAACCTTTTTTCCAAAGCAACATATCCTTATACCCAAATTTCAAAGTCAAGATACCTTCAAAATCTGTATGTTTAACTTAGTAACCTTTATAATCAAATGCTTTCTGCAGCTAGCTCATTAACAGTTAAAAAAATTTAAAACACAATAACAGACACAATCCAGACTCTGTGTATTTTCCATCTTTATGTGGCTTATATATTTTTTACTTTATTTTTTTTAAAAAACTTTCTCTATACTTTTACCTTTTCCTTTTCTCTCTCAAGTATATTTTTAAGCACACTGTAAACCAAATAGTTTAGAGGGTTTTTGTTTTCATTTATTTTAATCTATCGTTACTGTATATCTCTTATTTTTTTCTGTTTCTGATCACACCTTTAATCTGCCAAGGTGTGGCTAGGATTAAAGACTGGGCTATGGAAGCTGACTCCACCCAGCTCCACCCAGCTCCACAGTGTGTGAGAGCTTACCTTCATGGCAGAGTTACTGGCAGGAACCATGTTTACCATCCAAGCTTTGGGGAATTTTAGGGTCCATAATGCCACCAAATAGAACACTGCTGCTCACTGGTCATTAACTCTATTTAAGTATTTGGCAGCAGGCCTTCTTAAAAGAGCCACAGAACTTTTCTCAATAAAGCTGAGTCAGAAAACATCTCTTAAAGGAGCCTTGCCTCTGTTTGCTGCTAGCAAACTGAGCCTTCCCAGAAAATGCTGCTACCAAGAAGCTATCATTGACTCTGTTCCCTTTTTGCCTGTAAGAACAGAAGCCTTAAATCTGTCATATGCAGCTCTTGTGAGACTTTGGAAACTAGCCTTGTTGCAGCTTAAGCTGCATGCGACAAGTCCAACATTTTGTAGCTCAAGCCCACATGCTACTCTGTACCAAGATCCACTTAAGAGACACAACTAGAAAGGTGGTATTTTCTCCATTTCTGTGTTTCAGAACCCCTTTTAAGCTTTCTCAGGCTTTATGTGGATGTAAATGACCCATGTTGGAGCACCATTTATAGTAGTAAGTTTCTGGCCTGGCCAAACCCAGAGATCAGGAGCAGCAGTCCCAAATAATTATACAAAGTCTTAAATTAATTACATGATGTTCAACCTATAGCTCAGGCTTATTGCTAGCTAGCTCTTGCATCTTAAGTCAACCAATTTCTGCTAATCTATGTTTTGCCACATGGCTCATGGCTTATCTGTACTTTTACATCTTGCTCTCTCAGTGGCAGCTTGCAGCATCTCTCTCTAACTCCACCTTCCTTCCCCTTTATATATGCTTGTAATTCCTGCCTACCTGTAAGCTGGCTTGCTGTAAAACAAAACAGTTCCTTTATTATCCAATGGTAATTTATAGCATACAGAAACACATCTAACATCACATAATAGATAAATAAATCTTTTTTTTTTTTTTTTTTTAATGAGTTACCGAGAAACAATTCAAAGTCAGGGCTGGAGAGATGGGCCAGTTTGTAAAGTGCTTAAATGCACATGAAAAAGCTAGACATGGTGGTACACCCCTGTAATGCACATGAAAAAGCTAGACATGGTGGTACACCCCTATAACGCACATGAAAAAGCTAGACACGGTGGTACACCCCTGTAACGCACATGAAAAAGCTAGACATGGTGGTACACCCCTGTAACGCACATGAAAAAGCTAGACATGGTGGTACACCCCTGTAGCTCCAATGCTAGCAGTATGGAGACAATTAGATCCTCTGAGGCACATTGACCTGTCAGCCTAACTGAATCAAGAGTTTGAGATTCATTGGGAGAGTCTATCTCAAAAACTAAAGGAGAAGACACCCAATCTACCCCTGACCTCCACATATACGTACACACGTATGCACCTTCCACACCACATACACTCCCTTCTACCATCAAGGAAGCAGAGGAAATGATTCAGATCTTTGAGATATTAGGTGATATTGCTGAAATTATATTCCAAGCTAGACTGACATTCTATTCCCCTTGACCATGAACATTGCATTACTAGATACTACTTTACATTTGAATATCTTCTATAAAAATTCTACCTGGTGATCAGGCTATAGTTGAATACTCTAATGATCTTGGGAGCCCTATATAAACAGAAGCAGTATGTTTTTTTTTTTTCTGAAATTGCCTTCAACATGTATCTTAAGTGGACTTAATAGCTGTTCATTATTCATGGCCACTAGTATTTGTTGGATGAACACATTCCCCTTGAAAGAACTGAAGGGAGCATTAAACTATTATTAGTATAGAGCACGAGAGTGACCATGGAACTATATAATTCTTCTGTCCATTTGAAGACATAGCTCTTACCACATTGAAACAAACTACAAGACTATCATGAGCTCAGCTCACACCATGAAGCAAACAGTGGCTTCTTTCACATCACTTCCTTCCCAGCTCTATGCTTGATGCCAACATATGTCTTTCTACTCTGCTCCTCATTTTCTACCTGTCTCTCCATCTCCTCCTCCTTTTCCATTGCTCCCTCGATCTTTTACCCATGTCATCCAGAAAATAGGGGACTATGGCATTTCACAAGCCTTAACCATGATGGCTGAATCCCAGAAGCCAGTTAGCTCCAAAATTCATCAATAAGTCAGTAATTAAAACATCTATTTTTATGTCAAATATTGTTACGCCCAACCTCGCCAGCAAGGAGAGACGCAACACCGAGCTCTTCTTTCAGCAGTTTATTCAGGACCTTTTACAAGCTTCTTTTTCTTTCTTCCTCTCTCTTTGGGGTACCTGCTCTCAGCTAAATACCTTCTGGACTGCCAATCACGGGGCACCACGTGGGCCTTGCCAATAGGTCCAGGTACGCAAAAGCAAACCAAGAACTTAGCCTTATCCAAATAAGGAGTTGTTTATCTCAGAGAGCGCTCACCATCGGGAAGGTGGAAGGTGGAAGCCAGCGCCATCTTTAAGGTGTGGCCACGCAGCTCTCTACAGTTCCTCCTCTACAAAATATCATTCTTTTTTTTCTAGACATAAGAACATTCACTGCACACAAATAATTTTGCAAGTTGCATTATTGAATAATATAGGAGAAGGGGCACCACAAAGAGTATGCCCTTTGATCACATCTACTAAATTTAAGCCTTCAATTATTTATTTTTAATCATTGAGAGATCTATGGTAGCTGATTTGCTTCATTGTCTTTATGGTCCGTAGCTAGTGTGGAACTTGAGACTTAGATCTTATACTTGGTCTTATATGGAGCTGGGCACAGATGGAGCAAAAAATATGGAGAAGTTCACCTTTTCTGGAAGCAGCTACAGTCCTCTGCCCATGGCTCTGCACTGGGCGGCATAATGAGATTTCCCCAGCACAAATTGCAAGGCTTCCACTTTGTGAATATGCAAAGCATGTGCAGGAGCAGGTGCAGGTGCAGGATGACTGATGGAATTCTAGCTTAGGAACCTTCCTGCAGAGCTCCGATTTTAGCCTTCCTGCTCTTTGCTTCTCTTGCTCTCCAGACCAATCTCAGCGAGGAATTTGGCAAATTAAAGACGAGCACCTTGCAGTGCATGTAAATAGACTCAGTTGTGGGATCCTTTTGGACCACCCTCTTGTAGTTTGAGGAATGAAATTGATAGCGTTCTCTAATGAATTCTGCTCAGCTTTGCACAGAAGTAGTTTTTCAGGCAGCATTAGGCATCTGCTATGAGCTAGCAATGCCAACATCTGCTAGAGAGCTGGAAAAGGCAACCCAATGCTTCACATTCCAAAAAGTCTCAGAACTACCCCACCTCAAAGGGAATCACAGAGAAGACACGTCCGGTATCTTCATACCCTACCTGCCTACAAGATATCTGGGCTGGGACACACACGCACACACACACACGCACACGCACACGCACACGCACAAGGCAGTGTTGTCTAGGGGCTTTTCTTTCTTAAATAGGAAAGCTTTTTAAGGACAAGAAGGCACCAGCATTATTCTATTGTTCTTGGTATTTATATTGTACCAAAAGTGGCAACTACAGTGAATGAATGAAAAAGCACCCCCCCCCCCCCCGCAGTCCCCACCCCCCTTCCCGGAAATGCAGCAGAAAGGAAAGCAGGCAGAGCTAAGGGCCTGTGTTACCCATGCTATTTAGAGAGTGTAGAAGGTGCGAAAAGGTAAGGCATTTATATTGTCTGTGCTAAGGTGGCCTGGGCGTTAATACCTTCATTTATCAGTTTTCTCTAAGCCCTCATTATCCATGCCTCATTTGGATAGGGACCCTGCTCTCGGCAGCATTACCAGATAATCCTGAGCCTTGAGAAGATTCTCTAGGGTAGGGCAGTGATGGGGCATTTCTCTTTAGTCTGGAAACTCACCTTCCTTTAGCCACCTGAGATAAGAAGAGAGAGCAGAACATGGTTCCAGGGAGGTTTTTGGAAAAGGTAACCGTGGGCTAACAGTGCTTCAGGGCTTTCCCACTTAGCTTCACTCTGTGAGGGAGCAGGGACCAGGGAAAATAAGAGCAGGCTGTGGGCCCACCATGCTGAGGCCTGGTGCTCTGGAGCGGCAGGGAATGAGGTTCAGTAGGGATGGGGGACTCTTGACCTCCTAACTCCTGTCTAGGTGTGCTCAGGTTCAGCACACAGCCCAGAGCCAGTCCCCTGCCCAGAGATCTATGGCCTCACACTCCTGCCTTAGAAACCCTGGCTCCCCATGCGTGTCCTCTTCACAGTACTGTCCTTACAGATTTTCAGAGCTTGTGTCCCTGCCGGTATTTCTCTAAGTCACTCGGAAAGAGGGAGAACCTTTTAAAAGATAAGCCTAGTTTATTAAATGATAACTCAGATTCTAAAAACGATCATACGCCATTAAAACACTCACCTTAAGGGTGGTATTAGTTCTTTCAACTGCCCTTTTTATCTTAAGCTTTTCTTTCCTGGGACTAAGGCCTTTTAATAATTTTAGGTGACTTTCTGGTATTTTATCTCCTTACTCTATATAACAGATTTTTTTTTTTTTTTTTTTTGCTTGTTCTTTTTTGGAGTCAGGATCTTACTACCCAGGCTGATCTCAAACGTATGGCAATCCTTCTGTTTCAACCTCTGCTTGCCAATATTATAAGGTATGAGCCTCCATGCTTGGCCTTTTGCTGTTTCTTGGTGCTTCAGTTTCAGGTAGGTGCTAGTTGATTCTGCTAGGGCAGTAATCATTAGCTCTTATATCCCAGCTTCTTGCTCTCCCCATCTGCAATGACTATTTCATAACTTTTAATGTTATTAAAAGTACATTAAATATAGATCATTGCTGAGCCAACCACTGTGATTCATTTTTGTATTAAATTGTCTACTGCTGCAAACTAGATTTTACTAAAAGTTAACAACTTCAAATGATAATTACCATTTCTGTGTCAGGATCTGTGTGTCTTAGTATGTGAATGGCTTTAGCTGGGTGGTTCTTGTGAAGCTTCAGTCAGAAGAATTCCAACCTGTAGAAGTTAATCGCGCATTTATTTTACCATAGTGAAACATCAGAGGCCAGATGATTTATAAGTAAAAAATGTTTATTCATGGAGGCCCAAGAGCATGATACTGGCTTGTGCTTGTCTTAGTGAAGACCTCACGGAAGATGGCATGGCAATGGTGGGAACACATGCTATGGGGAGATAGGAAGTCAGGAAAATTTAGGGGTCTTCTCATTTCACATTTTAATTTTTTTTTTTTTTGAGACAGTCTCCTTATTTGGCCTAAGCTGGCCTTGAATTTGTATATAAGCTAAGTTCAATGTATGGGTGTATTCTTGTGTGTGTGCAGATGTGTGTGAGTGCAAGTGAGCTCATGGGTGTGTTTACAGAGACTTTGGGCCAATGTTAGATATCTCCTTCAATCACTTTCACACTATTCCTATTATTGTTGTTATTGTTATTTTGAGACAGGGTCTCTCACTGAATCTCAAGCTCACTAATTTGGCTAGAAGCCCCAGGAATCCTGTCTCTACCTCCGCAGAGTTGGGATTATGAGCATATTCCACTGGATTTGGCTTTCCTGTGGATGCTGCAGATGGAACTCAGACCTTCATGTTTCTGTAGGAAGCACTTGACCAGCTCAGCCATCTCCAGCCCAGGCTTGTTCATTTATAAATTCTTGGTCTTCCATACTGTGCTGCCTCTTCAAAGTACATTTACCTCTTAACACCACTGTGCTTGAGATAAGGTTTCAACACCCTGTGGGAAAAACCATATGGAGTGATTGATGTCTCTCCCACACATGCATTCACTTATCATTTTATGAAGGTTCATAAAAGTCTCCTGCCAAGGTAGTATCAGCTTAAAGTTTATGATTTCACCGTCTAAATCAGGTCTAAGTGAAGATGGAACTTGACAGCTGACATTCTCCAAGATTCTTTCTCAATGTTAAGACCTAAAAACTGAAGAGACATCTTGTCTGTGGTCCACTTACCCAGTATGCATTGGTGGAGTAGGCATGTGATGAACACTAGAAACCTTCCTATTAAAAAAGGAGAGGGGGAAACCAGTAGTTCATTGCAAGTATTATATTTAGTCGGGACATGGGGACATGGCTAGTGAGATGGCTCAGCAGTTAGAGGAGCTTGCTGTCAATCTTGGTGACCTGAGTTCAATCCTTGGGACTTGTATGACAAAAAGAGAGACATGGCTCCTACAGATTGTTCTCTATTGTGCACTTGTGCAAGTGCGCACACACACACACACACACACACACACACACACACACACACACACACACACACACGAGAGGGGGAGGGAGAGAGAGAGAGAGAAAGAAAAAAGAGAGAAAGAAAGGAAGGAAGGAAGGAAGGAAGGAAGGAAGGAAGGAAGGAAGGAAGGAAGATTAGTACTGAAGATCTAGTAAAACTTCTCCTTGGTCCTGGCTTCCTATGTTTTTATTTTCTGAGTCATTCTTCCATTTCCATGAATGGTAGCCTGGGTTTGCAGCTTAGACATCTTCTCAGCCTGTTTTCAGCATGCAGAAGTCTGAAAAATCCCAAACCCTCTTTCTAGCTGATTCTCTGTCTATTGCTTTTGGTACAACATGGAAATCATTTTGCCAATATAATTTTATAAAAGTATGTCTCCTACAAACACTCCTGGGGTTGGTGCCATTAGAGCAAAGATATACCCGGAATGCTCTGCGATGAGCCCTTTTTTACCTGAGTTTCCATTAAAGCAAAGCCATACTCAGAATGCTCTGTGATGAGCCCTTCTTTACCTGGGTTTCCATTAGAGGAAAGCTATACCCAGAAAGCTCAGTGATGGGCCATTTTTTACCCAAGTTTCTGCTGAAAAGGCAATAGGATCTTAACTTTCTTTGAAGTGTTTGTTTTCTTCCTCAGTTTTTCAGACAGTCTTATGTTGTAGCCATTGGTGGCCTAGAATTCATGACAATCCTGCTACCTCTGAAGCTCTGGGATTAGAGGCTTGAGCCACAGTGCCCAGCATAAGCCTTGACTGTTTCTGAAGCTTTAAGTCATTTTTTGAACCACCCAAAGGCCTTCATCTTTCCATTATTGCTTTACTTACACAGCATGGATCTGTTCTTTTCTTGGGAGCCACTTCTTAGTTTTAAAAGAGTTTTTCATATAAAGATGACAGGGAAGTCCCACTGTCCCTCTTGCTATGTCTTATCTACTTTTTATTTAATAGTCCTTTCTGCACTGATTACCCACTCCCAAGTTAGATTACACATGCCTCTCGAGTTAGATCATCTAATAAATAGATATATCTTCTATTTTCCATTTATAATAGATAATACTATTTCTAAACGTTCAACTACTGTGTAGCAAAATCCCCTGTTCTCTACTTTCTGGTAGGATTTCCCCCATTTGAACGATTTGGGCTCCCCTCAACCGCCATCAGTCTGTACTGACAATACCTAGCTTTGGCTTATTTCATGCATGGTCTTGTTATATAGTCCAGACTGGCCTTCAGTTTGTTACCCTCAATCTCCTGGGTGCTGGGCTTATAGGCACATGACACCACTATCCTAATATAATAGTCACATTTGGTCCAGATCACATCACCTCTTAAGGTTTTTGTCACAGCTGCATCCGGCTCCCAGGAACACTTTCATGCTCCAAGTTGACCCAGTGGCATAGAAAAGAAATAAACATTGTTCTGTGCTTTCTGAGAGTCAGAGACCTTTGGGAAGATAGTTTGGCTTGTAGTCAGAGTATTAACTGGGATATCTGCAGTCTTGACTTGGGTTTGAAGATCTGCTTCCAGGATTCACTTGACTGGCAGGGTTTCCTGGCTGTCGGCTAACTCTAGGTCCTAAGTCACCTCCTGAGTGTTGTAGGGAAAACTGGCTTCCTCCAGAGCATACTGGTCTGAGAGATCAAGCTGACAGTCTCAATGCCTTTTATAACCTATTCTTGAATCTTACAATCATTTCTGCAAAACACACTTGTTACATGGTCAGCTCCACTGACTATGGGAGGGGATTATACAAAGGTGTGAAAACCAGGAAATGGATAGCATTAGGGACTATTTTAGAAGCTGGCTAGCCACACAGTTTGCTTGTTAGGTTTTTCCTGTGACTGATAATTGCCATGTAGGAAGCTGGGTCTCTTCCAACACTTCAGTATCTTTAAAAATACTTAGGAAGTATTCTTTCAAACACTGAAAAACATCAGATTATGCAGCTTGTATTATTTTTATACTGTGTGTGTTAGTGTTCCATAGCCAGGCATCTTCCTGTTTCTTTCAGACTGGTTCCTTTCTAAGCTTTTACCCTGGTTTTCACTGTAGGATCTCCTTCTTCTGTATTCTAACTCTTATTTTCTCTACCACCCTGATGGTGCTTGATTGTGAAATGTCCCCCATAGGCTCATCTATCGGAACCCTTGGGGCCAGGGTGGTGAATTGTTTTGGAAGGCTGTGGAACCTTTAAGGGTGACAACTTGCTGGCGGAAGTGGATCACTAAGGTGAGCCTTGAGATTTCATAACCCAGTCCCACTTCCTGTTTCCTGTTCATTTCCCCACTTTTCTCTGGAAAACAAGAAACTGTGCCTGTTCTCAGGCAAAAATGGGAAGGAGTTGCCTGACTCCTTGGGGTTCGAGAATGCAATATGGGGCCTTCAAAAGGACATCCCTGTGTGTTGTCACCTACCCCACCCTGGACTTCTTTGCAGTCTACCCTCCTCTACTGGTCTCAATCAACCTATCTCTCATCCTTTCTTCTCTTCCTGCCTACAGACATTAGCTTCCAATGTCTCCCTTCTTCATTTCCATTTGCTTTGCCTATGGGCTGGCATCCTCCTCAACACTTGTATTTTTACAATAAGGGCTTCGGAAAGGAAAGGAGAGGAAAACATTTTTGTTGGTTTCCCTATGCATAATGGGTGGAGTTCAGGAGAAAGATTTTCACTTGCAAAACAAAAGAATAACATAAAGACCCCAAACCAAAGAAACTCACCCTGTAACCACGGCAGACAAGTGACCCAGAGTGAGCATGCCCTTTTACACCCAGTCTTCTGGAAGATGAATCTTTGCACCTCCACTGAACAGAAAAAGTGTACTCCTTCCCCAGCATCCAGCTCACATCCAGGCATCTGAATGGTGCTGCCAGCTTGGCTTCTGTGGCCGAGGGAAGCAGATGGCTTTCAAAAACTAATTAATCTTTCTTCCCTTGCTTAGGTTTCCAGCTGTGGTTCATGCTCCCCTTTTTGGTATGCAGCCATTTCTTCTGAGTTCTTTAGTCCCTGGCAAAATGTCAGAAACACAGCTATCTTTTACTAAGTGTCTCTGGTCACCAGCTTCGCATTGCTGGCCAGCATTGCTTTATTTATAGCAGAGCCACTATTAGGTAGGGACTGTCACTCACTGTAGAATGAAGCTAATTTCTTCATTTAGTGTCTTAATCTTGTTGTATGCCAAAAATCAATTGGAGTTTCTCATGATCCCAGAAGTCTCTTACAGTAGCTGCTATAGTTGGACTTGCTAGAGAAGCTACTTCTGAGGCTTTTAGCGCCCTGTTTCAAAGTCAAATGGCACGGCATAAAACATAATGGAATTGTTGATCATTAGGTACAGGAATCTTGCAGAGGGTTGGCCAACTTTGGTAGCCTTGAAGTAGTTCATCTTGACACTTGGATTGGGGATTATTAAGTTTTTTAAGAACCTCTTTCCTCTAAGAGGATGTTCTGAATCTGAGATGTGAATTCAGATTGTCTAGGGAGCATGATCATATTACACTGTACTGTATTCTGAGAGATGCTTACAGGCAAGGTAGTTGCATTTTGAAAGTTATCCAGGAGGCTTTGGTTAAGAACTGTTTTAAAGAAAGTCTCTGAAGTAGAATAGGAAGCATGCTATTGTAATTATTAAAAATCAAAACCTCTGGACACCTGGATACAGGTTCTGGACTTTGTTAAGTCACTTTCTTCATTGGTAGGGAGGCCATATTCTTTGCTTTCCTAAGTAAGACACATATAATAGCAAAGTTAAGACTATTAATAATTACATCAGGACAAGAGCATAAATTGATACTGTCTGGACAACTCGGTCACCTAACTCATTAGTCAAATGAGAGACTTGAAGACTCTGAAGACTCTGAAGTCACTTCCTAATTTATGATTCCATAATTCCTGAAAACTGGGACAAGTGCAAAGCAGGGCAGATTCAGTGAGGCAGGGAAGCTGAACCAAGTGCCATACCCAGCTCAGAGACTGAATGATGGCACACAAGGGAAAGAGAGGCCAAGGGATAAAGTCAACAGGATCATGGGACCCAAGTCCAAAGGCATGGGCCAGTCGGGGACAGCTGCTCTTGCTACCAGAGCCCTGAGGAGAGACACAAATGCTGCATGAGGTCTGGTGACATTTACATATTTCTGGGTCATCTTCCAATATAGCAGCCAGAGACATTTAAACATACTTCTGTAATCTTTCCAGTCTGCCATCCAAACAATCTGGGTGGCAATTTCCTAGGTGACTTTCTGCTACAATGGCACAATTAGAAGAAAAAAAAGGAGGGTGTTATGTTAATTCAGTGCTCTGGATAATGGTAAATTATTACATGAATCAAATCATATACAAATTACCAAATTTCTAAAAATCAAAAGTGAATAAACCATGCACAGTAAAACATTTCCAATTTTATTTTTCATGTTTTAGAAAGTATTTTGGCAGTCTGCACTGTCTTGTTGGACTATGAAAACACATCCCTATAAACCTATGCTACCCAGAATTTTTGACGAATGCAGAAAAATGAGCTCAGGGTGTTCCAGCTTTGATGGCCCATTTCTACTATTTTATGTGTTGGCGATATTTAGAACATGAGAATGAGACACCACAAAGCCAGCACTTTAGAAACCTGTGGACAGAGACTGATGTCACTCATTTCTGATGGTTTAGGCATGAAGGGTGTTAGTCAAAAGATTGAGGGAGAGAAATTTGGAGAAATGGAAAGAGGGAGGGAAGGGAGATGGAGTGAGGGAGAAAATCTATTGAGAGACACCAGAAAGATAAGAGGGGAGATGGTGCATCCACTGGAAAGAGGAAAATTCAATGGTAGGATTTTTAGTGAGAATCTCCAAAAGTATTTGCACCAGAACGCAGGATATAGGATGGCTCACATCAGTGCTGAAGCTATCTGTATAGGCACTGTCCAGTTCCTACCATGTAGATCTAAGTTCTTGTTGTTTGGTAGGAAATGACTCACTGTGGCTGTGCCTCAGGAGTGTCATTAGGAGGACTGTCACTGATGGAAAGATTCCTACTACTGCTCTGGGATGAAGCCAGCAGACTCTCACAACTGTGGCAGCATCATGATTCTCAGGACCTGTGCCTTCCATGCAGTGGAATGACCACATGTGTGGCTCTATGTCACATGTGCAGTGGAATGAGCACATGCTTGGCTCTATGTCACATGTGCAGTGGAATGAGCACATGCTTAGCTCTATGTCACATGTGCAGTGGAATGAGCACATGTTTGGCTCTATGTCTTCTGTGCTCACACTTAGCCCAGGCTTAGAAATCTCCTGGTTGCAAAAGGCTTTCCCTGAGAACAGATTTTTAATTTTTTTAATTTTTTTATTTTTTTATCTTTGACTAAGAATGACGGCAGGGGTAAGAAATTACTGTTGTGGTTTTCAGAGAGTCTTGGAGAGGGGTGTGTATCCCCGAGGGAATGGATATGCAGAAGGAGTTGAGAGGTTATAATTTAGCTCATTAGGGAACATCTCAGAGTGATGTCACCAGAATAGCATGTAAGTTTCCAGGGAAAGCTTTGGAAATAAATAGTAATCACTTGCTTTTACCTGAGGAATGCTGAACATATGGATCATTTTACCCCACCATGCTCTTCTTAGTGGACTGGTAAGGACTCATTCTGGGCCAAGGAATTACTCGACCTGCAAATGCCATGTGGGGCCCTTTAGTCCAGAGTAGGGAGACCGGCTCAGAATGAAATGGACCTCTGAAACAGAAGAGAGCAGACCTATAAGGTTCAAAAGTCCTTGTTATCAATCCTTAATGTTTTAGAAAGATGACATAAAGTATATGACTTTTTAAATAGTGAATAGTAAAATTGGGAAACTTCTAGATGACCGGATAAGCAACTGGAGATGACCGATACTAAAAAAACCATAAGTAGTAAGGAAATGGGTGGCCAAATCAGGGTGGCCAAATCAGTCCACAGTGCCCTAGAGTAACTTCATCTACTCAGATCCTTTGCCAAGGAGAACTGTAAATCCTGACTCCAGCTGTCTAATTAGCCTGGTCTCATTGTGTACTTCCCAGGCCCATGGTCAAGTGGACTAGACCTGGGTAAGTGATACCTAACCCAAGACCAGCCAACCATAACCTCAATTGTTATTTCTTGGTTTGATGTTCTTGCTTTCATGTTTGTTTTAGACAGGGTTTCTCTTGGTAACACTATGGCCCAGGCTTCCTACAAATTTACAATGCAGCCTAGGATGGCCTCAAGCATTCTGAGACCTACACTGGCATCTTGAATGCTGAGATTACGGGCTGGGGCCATCATACCTGACTATTTTGATTTCATTTAATCCTGGATGGTGCTGGCAGACCATTCTCCCTTAGATTCTAGTCTCAAAGAAGCTTATCTCACTCGAAAGCCAGAAAGTGATGTTCTAGACATAATTCAAGACAAGAAAAGAAGGAAAGAAGGAAGAGAGAGAGTTGAGAGAGAGAGGAAGGAAGGAAGGAAGGGAGGAAAGAAGGAAGGAAGGAAGGAAGGAAGGAAGGAAGGAAGGAAGGAAGGAAGGAAGGAAGGAAGGAAGGAAGGAAGGAAGGAAGGAAGGTGTTCAGTTCCCAGGAGAGCCGAGGGTCCAGTCCTACTAAGAGTTGCTAATGCCCTACCTCTGTGCTGTGGCCTCCCCATGCCATGTCACATTTAGCCACTAAACTCACTTAGCAGCCTGTTTAAGGTTGCATGAAACAAAATCTATCTCCTCCTTGATATGGTCTGTGTATTTATGTCACCCTATCTTGTAGTATTAGCTTTCTGGCCCAGACTTTCAGGCCCAGACCCACAGTTCTACAGAGACACATAGAGGCTTACTAAAGTTTTAGGCTGATTGGTCTAAGGCCCAGGCATATAACTTTCTACCTCTTTACCCTTATCTAACCCATGACTCTTAACCTGTTGAGCCATGGGGCTTGGTACCTTTTCTCACAGCAGCATAGGTGTCCTCTGCTTCTTCTGGCTTCTCTCTGGCGTTCTGCCCTGTGCTTCCTGTTCTCAAAGTTTTCTTAGTCTGGTAGCCCCGCCCACACTTCCTGCCTGCCTTTAGCCAATCAGTGCTTTTTATTAAACCAGTGGGTGGGGTAATTATTTACAATGAAACAACACAATCTCCCACATAATTCCCAAAGATTCATCTCTTCCTGATGTGGAGGGACTAAGCAATGTCTCTAGCAATTTGATAGCTGTGTTCTGTGAATGGAAACTGAGAAACAGCATCGAGCCCCCTTCCCATCAGCTAATAAATAATGAAAAATATACAGTACTGGTTGCATCTGAGCATGGAAGGAGATGCAGCAGTTTTCTTAAACAATGAAGGCTGACTGATAAAGTGCATTTTGTCTCTTCCATTTCCCACATGACGGCTCTTACAAGTGATGTGTAGTTGCTCATTCCACACCATACTCTGAATCCCATAGGTAAAACACAGAAAGCCAAGCTGTGAAGGAGCAAGTGATTCTGTATTCAGATAGTGACCTATCACAGATTTGGGGAACATGACAGCTTCAAAGCCACATGCCTGGTTGGTTTGTCCTTTTTCTGTCTGCAAGGTTTCAAGTGTAAATGTTTTAGAAGATTGCTAATGTCATACTGATGAATCTCTTCAAGTGCTCTTCCTTTTGAGAATAAATAGCTCTAGTTTCTTCTTGCCTGGCTGTTGCTCATCTTTTCTGTAGGCATTGTGAGGAATAAAAGGGCATGATTTCTCCCTGGACGCCTTCAGGCACGCACAACTTTGCCTTTCTCCCGCAGCTTAGAATCTTTGGTTTGCTCTGTTTCTCGTTTGCTATTAAGAAGCCTCTCAATTATGAATGGACTTTATTTCTTAAAACTTCACCAGTCTATTAATTCTCCTCGAGGACAGCCTTTAAAAACAAAACACCAAAAGCCAAAAACAAACAAAACCCCCACAAGGCTAGAAGCAATGCTTTTGTCTTAGCTTTGTATTATGCATATATTACCAGTCTTTCACTGATGGCCCCTCCCTCCCCATCTGTCTGGTCCGATTGGTCCTGTGTCTCCTTGCCCCATTCTATCCCCAGCTTGATGTGCCCACCGGGTAAGGACTCTTCTTAAGCCAAGTGCAGTCAGGTGTCTTATTCCTAGAGGAAAGGAGATGTCACAATGATTTGAAGAAGACTGTTAAGGACTAGAAGTCAATTAGCAGACAGAAGCCAAATAGGTCTTAAGCAGAAGGTGACTCATGCTTATTTAAGACATTTACCGACACTGTAATCTCCTTGCACAAGATGCCTGAACCTTCTATAAGACTCATGCATGCATCTGTAAAATAGGGATGATATGACAAGTTAGCTTGCCGAGTTGGAATCTCGTGACACTGGTACACAGACCCCTTTCTGTAACTGAGCTTCTGTGGTTACTCTCATCATTCTGAGACGAGCCAAGAGGGCTTCTGACAGGTTCGAAAGGCCATTGGCTTAGGAGTTGGGAACCTATAAACCTATTGTTTGGACAGTAGATTCCATCACTGACTTCCCGTTCGACTTCAGTTCTTCAGTTCCACTTAGAAGGCAGGAGAGGTCATCTTCTCTCCCACCTAGATGGAAGCAGTGAAAAGCTAAAGTTTGATAAAGACTCTTTCCAAGTAATTTATGGAGTAGGCTGACTTTACGAGGTTTTCTGAAAATGCTCTGGGCTACGTTGGAGAAAAGATAATAGGGACTTTTTTTTTTTTTTTTTTTTTTTTTGAGGAAAAATGTTCTGCAAGCTGTGCTCAGAGAGATTGGGCCATCTTTCTCTCCTGAAAAGTCTTTTGTGGAGAGCTGAAGATGAGCCACGAAACACATAAATCCATCACTTTGGCAGGATGTTTTCCAAGAGCCCCTGAGCACTAGCTCTGACCCTAACTGGCAATCTCTACTTATCTGCGACAATTTCACTGAAAGCAGAACCACTTTTCATGGCTTCAGTTTCTTATTAGGTCCAGACCGAAATCTCAGGCAACTTTTGAGAGAACAATGTAACATTTCAATTGCTTCCTTGGTGATTTCCTTCTATGGCCTATCACTGTGCCCCTCATTTTTACCCAGCATACAGCCGTCAGGACAACGACTTCCAGCCTGATTCTCCCACTTAGCATTGTCTGATAGGGTTTCCCCCCTTGACACAGTCTACATGTCTATCCACTGTAATATTCTGCAGCTGCAGGTTTTTCTTTTGGGAAAGTAGAAATGAAAGCTGATATGAGTGGAGAGACGTTAGGTGGTATGTCTAAATAAAACTATCTTTTATCACTGATCCTCTGAGGTAAGTCTTAGTAAACTTTCCATTTTGCAGATGAAAAAACTGAGGCAGGAGAGCTTAAATGGCTTGTTAAATGTGCTAGGAGAGCTGACCCTGGAACACAGGTCACCCTAAGCCTAAAGCCGTACTTAGCCACACTGTATTTTGAGCAGGATGCCACAATGTTTTTATTTTCACAGGAGCATCCTGGGTTCCTGCAGGAGTGAGGGGAGCACGTTCAGAGACTGACAGGTCTTGCTCCCAGCTTATTTCTCTTGGATACCTCAAGCCACCATCCTAGAAGCTGGCTGTCTGCAGCCCTTCACAGCCCCCCTCACATCCCTTTCACCTGGTTTTAATTGGAAATTAAATTGCTATGCAAATACCTTTTACAAATGCCAGGTTGCTGTTTCTCAGCCCTCCAAGTTGTTCTTTAAATTTTCCTGGTTGTTTTTTTGTTGGTGTTTTGGTTTTGCTGGGGCTTTTTTTGTTGTTATTGTCATGATTCCAAAAGTTCCATATGAATCCATGAGAATAGAGGCACCGGCTCTCCTTGGTCTACAGAACCATCTGAGGCAGTCACCCAGTCCTTAAGCCTTTGCTTTTTAGAAATAAAAAACCCACTATTGTGCCCAGTCTCAAGGACCCCCAGAAGGACCCTCAGCAACACACCAACTCACCAAGATGCAAACGCAAGGCAAGGTTTATTTGGCGCATTCAAACTGCAGCAGGGATCCAACTCCTAACTGACGCAGTGTGCGGAGGAGAAGGGTGTCTCCATTGCACAGGGCAGGGTTTTTCAAGGAAAAACTACAGGAAAGCTGTCTTTGAGCTGGGGAGTGTGGGACAAACTACTATGGGCTGGTGTCTGGGGAAATTTTCTTCACTAACATTATCTCTTCAGCCAGGTGGACAGTAGTTAGCTGATTGGTCATCTTAAAGGTAAGGGAATACTTGTGGTTAGGTTGGAATGTTGTCCTGATTACTCAGAAATGGGCCTGATCTTTGGAAAATATTTAACTTCTCAAAATGTCTCTGGGTTCCAAGATAGAGGGACCTTGGCGCTTGCATCCCACCACCTGCCTGTAATGACTTCTACCAGGAGAAAATAATTAGCATCACACCCAGATTAGAATGAAATTTTAGGCAGCTAATTTCCAGCCTGCTCCCCTGATTACAATCCAGAGCCTTAAACAAATGGTCCCATTGCGGAGGGATGCACCTGTCAAATGTCCCATCTTCTCTAATCAGATCCGGAGTATCTGTTTGTATCCCAGGGGAGTGGTGGATTAAACCTCCCCTTAGCTTGCTGCACGGCACTGTTTGCTTACTCTCTGGATGAATTCATACCAGACAAAGACTCTGGAAGGGTTGTTAATTATTCCTGTAATCTAATTTATTGCTCCAGGCACCTGATCTATCCTACACCTCCGATAATGTTAATTTTATCCTTTTGTGAGCTGAACCTGGTATTCACAGAAAGCTGTACGATGTAATTTATTTCTCCCCTCTTGCCTTCTAAATATAAATTCTATTGAAAACTGATTAAATAGATTATGTAAAGCATGGTCATTGCATCCACTTTAAAGGTTAATCCTGCCATCATGTAGTCAGATAATTAATTTGTATTTGTTCTCGGGCGTTAATTTGAAGAGAAGTTAAGGTGTCATGGGCACAGTCCTCTAGTAAGAAGGTCACTGTATGCCTGCCTACGATAAAACTCCCAAGCAACAAGCTCAAAGTTTTGAGAAGCCAAGTTACCTTTAGGACATTGATGGACTAAATGCATCATGAAAATTGCACTATCTCTGCTTCAGAATTTTTGAAAATAAGTTTTAATAACTGCTATAGTTTGGATTAGTACTCCCCAAAGGTCCATATGTAAAGGTTTGCTCCCCAGGGTAGCACTCTGGGAGATGCTGTGGAAACTGGACAGATGACTTCATGTAAGCCTTAGGTCATGCCCTGGCAGGGGCTGTGGGAATCTCTCTTTGTGTCCCTCCTTCTGCTTCCCACCTCAAAATGTTAGCACTTTCTTCACCATAGCTCCACCAATGGGAGGCAAGGGCAGAGAGCTCTGCCTCATCTTGGACTTGAACTGCCAAACTGTGAACAAAACAAACCCTGTGACTTTGCAAAGTTAATTGCCCCTGTTACTTCATGGCAGGGGTGTAGAAGGGACTGACTCCTTCAGTAGCTTTCTTACTTTTGTTGGGAAGCCAGGCATGGGTTGGTTTCCAGGACTCTGGGATACTCCGCTGCTTCAAATGGGAATTGTGCTCACCATTCAAAACTTACTAGCCAGGAGAGATGACAGCAGATATTTTCAGAACTTCACCTGTCCATTGTCATGTTCTGTCCTTAAGTACTCCCATAATTGGTTACCTCTACACTTCTCTGAGGAGATTGAAACACCCAATAGTCTCCCTCCCTTGTGCTGCTAGGTTGCCAGAGAATTCTCCCTCTGTGACAGCCAGGGAGCCCTCTCCATGATTCACCTTTCTTGGCCAGTGGTAGGGACAGCAGAAGTGGAGCTTAAGGTTCATGTCTATTTGGCTTGTGAGTTTTCTTTAAGAAATGTTACACTTACACAAGAAGACAAAGCTTAAAGTTTTAGGCAATATGAATATATATCTGGTATGTAAGAAGAACTTACATTTATAAATTTTTAAAAGTGACTAAGACTATAAATATCCTAAAAGCCATAAAAATGACAATATTTTTACTTAAAAATATTTTTTCTTCCCTGCTTTTGTATAATACATTTTTCAAAATTTGGTCTGCCTACTTTGCTTGTTTCTTCATACAGCACCCGTTTTATAACATCACTTTTTTTGGGTGGAATGAGGAGATAATTTAGAGCTTCTGGTGTGGTGTCAGGATGTGTTTCTTATTGCGGGTAATTAGGTGGAAGAAAAGATTCCGACTTCACATGCTGATACACTGTCTTTCGTCCTGCTCTAGGATGGTGGCCGACAACACAGGAACCCGATAAATCTCATTTTATACCATTGCTATCAGAGAAAAATAGACATGAGGAAAATTTAAAGCTGAATATGTTGTAATGCATCCCTGGCAAGAGAGAACTTAAATTCTGTCTTCAACCACATCCTCTACTTTAGTTTTTCTCATGTAATAGAATGTTCTAGATGAGGTTGGACCCCAGCATTTCAGAACTCTTTCTTCTTCACTGTTCAGGGAGTTTTTGCCAATCTCTAAGAACCCTCCACCCTTTTTTGTTAGTTTGAAGTCTCTGGACACATATGCACAGTGAGCACTACAGTCTTAAGCCCGTGGAGGAGGTCATCGGCAGCCTCAGGTGCTGACTTCCACCTTCTATCTTGGTGTTGCTGCTGCCTACTCCAGGGGAGCCGGCCCTCATGTTTCCAGGGATCCCCCTGCCTCTGCTTCACATCTCTCTGTAGATGAGGTGACATTACAGACACACCCAGTCCTCTATAGGTTCTGGAGATCGAAACATAGGTCCTTATGCTTGTGTGGGAAGCATTTTACCCACTAAACCATTTCTCCAGGCCTAAGAATTCACTCCTGTCTTGAAGTGACCTGTGTCCTTGTTAAGAGGCTGGACAACGCAGCAGTCAGTGTAGGTATTCCCAAAAGTCATCCCTATAAGGGGATTGGCTATGTATGTACTTGATTCAGAACTTTAACAAAATATTCCATTTAGCCAATCTAAATGTATCTCCTACTCAAAATCCCCTCAGCTAGATATTGCAAAGATTGGTGGACATTCTGGGGCCTCCTGATACATGGACAAGAAGGAGGGAGGGGAAGTTGGAAAGCAAAAGTCATCAAATTTAACTAATGGAGCCAAAATGTACTACCGTCTATCATGTGGCTATATGGGTATATCATCAGTGTATGTCACAGACCTTTGGGAAGCACCTGCAACTTTTACTTCACAGTATATCTGCCTCTGGAGACTTGGTTCCTTGATTCACTTTCTTATTGGCAGTCAATCCTACCCATCATACTTTGGGTGCTGAATTTTGTCTCTCTAGGCTGGTTTGAGTGTAATTGACCCCCATAAGTGCAAAGGGGGTGGTACTCCTGGGAGGTGCGGCCTTGGTGAAGCAGTTGTGGCTTGGTTGAAGGAAATGTGTCACTGTGGGGGTGGGCTTTGTGGTCTCCTTTGCATAAATTTCCCTCAGTGTCACAGTCCACTTCTTGTTGCCTGTAAGACATAGGACTCCCAGCTCCTTCTCTAGCACCATGTCTGCCTGCAGGCCATCATGCTCCCACCACGGACTGGACCTCTGAGCCTGTAAGCCAGCCCCAATTAAATGCTTTCCTTTATAAGAGCTGCTACAGTCATGGTGTCTCTTCTCAGCAATAGAAACTCTAACTAAGACAATGCTTGGCCTCATCTAAACAACGTGGTACCACTTATAGCATCATTTTATGGAAAAAGATATGGCAGAGGGACATGCAAGGGGAAGAGACCACAGGTTCGAAAGTAACTCTTCCTTGCAAGAACTCTCTCCAGAAGAAGAATGTTAATTCCCTAATGGCCTAATTTACTTGCTTTTGGCTCTGTCTCCTAAGGGTCTGCCATGACACTTCTTAGCATTGCCACACAAGCAAATAAGTTTTCAATGAATGAAATGCAGAGAGATAAACGCCATCAAAATGATCACAACAGGCAACCACAGTTTTGAGATCTCTTCATGAAATATTTTTGATTCTGCATCCTTCCTGGAAATGTCTCTGCTTTCTCCCTGCATTCTCTTGCCTTTGGATTTATCCCCTGTTCTATCAATCCCTTCTAAATGTTCATTGCTCTGGAGACAGTTATACAGAGTACTAAATAAATAAGGAAGCAAATAAAAATAATTTAGGAGTCAAGGAGAACCCTCAGTCTCTTATGTATTGGCTGTGTGTCTTTGGGTAAGTTATTCAGTATTTCTGAGCCTCAACTTTACAATAGCCTTAAAATAATTAGAGTTGTCCTGCAATACATGGTGCAAGTGAGTTCACACAGCCGCATCTGATGCTTTGTTATTTATTGGTCATGGGAAGGTGACAAGGGTCACGTGGATGCAAACATCACATGGAACAGTTCCCATGATGCAATCTTTTCCAATCCCACCTTTTCATGCCCCACACCGCCCTGCCTTCTCAGCTTTCATCTTTTGTACAGAGCAGGATGTATGCCTCTGGACCTGTGTGCACAAAGACGGTAGTTAGAGCCACAGGTTGGAGCTTACAAAATGGTGTCTGGTGAGCAAGCAGTCTCGTCAAGTCAGTTCTGCAGCAGAACCTGTCTGTGGGGAATCCGTATTCACTTCCCTTAGTTTTCAAAGTTGCTAATATTCTTAACCAGGCACTGGTGACACACAAACATCAGCATTGTCTACTGGGCAAGGTGACAGAATGTTCTGCTTGCCTCCTCTCCAGGGAACTGTTCCATGGATTCGGATGTAAATGAGAATGAAGCCGCCTGTCCTGATTTGCATTTGCTCTCAGTGAACCCGCTTTCCCTCCCAAGTTCATACTCTGCGCATTTGCAATGCTGAAATGACTGCCAAAGCAATTTCGTTTTTCTACTCTATCCATTTTAATCTGTTTAGAAAATCCTTCCCTCAGAGCTCAACTTTTACTCTATATTAATCTGGTCCTCGTTGCCCAGGCTCAGTTCCATGGTGTTCCTGCCAGCTCACCCGCTCTGCATCCAGGTCTCTCCACACTGCTCCTTCTCCTGTGACCTGGCAGTCTGCTGTTCTTTTGTGTGGTTTCCCATCCTGACCTTATGCCCTGGTTCCACAAAAGGCATGTGGGCTCTCTTGAAGGACCAGGAGAATGGCAAGGTCCTGAATCAGATTCCAGAGTGTGAGGGACTCAAGACCCTGCCAAAAAAAACTTTAGTAAAACTTGACATCTGACCTTTAATTGACACAGGTTGGAACTTGGCAGGTCTTTCTTTAAATTATGAATTACAGGTTCTTTTTGAGAATTGTGACAATAAAAAATGAACAACAAAACTGCATAACCTACAAGTGTGGATGTAACAAGAAAAATCTAGATGTGCCATTAACACATAGGGTATATGTAGATGATCATAATTATATTATTATGATAGTCATAAAACCATTATGACTAGCATAAAACACAAGACTATATTGTAAAAAGCTAAACTTTATTCAAGACTTAAACAGGAAAATGCAGATTATACACGGTACCATTTGCAGTTGAGAGAAAAGCAAACACTTGTAAAAGACACAGTATTAATTATACTGCACAAAACTATAACTGAGTATTTAGTCAGCGTTCTATAACGCAAACAAAACACATAGGATGGCCAACACAGGGAAAGAGGGGGTTGTTTAGACTGTTTTGTGTCCCTTCTAAATTTACATGTTAAAACTTGAGCCCAAAAGTCAGTATGATTAGAGCCAGGCCTTTTAGGAGATACCTAAATGAAGTCATAGAAGTGGGTTCCTAGTCTAATAGAGAGAGAGAACATCCCTTCTCTCTGTGTGCACCCAGGGAGCAAAGGCCAGATGCGGACATAGCATACAATTGGCCTCTGTCACCAGGTAGAGAACCCTTCCCGTATCTGAGGTCCACTTCTCATTGCTAGATAAGACATCATCTAGACCTCTCCTCCCAACTTTGGCAATGCACTTACACAATTCAAACTGTGACTGTTACGGTGGCCTCAGCGGACTTGAAAAAACATTTTATTTTGATGGTTTTGTTTGTTTGATTCATTGCTATTGCCCGAGAAATATCTTTGAAGACCACATAATCTTTACTCTTGTGAAATGCAAGAGTAAACTTTTGATGTTAATCATTTCAAGAATACAGTCATGGGTATTAGCTGCATCCGCGATGTTATATCTAGCTTCATAATACCTTTCATTTGGGAAAACTGAGTGTCTGTACCTTTCAGCTGAAAACTTGTTCCTTCCCTCTGTAACTACAGTTCTGCTTTCTTTTTCTTCCCTCCCTCCCTCTCTCCCTCCCTCCCTCCCTCCTTCCCTCCCTCCCTCCCTCCCCTCTTTCCTTCTTTCCTTTTTCCCACCCCCTTTTGAATCAGGGTTACTCTGTAGAGTCCCAGATGTCTTGGAACTAGCTCTGTAGACCAGGCTGGCCTTGAACTGCTTGCCTTTTGCCTCCTAAATGTTGGGATTAAAGGCATGGGCCACCACTGCTGGGCTACCATTTTACTTTCTGATTCTATAACTTGAACTACTTCAATGTCTTTGAGTGAAATCAGACAGTATGGGAAGATACTTTCTTTTTATGACTGATTTATTTCATTTTACATAATGACCCCAAGGATCACCAAGTTTACAGAGTATATAAGAATTCCCTTCTTTTAAGAATGAATAATAATGAACAATACTCGAATGTACATTGTACTGCATTGTGTTCATCTATTCTGCTGGTGTGTTCATGCACATGCCTGTGTGCATGTGTGTATATGCGTGTGTGTGTGTGTATGTGAGTGTATGTTAGTGTATGTGAACGTGTTTGTGAATGTATGTGTGTGTGTTTGAGGAGGGGTAAGCTTTGGGTTTTTATTTGTTTTAGCTGTTTTCAAGCAGAGTCTCTCTGTGTAGCCCTAGCTGTCCTGGAACTCTCTATGTAGACCAGGCTGGGCTTCAATTTATGAAGGTTCACTTGCTTCTGCCTTCTGAGTGCTGGGATTAAGGATGGGTGCTAGTACACTCAATTTATCTATTTAATTGTAGGATTTAATAAGTTGCTTTCACACTGGAGCTACAGTAAGTCATGCTGTTAAGAACATAGTTATAGGGCTGTGTAAATAGCTCAGTGGGTGAGAATGCTTGCTACAGAGTCATGAGGACTATTTAGGTACCTATTACCTTCATAAAAGAGAACTATGGCTGTATACACCCGTAATCCCAGTGTTAGGTGATGGAGACAAGCAGAACCTGGGCACTCCCTAGTCAACCAGTCTAACCCAAATGGCAAGCTTTGGGTTCATCATGAGACCCTGACATCTTTCTCTGGCCTCTGTGTGTATGCAGGTGTATTTGTACCCACCCACACATGTGCACCCCCCCACACACACACACAGGAGCACAGGTATATAAATGTCTCTTCTAGGTTCTGTTTTCAATGCTTTTAGATATATACAGAGAAATAGAATTGTATCATATAGTAATTGTAATTCTATAGTAACTGTCAGTTTTTCACAGCGGCTCTAATCCTAAGTCCTCCCTCTCCCTCCTCTCTCTTCCTCCCACCTCCTCCCTCCCTTCTTCCTCCCCTCCTCTCTTCCCCCTTCACTTCCTCCCTTCCTTCACCAATAGTAACTGTATTAGTTACTTTTCTGTTACTGTGAAAAAGAACCGTGACCAAATGCAACTTAGGTAGGAAGAGTTATTTGGGCTCATGTGGGATGAGAGTCTGTTGTGGAGGGGCAACGGCCACAGGAGCAGAGGCTGGGAGCTCGCATCTTGAACCACAGGCGTGATGCAGAGAGAACAAACTGGAAGTAGCCAAGGCAACTTTAGTCTTCTAACTGCCCCAGTGCTCTGTTTCTCCAGCTGAGCCTAAACTTCCCCTAAATAGCGCCACCTGTTGGGGAACAAGTGTTCAAATGCCCTAGACTATGGGAAATATTTCTCACTTAAACCATCACACAGTGACCATTCTAATGGGCACAGGGTGGTATCTTATTAGATGGGATGACTATTTTCTCACGGTTACTGATGGGAAAGTGCCTCTCTAGCATTGGCAGTGGTCACCTGTTGCACATGGAACATGCACATTTGTTTTGGAGAAATGATCCAAAGCTGCCCTTGGTCACATACATGTAAAGGAATCATCTACCTCTTATTTGAGGGTGCCTTGATATCACTCAGTTCAATGTGTCTGCTGACATGTGGGTTCTGTGCACTCTTAGCAAGCTTGAAAGTTGTTCTATATCTGAATTTAGAAGGTGCTGGTCCCAAAATTGTCTTTTATTGGAAGATGGGAAACATCTCAATATGGCTCAGAGAAGTTTGGCCCCGTGTGAAAGGTCTTGTGGCTGAGAATCCAGGCTCTGTGGCATCGTCTTGTCTCTTAGCCTCATCTTATAGATAAGGGACTAAAGCTCGACATAATCTAACACCTTGTCCATGATCATCCCTAGGGAGCTGCAGGACTAGATTCAAGCTCACTCTGACTCCTGAGTCTAGAAACATCGTCAAAGGCACACACAGACACACAAAGACACAGAAACACACACACACACTAGGAAAGAGATGCACACTTACCATTGTCTTCTCTAGTGCTGGAGGAAAGAGTCTAAAAGTGAATAAAGACAGACATGGACTTGAGATCGATGATAATCTTCTAGGCCCCCATGGCACACTAGCTATCCTCCATGTCTCTTCTCATCTTCTCCAAGCAATTTTCTGCTTTTTCCTACCTAGATCTGTGTTTTATAATGCTGGACTATTGTAGACTGCATCTTTAGGGTATCTTGCTGGCTTGTTCACAAGACTCTTGTTTTGGGGCACAGTGGCAAGGCATCAATCAGTAGAGGGAGAGGTAAATGGTTGACTTCTTCTGTGATGTCAGCACAGGTGTATGTGCACATGCACACACACACACACACACACACACACACACTGACCTGTCACCTTGGGACATTGGTGTACTCATGTGTATATGGGTTTTGTTCATAGTTGTCAACTCCTGACTGCAGCCACGCATGGGGTAATTGTGCATGATGTGTCCTCTGCAGCCCTTTCTGCTAGCCCTTTTTGTTTGCATTGTCTCCCCATACACCAAGGCATTTCTGGGTCCTGACAGTGAAGTTTTTCCTACTTTTGCCAATTTAGCTTGACTGAGAAGATCTCTCCAGGCCTGGGAGTGGTCCAGGGCCAGGCCTTGTTTGAATGTAGATATTGAAGAAAGCTTTTGAGACAAGAATGCTAAGCAAGCACTGGGACATTGGAAAGAGACAAAACAGGGTCTGGAAATATTGTTCAGTCAGTTAAGTGTTTACTGGGCAAGCATGAGGACCCAAGTTCAAATCCCAACACGTTCATAAAAGCCATGTATGTAGTTCATGCCTGGAACTCCAGTGATGGGGACAGAAGAGTTGGTAGTGGAGACAGGTAGATTCCGGAAACTCCTTGGCCAGCCAGTCAAGCCCAAATTGTTAGCTCCAGCATCAGTGAGAGACCTTGTTTCAAAAATTAGGGTAGAGAATAATAGAAGGAAGACACTTGATGCTGATTTCTGACCTCCACACATGTACCCACATATGAACATGTACATGTACAAATACAATAAAATAAAATGATAAAATTAAAGAGGCAAAATGCTCCTGGTGTTAATGTGAATCCATGAATCCAGACCTGCAGTCTATACCTTAGTATTGAATTCACATGAACCAGTGTTCCCCCCTTTGTGTCCCTGTCACTCCATTGTGTCCCTGCCACTGCAAAGACTTCATTAATTCTCCCCCCTGAAGAAGTGCTAATGATGTAGTGATGTGGAGACTGTGTTGTCTTTTATCTTAAAGCTTCAAAGAAGACTGTCTTCACTGTCCATAAAATTCATGTGTAACTCTCCTCAAATCTCTCCTGAAATATTTGGACTGAGTTTCCTTTGTTCCCCCCCCCCCCCCCCCCCCCCCCCCCCCCCGCAAAATAGCCCTCAACTGTCTTCCTTGAATAATCTCTCTGTAGTGTGAAAAACAATTACAGCCATTTCCTCCAGGCTAAGCATCCTGGTAACTTAAATCTTTCTCAAAGATGTTTTCTCAACACACCTCTCTGAAGGACTGCAGCTTTTGAACCTTCTCATTTCATTTGGAAAGGTGGGAAGAGGCTCCAGAATTTTGCACAGAAGGGCTTTGCTGGGAAAATCTGTACTCTATTATAGATTTATAATACTGAAAGTTCTACAACAAATACATGTCATTTAAGTAAATAAGGTCTTCACTTAAATCCCTCCTCACCAAACATGCTTATCTATAAGCCCCTTCTTTGTTTGGTTTGAAGTAATTGACTGTTGTCTGGGAATGCAGTGCTGGTGTAGCTTTTATGGCCCACCAGCATGTTGTTATGGGAGATGGGGTAGGATCCTTTGGTCTTGAGGTGAAGGCTTTATGGTTTTGTGGGATTTATCCTGCTGGAGCTTCCTCTTCTTAATAGAGGTGTGGCTGTTCCCAGGCTCTGTGAAAAGGAGCATTTAGGGAACCAAGCCAAAAGGGGAGACTTCCTGGGAGCAGGGCTCACAGCAGGAAGCTTTCACAGGGAAGGAGGAGGTCTCAGCTTTCTTAAAGAAAGACCTCCCTTAAAAAAAAAAATCTATTTTTGCCTTTAATGAATATGCTATTTCTTGGCAAGGACCCAAGGACTTTACAAGAGAGTGCCATCTCCTACATTCAACTTAGGAACATGATAGAGGATGCCTTAAATAGAAACCTTAAATTTAAAGAGGAATCTTGTATTGCTAAAATAAAGTTCAGAATAATGAGCTTTCAATTGGATTTAATTCTTTTTAAACCTGTCTGCATTTTCAAGCACCCATACAATTCCATTTCAGGGAACTCTGGGAGTTGGTACGGTTGGGGACTAATTCCCGAGATGTGCTCTTGGAATCCAGTAATTGTCCTGTGTTCAAGTCCACAGAGAAACTTTTAAACAAAAACTGAACTCTTCATTTTTCCATTTCTCCTGTGCTCTAACTTTTAAATATAATTCAATCTTGGCTTGGGAAATTTAATGAATTAAAGTACAACCATTAGCTTAAAGAAGAGAATCTATTCCTGGTTAGTTCAATTATTTTGAGGAAATTAACCACTTAGAAAAGCGACTCCCATCTGTCTGCATGGTGGCATTACCCAGGAGCTCACAATACTCCCATCCCAAATTCCAAGAGTTTATGTTTGGATTGGGGCTGGAGGAAGAACAGCCATTATTCATATCTTTACAGACTGCATAATTTTCATCTGCAGTCAAGGTTAGAATCATTTAAAAATGGAAAGAAATCATACTTCATAAGCAACTTACCAGGAGGCTGTTTCAAGAGAAGAGCCTGGAATTCAGAGGAGAGGGTTTAGTCTTGTTTCTACTTCATTTGGAATAGATTGACGCACTTGGTCTCTCTGTGTGTCACTTCCTTGGTCTTATTGATCAAAGAATTTAAAAATAGACCCAGAAAGGAACTTCAGGACTATTTATTGGACTTGGAATGTGGTTTAGGCTTCAGGCTAGAAGTGTTTGAGAAAGGATGTAGAAAAGAGGGAGATAGTTACACTTATGCACATCTTAACACTTTATGTGAAGGAAAGGGAGCAATAGGAGATGCCAGGAAGGGCCCATCAACTGCCTGTTTCCCAGGCACCATTGGCTATTAGGGTGTCAACTTTCTCAGAGACAGATGAAGCGATTAGTGGTCATCAATACCCTGGAAGATAGAAAAGTGAGTAAATAAATAAATAAAATATGGGAAAGGAAGGTAGAGTTCAAGCATGTTAATAGAAGATTTCCAAGCTGCTTATAACTCATTTTTAAGTTCTGGCCTTCTATGGTTAGATAAAAAAAAATTAGAGCATCCCTGTCATTACTTGTGCAGGGCATCACTTGCAGAAGACACGCACAAGATTGGGCTCATCAACATCCTGTCACAGGGACAGGGGTGGGTGTTGAGGGGCTCATGAAGCTCTGCCCTTCCCTAGGGAGTTGGGGGCAGTACACTTGACACTGTCTTCAGTGATTTAACCACCGGTAAGTTGCTTGTGCTCCTGTATGCAATCCTAATGAAACTCACTGGATCACCAACAAATGAACAAATGCATGGATGTAGAATGGGAAATAGTTGGGAGGGGGAGGGTTCAGTGAGAGGAGACGGCAAGAGGCAGGGTGAATAAAAAAAAAAAAAAAATCAACTGACCAAAAAGAAAAATACTCCCAAAATCTTAATTTCCAAAATCTCAAGTACAGTGTTACATATTAAAAGAGAATTAAGGTTGCAAATGGAATTAGGATTGTCAATTAGACTTTATATACCAGTGAATAATTCTACAGTGTCTGGGCTTGTTATAATCTCAGTGTCCTTAAAAGTAGAAATGGAGACAGACAGAGTTCAGTGATTGTAGTGTGAATGGATTGTCATGAGAACAGAAATCAATTTGCCTATGTTTGTAGAGAGTCTTTCTCTGTCCCATCAGCCAGCTCCCAAACAACTACATGGGGACTTAGTAATTATGAGAGCATGGCTAATAGCATAGGCTTGTTTTTAACTAGTTTCTATAACTTAACCAATTTCTATTCATTTGCATGCTGCCACGTAGCTCATGGCTTGTTACCTCATCTCCTACATGTCATGTTTCCTCCTGGTCACCTTGAGACTCTGCCTTCTTTTACCCAGCATTCTCTCTGCCCTGAAAATCCTGCCTAGCGATTGGCTTGTTTATTTTTTGTTGAACTAATCACAATGACATCTTCACACAATGTAAAGGAATATTCCAAAACACGTTAGCAAGGAAGGGAACCATGAGCCAAGGAGTGTGGGAAGCTTCTAACAAGATGAGAAAATGCTTCCTATTCAGAGCCTCAGAGAAGATAATGTAGCTCTATTAGCGATGTAATAAGAGCCCAGTGAGACAGAGCCCCAAGATAATAAATGGGGGATGGGCAATAAGTCTGCAAAATTAGAAGAGTGATTTTTTTTTAAAAAATGTATTTATGGGGTTGGAGTGATGACAACAATTAGGAACACTTCTAGCTCTTGCAGAGGACCCAGGT
Source organism: Phyllotis vaccarum (assembly GCA_033318265.1). Classification (NCBI taxonomy): domain Eukaryota; kingdom Metazoa; phylum Chordata; class Mammalia; order Rodentia; family Cricetidae; genus Phyllotis; species Phyllotis vaccarum. The sequence goes on from JARWLC010000002.1 coordinate 146,652,238, forward strand.
TTGGTTCCCAGCACCTATATGCAGTTTATAATCATCTATAACTCCAGTTCCTGCTTCTGAGTTCTACAGGAACCAGGCACTCATGGCTACATATACACACATGCAGACAAGACACTCATATACATAAAACAACAGAAAAATGGTAAATCTTTTCTTTAATGTGCTTGTTTTTGAACTCTCAAGACACCACACTTTAGCACAAGTCTTTCAAGGAGTGATAAAGAACCACAGGTTGCCTACAATTATTTGCAACATTGGAGATGGATCAATGGTGGGCTTTAGACTGGCCTCAAGTTAGACGACCAATTCATGGCAGGAAATGCAGGTAGTAGCTATTCCTTAACTATTTCTTCCCACTTTGGATCCAAAGTATCAGACCACAAAGAGCAACTTTCAGCTTACTTAACAGCATTAAACCAAACAACATTAATGCTCAGTATTTCTCTGTTGGTTGGCCTATAAGAGTGGAGTACTGCTTTCCGTCCAAAGGCCCTATTTACCAGTGGGAGGTGGCAAATCTTCTGCCCCTTCGGTAAAACTGTGGGAACAAAACTCTGTACGCCCAGTTCGTCCTCTCTTTCTCTTGTGCCCACTTTGTTTTCCAAGTTGTATTGTCTTTTTACTTTTATTCTATTAACAATGCAACTTTCTGTCTCCCGCTCTTCCATCTCCACTCCCCAATGCCTTTATTCTGACTGTTGACCACCCTCTCTCTAATCACTATGTTCCATTTTTGAGTTTCTTTCTTATCCTGTTTTGAAATTCTTTAATCAGTGAGACTACAGTCTCGCCAAGGGGACTCTGGCTCCTAACACTCAGAACAGGCTGTCCATTGAGAGCTATTTTTCTGAAGTGCGAACAGCCTGGAAAAATCATTTTCTCCCCTCTTCCTCTTTTTGCTGCCTTGAACCCAGATCCTTCTTGTTCCCAAAGACTTGAAATTCTCTGAGTATGGTCATAAAGGGCACAATGAAGTTATAGTTTTCAGATTAAGACATCAGGTACCTGCTAGCTCCATGCTTTGCTAAGAACACTTGAGGTAGTGTGGCTTGGCCAAAAACACCCAAACATTTGAACAAACTCATAGTTACTATGCCTATTGCCATGGAGAACTCATGAACTACTTCTGGACTATAGTGTTTCTTAATTGGCGAAGTAAGATAAAACAAGCCGAACTCCCAATCCTTTGCCAGCAACATGAGTCTATGAGCTTTAAAGAGCCCACAGGCCCATTCCGTAGACTCCAGAAAGTATTCTTACCTATGAACAGGAGAAAATTGTGCCCATGAAGCTTCCATAATGAGGAAGTTCCATAAAGAGCATAGAGATTTTTCTTCTGGAAACCTGGTTGCTTTGCAGTTAATACTAAAATATGGTCTTCAGTCTACACTGACTTGGCTTAGGAATGTGGATCTCTCTGTCAGTTTTGATGGAGAATAAAATCTTGTGGTTTGAAGATCAAAGCAAGCTCACATCAGAGCTTGTTCTGTGGGATTGCCAGGAAGGGTTTTTTATTGAATTCAGGGAACATGTAGATTAGAAATGGTTGTGCAAGAAGCAGATGAATTGTCTATGCTCATTAGAGCTTTACAATCTTTTAAGCTTTGTGGTTTTTAACCTAGCATGCATCAGAACAAAGGGAGAGCTTTGTTCCACATGTCCCTAGGCCCCACCCTAAGCTTCTAATTGAGGAGATCTAGACACTTTGCTCTACTAACAAGTTATTAGACACACACACACACAATGATGGCATTGATGGTCCTGGAGTTCCAACTTGGAAGTGATTGCTATAGGTCTCACTCTCCAAACTTATATTTCCAAGAATCTCCAGGAGTGCTAGTTAAAAATGCTGGTTCTTCAGTGGAAAACTTGATGCAGCAGATTCACAGTGGAAGTTGAGCAGTTCTTATCATAATGAACCACGGCCATCAGGACTTGGTGACTCAGCCAATTATCTGTTGGTTGCACCAGAATCACCTGAAGGAACTTACTTAAAATGCCATTCCCTGATGGAGAGGCGTCTCATGGTTAGGAGCACTTACCTGTCTTGCAGAGATAATTTGGTCCAAATTTGGTCCCTAGCACCCATCTGGCAGCTCACAGCCACCTGTGTGTAACTCCAGTTCCAGGAGATATGAGTCACTCAAAATGGCCTCCATGGGCATCAGGCACATTTGTGGTGTACAGACATATATACAGGCAAAACATCGTATAAACCTTAAAAATAAATAACAGATTCCCAGAACCTCTCTTAGAGACTCTAGTTGTGAAGAGCAGGGCTGGTGATCTATGTATTTTGAACATCTTAAATGACCTTGTCCAGTTCTAAGCTGTCCTGCTGTGTAAGGCAGGGTCCTAGGGAAGATAAGACAATATTCCAGGGTTAGTAGAAGACCATGTGGTCTGCCTGCTCCTGTTTCTTCTTGTTGGGTCAGTCAGAGGCAGCATTTATTTCTTCTGCCACTGGCTTTCCAGTGGAGAAGCCCAGGGAATCGCGCACTGCACTAAGATCCAGTACCACCTCAGACTCCAACTGGAGGTCCCACAACACAAAATGACTTTGAAAGTCACTATCCAGAATACATGTCACAGGTTAAAGGGCAAGATCTACTCTTCCTTCTGATGCAAGGCACAAACAGGGTCTTCAGGGCATCCAAATAGCTCTTTGATATAGTTACAAACTGAAAGCTTCTCACGGCTATCTCCTACTGAATCTAGTAATTGCTGTAACTCCAGGAACACAGCAAAATACTGTGTTTACTGTCACTATTTTGTTATGAAGGATTCAAATGGGTAGTCAGATGAGACACATGGGACAGAGTCTAAACTGTTCTGTTCAGAAATGAAGCAAGTAAGCAAAGGGAATAGCTTGGTGATCTGGGACTCCTCTTGGTTTGAACTATGTACTCTACCGTTCTTCTAGCAATGCACTTGGGAGCCCGATTTACTTATTTACAGATACTATGTGCGTGTGCATGTGCACACACACACACACACACATACCCCTTTTAATAATTCATCTAGCAACCTGCTGGCAATATGGGATCCTCAGAGTCATCAGGATACATGTATATCTGCTTTAAACAATGGAAATTATCACTCACCTTTGCAATTATCTGTAATGTCTATTTCATTTTAAATACATTTCTAGTGCATTTAACTGTGGGCAATAGGCTGATAGAATCTAGGCTGGTTTGTGGTACATACACACTAAGGCAACCTATGTCTTCCATGTGCCCTACTTACTAGCTATCCTTATACATAGTTGAGTGTACATATGCTTAAAATCAGATATATAGTGAGAAGGAACATGTGCAGTAGGAAAATGTTTTCACAACTTAATCTGTCAATCAAAATAAAGAACCACCCATGCTATACCCCTTTGTAACCAAATTCCTCCTTTGAACTCCTAAACAATAGTCAGGGTGCTTGTGGCCAACTATCACTCCAGTCAGCATATCTCTGCTCTACTACCACTTTGCTTTGAATAAAGTTTCCTTTCTGGTTTCCAATCCATGTGAGCCTTTATTTCAATTCTTAGAATAAGAGGCCAACAACCTGGGAACACTCAGTCAAGAGCGACCATGGTAATGGGAACATTGGTGTCTGTGGAGTCTGAGTAGTGTAAGCACTTAGAAATCACCAAAAGCAGTTTCCTTGCTTCCGCCGTCAATGTAATTGAAAGCCTTATGAAAACCTGGCGTCTCTGCTGCTCTTTTGGGTAGATGGCTGTATCAGTTCCTGCCTTCCTTTGCTTTCTGTTGCAATAATTAAAACATTTTGACCGAAAATAACCCGGGAAGGGAAGGACGTTGGTTTATACCTCCATCTCATAGCCTCATACTGAGGGTAATCGGGGCAGGGATTTAAGCAGTAACTGTATGCAGAACTGAAACAGAGGTCATAGAAGAATAATGCTCATGAGCATGCTCATTAAGACATGCCTTCTACAACCTTAGGATCATCTGCCCAGGGGTCATCCTGCCCACAGTGGACCGGACCCTTCACATAAATCACCAATCAAGAAAAATGCCTCCTCCATAGACATATCTGTTGTCTCCCGAGTATGTGCCATTCTGGCCTTTAATGGCCCATCCTACTAAAACCCTATGTTTATAGAGGAAATAAGGAAAAACCTGTTTTCCTGCACTATAGACGCTGCCACCTACTGAGTGCTAGCCTCTTGGGAGACTCGAGACCTTGGGTGTGCCGGATGAGGGGGCAGGGTGTGAAAGAGAGTTAAGGTGATAGGGGAGACAAAAGGGGACACACAGAGACACACAGAGAGAAGCGAGAGAAGAGCAGAAGCTGGGGACAAGCATGGATTAGAGTCAGTGTGAGTGGAAGGGGCAGAAGGAATCCAGCATGGCGGGAAGCTAGAGGGGAAAAAGCTAGGCGAGATGCAGTGGCAGGACAGAAGCATGGCTAAGAGACAGACAGGTCTAAGATATAAGATGTACTGAATAAAGCTCAGGTCTCTCAGTGTATGGAGAGCCTGAATGATGGAACCTAATAAATGACTCCTGAGTGTAGACTTATTTAATCTTGACGCTCCTTGCCTGAGACAAAACTCGGACCACAAAGAAACCGGACGCGGTAAGTGGAGGTCATAACTGAGACCCACTCGGTACATATCCACAGGCCAATCTGATGGAGGCAATTTCGCCTCTTCCCAGGTGACTCTTGTTTGTGTCAAGTTGACAAAACAGGTGCGACAACTGCCTGACAAGAAGGGAGAAAGGCAGGACTTATGCTGCCTTACATAGGTAGCATTGATATGTTTCTTTTTGGCATGGAAAGTGTGTGGGCAGGGGCAGAAGATTGGCTGGCCACATTTTTTGGACAACCAGGAACAAACACAGGTGCCTAAGGGGATGGGGGGGGGCGCATTTCACAGTCAAACTACAATAGTCTCCTTTAATTTGCATCAGACTAGGGTTCAGCTCTACACAGGCATGCTGCTGTCTAACTTAGTCTGTTGGTATAGAGATAAATCTGCAGTCACCTTGGATTCCATGGGCAGCAAAACCTCACAGGATAGATACTTGCCTGTTGTGGGCAATTATCTATGATGACAAGGACTATCCTCTCCCACACCAGAACCAGTTTCTTATCTACATCAACATCTACATCTCTTCACCCTGCCTTGTAGAACCAACACTGAGACAAAGATTACCTCAACCATCACAGCCTGATCACATGCATTTCTCTCCCATTGTTAACATATTTCTTCTGCTTAGCATTACATCAGTACCTTGAAGATAGACTTAGGGGTCACTGACTCCTGTGCTGGTTCTTCCCAATGTGGCTACTTTGATTGAATCTCCTTTCTCTGATGTTTGCTATTATTGGTCTCTTTATTTAACACATTGAGACCAATAACTAAGCCTACCCCTTTGTAGAAATGGGGGTTTGTCCCCAAACTCTTGATTTTAGGCACCCCAACTGTCCTGGCATGCCAGTGTTTTCACCTTTCAGGAAGTTCACCTGTTGTCATATGAAGCTCCTGGCCCAGACTTTCCTGCCTAGCCTCAGGGCCCGGACTTTCAGACCCACAGTCCCATAGTCCCACTGAAACACACAGATGCTTGCACTAATTGAGCACTGATTGACCTGGAGCCCAGGCATATAGCTTGCTAGCTCTTTACCCTTAAACTAACCCATGACTCTTATCCTGTTCAGCCATACGGCTTGGTACCTTTTCTCAGAGCAGCATAGTTGTCCTCTGCATCTTCTGGCTTCTCTGTAGTATCTCTGTGGCTCTTCTTCTCTGTTCTTTCTGTTCCCAGAGTTTTCTTAGTCTGGTAGCCCCGCCCACACTTCCTGTCTGCCTTTGGCCAATCAGCGCTTTTTATTAAATCAGTAGGCGGAACAATTATTTACAGTGTAACAACACAAATTCACTACAACCTGTGCTTCAGCATTCATAACTTTTGTTCCATAGGTATGATAGATTAAATAACTAGACATATAACTGAATTTTCATCTCCAGTCCCAGCCTCTTCTTAGAGATTATTAGGAGAAACATCGAGTTTAAACCCAGTAATAATTAACTGGGGATCTTTCTGTCATGGCCTGTTCCTCCTTGAGTCTATCTAAAGACCCACATTGAGTTTCCTTATTAGCATAAACTCAGATATAGTCTGCAGTGTCTCATGAATAGCAAAACTCCTCTTACTGTGGCTGGAGAATGGAGATTGGCAAAAGCTGTGTCAAGATTAGCATGGAAATGAAGTCAGTTGGCAGAGAAAGTCTAGAACCTCTTTCCTGACTTGGTTTTATATAAGAAAGGAAATGGTCTAGAAAAGACTGCTAGGTGCAAACATAGAGGAGGCAGGTGCTATGCCCATGTGCTGGCCCAGTGTTTTTCACTTAGCGCACTAGCCTGCTGCCACTCTTAGAAGTTTCTTTCCATTCATATTAAATGGAGGACTCCTTTTCTTCAGACGGTATATCCTTGGTCCAGCTCTTTACATTGTCCTTCTCCTTCCTTCCTCCCTCCCTTCCTCCTTTTTATCCTTCCCTCCTCCTCATCCTCCTTCTCAATAGTTATATAGAGGACTTCGATGGGTTTGGATTAAGAAATCTAAATGAGATCACTGGGAGTGTGGGAGGGAAGCAGACAGGATTACAATTGATAAGACCTCGAACACAGAAAGGTAGGATATCTTCACTGCAAAGATAACACTCTTGTCCATGGTTTTAGGCCATTTCTGGGAGGAGGATGGAACCCCACACAAGGTCATACATCCAGACTGCAAACCTGAGTTCTTGTTACCTTAACATCAGCTATCTATGCGTGAGAGGTCTATAAATTTTATGCTTCCAGCCTTCACAGCCTTCACAGCAAAGGTGGATTGTGCTGGAATTCTTGCTTCTCACCTGGTGAACTGCTTTAATAAGAAAGACTCTCCCCTCTTATGTCTCCCAAATTCCCCTTTCTACCCTGTCTTGTTTCACTCCTCAACCTCATGCCCCACACCCTTTACAGTTCAGTGTGTAACTATTCTGGCTGGAGTGGAGACACATTAAAAATAATTATACTGTATTGTATTTATGTTAGTGTTTTGTCTGCATGTATGCATGGATATGTACCACACGTGAGCCTGATGCCTGGAGATATCAGAAGATGTTAGATCCTCTGGAACTGAAGTCATGATCATTTGGGAGCCATCATGTGGGCTCTGGGAATCAAACCTGAGTCCTTTGAAAGAACAGCCAATACTTTAAACCACTGAGCCATCTATCCAGCGCTAGCAAAGGTCTGCTAAGGAGAGACACTTGTGCTCTGCTCTTTAGCTATTGAGACAATGGAGTCCCAAGGAATTGGAATTTCTTCAGAAGTTTCATTCTGGTGACAGTGAAGGCGAAGCCTGTTGCTAGCAAGAGCGGGGGCTTGCACCCTAGAATGAGACTTCATGACATTTAGGACACATCTGGAGCTAGGAGTTGAGACCATGTTTGAGGATGGTCTTAACCAGGACGGCTTAGGTGCATCCCTCCTGCTCTGTGCTTGTGAACAAGAATCCCTGAAATTAAGCTACAAAGACCCTTAAAACTCCATGGATTATGGAGAGTTTGGAATGTCACAGATCCAGACCCTAATTACACTGTCTCTTGGGCCATCCTTAGCCCCCTCAGCAGTCATCCTTGCCCGCCTCTGTCTTAGACCTAACATCCTGACTATAGAGAAAAACCTATTGTAATATATTACTTAATGAAACTCTATTTTCCACCAATTAAGGTGTTAAAAATGCTACTGGATAATATCTGAGGCCTATAGTTGAGATTCCTGGCTAATCTGCCTCTGATGTTTCTACCAAAGTATTTTTAAAATACCTTGAATTATAACTTTCCTTGTTCTGTCACTATAAAAGCTCCACGAATCGGCTTCCACATTGGAACACCGGTTTTGAGTAACTTAAGCCTGTGTTTCCAAGCTGTGGTCACTTGAATTTGGCTTTAGAATAAACTAATCTCTTAACCTCTCCCAGTCTAGAGCTATGGTTTGCACTGACAAGTGAAACCTCAACTTTGTGTCACATGGACTTGAAAGGGGAGTCACTAGGTCTTTTTATTTGTTCCTGTTAGGGTTTTGTGCAGATCTGGCACAGTAGGAAACGAATTACCAGGTTATCTGGCGGCAGGTGTCTATGGATGCAGAGGCCTCATAGGGGACATGGCGGGAGGCAGCTGCAGGGTGGCAGGAGACATTTAGAAGCTGTTGCTGTGTAAAAGGACTTTATCATTATGATAGAGGGATATGGTTATGATAACAGAGAAGGGGAAGGGAGGGCAAAGGAGAGGAAAACAGAGAGATAAGAGAGAGGGAGAATAGTAATGAGGAGCACTCCCAAAGAGAGAACACAGGTGAGAGAGAGAGAGAGAGAGAGAGAGAGAGAGAGAGAGAGAGAGAGAGAGAGTCTGTAGCTCAGGAATTCTTCTTAAATGGAGCTTGATGTCAGAACTCCAGAGGGCGTAGCTTCAGAGACCAAAGTTCCTGTTCCTATTATACCCACACTGAGTAAATTTCCTCACTCTGCTCTTCACTGTTGCCCGTTGCTGGCATTGGCCTACTGTGGATGTGTCTCTGGGCCTCAGGCTCTGACCTCAACAACGCATAACAAGAATATTTGAAGGCAGAATGCACACACACCCATAGATCTCAGTTACTAATACCTCAACATTCCAGTTTAGGCCCCAAGTTGAGAGCCCCAAAAAGGAGGCAGAGAAGCACACAACTGACCCTAAAATTTATCATTCAACAGCCATGGAGTTCTCGTGTGGCTAGGCTCAAGTTGTTCTAGCTACACGGGAATAAAGTGGGATGAATTTGGTGTCCGCTCCGCATGGATTGAGAGACTCACTCGAATGTGGAATGGGTGACATGCTCGAGGCCATACAGGTCTTTTCTATGTGCTGTTCCTACTTTTGGGGTGCTAGAGGCAGAGTCTTCCAGGTTGCCAAAATGCAATTGTGTAGAATGTGTAAATGTATTGGCTAGCCTATGGGGTTATTTTCATTCAAAGCACAACCTCCCATTTCCTCTTTGTACAGATTAGCCAGTCACATCAGATAGTGAAGTCCAGTTCACACCAATGGGATGAGACAAAGTACCACTCAGAGATGGTAAGAGGCCATTTCAGTAAGGATGTTCACTAGCCCAGATTGGCTTCTGGTGCACATTTTTGCATAAACAGGGACTCTCACGTTGTTTGTGTGTTCCTTTGTGTGATACATAGGCTATTCTGTTCCAGACCTGTCATGGATAGATATCGGCCCTACTCCTGTGTTGACTTCTCGTGGCCATAATTAACTATTCCTAAAATCTTGGAAATTGAAGGGAATCAAAATTAATCTCTCACTGTCCTGGCAGTGAGTGAGTCTGCAATCAACACCACGATGGTGAAATTCTCTTTTAGAGGGCTGTGTTTTTTTGTTTTTTTTTTTCTTTTTCAGCTTCTGGTGGTTTTAACATTCCTTGGCTTATGACTACATCAACCCAAGCTTTACAGCTAACGTCTTAGAATGATTTACTGTTTTGTTTTACATTAGTGTGTGTGTGTGTGTGTGTGTGTGTGTGTGTGTGTGTGTGTGTGTGTGTACATTTGAGATTTACTTCTCTGGACATTTCTGATGGCATTTAGGGGTACCTGGATAATCTAGGATAATCTCCCCATCTCAAGGACTTTACATCTGTTTATTACTTCCTATCCTTTTTTTTTTTTTTTCCGAACAAGATACCATTTTGACTACTAGATATTATTGGGGACCATTATTCATCCTGTGATGGCATCTCTTAGAGAAGAGGACACTAGTACTTATCTTTGATCTCCAAAGAGCTCTGTCCAGGGGCCAGAAGGCTGAATTTGGAAAATCCAGTCCCACAGAGGCCCAGGGAAGATTCTCCCTAGGTTACTTTTGCAGAGTTCATAGCCACAGGAGAATCTGACCTTCTATTGCCTGGCTTATATGCAGGCTCCCTGCTGTCTGCTCACAGGTCCTTTCAGGGGTGAGGGTAGGATGGGGTGGGGGTTAGGGCCTCTCTGAAGCTCTGTCTGAACCCTGAGCTCACCCAAGGCTGCTAATGTGAGGCGTGAGGAGGAGGTCCCAGGATGACAGGATGGATAAAGAACTGTTTCTCATCTGGCTGTGACTAAGATCCTTGGCCTGGTCCCAGGCAGAGGGCTGCCAGCATCCTTTGCCTTTTCCCTCCAAGCAGAAAGCTCACAGAACTTCCCAGGGGAACTGATTCACAGTCCTACAGACTCCCAGCCCTGCCGAGACTGATAAGCAATGGAGCAAAGCTTTGCCACATCTTGTTAGAGCCAGCTGCAAGGTAGGACAGCAGAAAGAAGAGACCTTTGAAGTGCAAATTCCCAGCTACCGCAGGGTCCAGGTTGTGTAAAAGGTTTCCTTCCAGATCCTGCTGGGAGGGGGTAAACTCAGGGAGCTTGCAGTCACTGTCACCGGTATAGGAGCCAAATAGCAGTAGCAGTGGGCTTGCCTGAAAGAATAAAACGCATGTGTGTCTCCTCTGTCTAGATGTTGACAGGCAGCCTCACCTTCTCTGCCTGCAGTTTGGAAGCTCAGAGTTTTGGCTCTGCAGGGCAGTGTCCATTCCCACCGGTCTCTAACCATATGGAAACCTTAGAGACTCTATCCAGAAGAACCCCTTTAACCATTGCCTCATCCCTGCATCTTGCTTACTACAGTCCTCTTTAGTTAGAATATGCCTGTTTTGGAAAGGGCAAAGTACCTAGGAAAGCAGCAGATATAGATGGCAGAGTTGGGAAAGATGAGATCATAAATTCTCCTCTAAAGCCACTTTGGTTTTAGCCTAGTAAAACTCGTTTTTGGACATTGGCCTCCCAAACTAGAAGAGTATAAGGGGACATGTGTATTATTTTAAGCCATCAGGTTTGTAACCATTTTCTATAGCAGCCACATGGTCCTAGATCATGTTTCCCATCTTTTATTAGTAGAATTAAAGTATTTTATTGTCTCTTAGTTACTGACAAGAGCTCTCCGCTCCAATCTGTTGCATGAATTCTAATTGGTCTTAAAATAAAAACTCAGAGCCAGATATTGGGGTAAAGCTGAAAGATCAGAGAGACAGAGGAACAAGCCACAGCCACTTCTCACCACCGGGGTAGATCCTGTCTGTGGGAATCCTCAGACTGAATAAGGCCAAAATGGAAGGGCCAAACTATTGTCTCTTCCTGCCTTAAATCCTTCCTCTGCTCAGCCATCTCACTTCCACAACCTTCCAAGTGCTGGTATTAAAGACGTGTGTCACCACTGTCTGGCTCTATTTCTCTTTTGGACTGGATTAATATCATGTAGTCTAAGCTGGCCTTGAACCCACAGAGATACAGTGGGATCTCTGCCTCTTTCTTTAGCTCAGAACTCCAGCACATACTTACCCAGACTCCTCTGTTCAGTCTGGAAATGATGTATGAGCACTACTACCCTGTATGTATGCACGCCCTAGCTCCATCATTGGCTTTCTGTGTCTGAGGTACCTTCTCCAGTCTGCCTCCATGCAGATGGCACTTTAAGCTCAAGTGATAGTTTTTCCAGTGAGACCTCCCAGTTCTCAGCCCATGCCCAGTGAAATGTCATTTGCTCTCTTTGAATATGCACAGCATCTTCCCTGTGGCACATGTCCATTTTACCTCATATCTGATGTATATTTTTGTACATTAACTTTATAGCACTTAAGATATTTTTGAATTATTTGTTCACTAAGCCATTGAGTAAAGTAAAATCTGAACTATATTACAGTGAGGCCTACCTGCTGCCGCTGTAATATGTGTTGGGATCATATGTTTGATCTGACATGATACAATAATACTTTACTCCGTTAGCTGGTAGTGGGTGTCTATGGATGGAGAGGCCTCATGGCCTATGCAGGGGACACGGTGGGAGGCAGTGGAGGGCAGCAGGGGACACTCAGAGGCTGTTTCTATGTAGAAGGACTTTATTATTATAATAACAGGGAGATGTTGTAATATCAGAAAGAGAGGGAGGGAGGAAAGGGGGGAGAGAGGGAGGGAGAGAGGAAAGGGGGGAGAGAGGGAGGGAGGGAGGGAGGGAAGGAAGGAGGGAGGGAGGGAAGGGGGAGAGAGGGAGGGAGGGAGGGGAGGAAGGAGGGAGGGAGGGAAGGGGGGAGAGAGGGAAGGAGGGAGGGAAGGGGGGAGAGAGGGAGGGAGGGAGGGAAGGGGGGAGAGAGGGAGGGAGGGAGGGAGGGAGGGAGGGAGGGAGGGAGGGAGGGAGGGAGGGAGGGAGGGAGGGAGGGAGGGAGGAAACACTCCCAGGAGGAAAGAAGCAAGGGAAGAGTGTATGTTGGTGGCAGGAATTCTTCTTAAATGGGGCTTGACATCAGCACTCAGGACAGGATGTCTCTTCAGAGGCAAGAACAGGATTCTAACACCGTGAGGACAGCAATGACTAACAGTAAAAATTAGCCTAGGGAAAGAGGGCAGGGCAGAGGAACCAGGCTCTGTTTTTGCTTCCGATTTTCTGTGTCTTATCCCCTACTTTCCTTCAGCGGATCCTGAGAGACACAGGGATAAACATTACTGGAAATTTAAGAGCAAAGGACTGAGACCATCAGATGATCTCAGACCACAATGTAGCTCTCTCTACTTGGATTCTTCTCCTGAAAACGCTGATGCTGATGCCACTTGAGGCCATTAACAGGTCAGTCCTAGAACGAATGGGGAATGGGGACCGCCTCAGCCTTTTGCAGCTGTCTTTTTATCATCAATGTCACCACAGTTTCTCAGTCCCAGATGAGCACAAGAAATTCTAAAGAGTCAGAAGAGGGCCTAGGCATCTGACCTTGAACTAGCACACAAATCTGATGGTCACTTCTCAAAAAAAAAAAAAAAAAAAAAAAAAAAAAAGGTAGCTGTTGGCGTTTCAGACTCTGGTTGCTGCCCTCACTGATTCTGTTAGCATTTAGACCTGCTGCTTTGGGATCTGACCAATAAGCAGGCAATATACCTTGGCCGACCCAGAGGTCATCCTACATGAAGTCCCCTATAAGAGAACCCCCCTCTCCTCTCTCTCTCTCTCTTCTCTCTCCTTTCCATGATGATGCTCTGTGCTCCCTTTGTTTCTCCGTTTCTTTTCTTAATAAAACTTCCCACTATGGCATGGTGTGAGTGACTTCTTCCTGTGCCTCTTGGTCCCCACCCACCAAGACTATGGCACCATTCTTAAAATACAACACACAGGGATTAATCTCAGGTTTTGGTCTATCACCCTCCGGCTGAGATAGGAAATATCAATACATCAGCTAACAGCTAAAAATGGGAGTAGTTGGCTAATTGGGCCTTTTAATCCCTTCATACACTAAGCCTCAGTTTCCCCACCAGGAAGATAGACTGTAATGATGGACTGTAATTCACAAGCCTGGGGCCCTCCATTTATGAATGGCCTAGGCCTACACTGTGGCTAAAGAGTTAGCAAAGACCAAATTAAGTAAATATCATCATGTCACTTCAGTTACCTAATGGTGACCATGCCAGGTCATTGGGGGTACTCACTAGTGACAAGATGTCTACGTGCCACTAAGGGAGACAGAACTGGTCTGATTTCTTTTGTGGGACCGTGGATGGAACCCAGGGCATCTCCCTTGTTCTCTATCATTGAAATCCACCTTCTATCTAGACTCCACCCTCAGACCAGAACTGCTGTCTTGTCTCAGCTGATCTTGTATTCTGGAAGGAGACCCAAATGGTTAAAGGACTTTTTCTCATGACCCCTTCCCTCATTCCAGAGGCAGAGGAGTATTGGCTGTTCCCACTGGTGGGGGTTGTAAACGCTAACCAAGGTCATGGTGCTGGTCCCTTTGGAGCTATCCCTGCTAATTCCTGAGATTTATTGCTGCTTCCCAAATAAACAAAGCCATTGGAAAAGCATAATCTAGATGGATGATCCAGAGGGAAAATTCATTTTTTTAGCCTTAACAGTATTTGTTTATTTCATAACCATTGCTATTAACCCCAAGAGTGGAAACCCACTGGTCCATTTCATTCTGATCACATAGTTAATAGCACTGTTACAATGAACTGGGTGCCCACCTCTGCCCACCGTAGGCAGGCCGTGTGAAGGAAGCAGCAATCCCAGAGAAATGTGGAATCTGAATGTGCTTCTCTATCAGGGTATGGGAGTCAGGGGCCTCGGTCTCTCTTGAAACTGAGCTCAGCTATGTTTACCATTCTAGTGCTCATTACCTGTTCTCAGAGTCATTGTCCCAGGCAGAAGGCTGACATAGTGCCTGGAGTCACAACAGAGAGGACAAAACAATTTGAATATTTGTTAATTTTAAACAAGATTGTACTTTTATTTTTAATTATGTGTGGAAGTATGTTAGTTTATGCACACGAATGCAGGTGCCCATAGAGACCAGAAGAGGGCATTGGATTCCTTGGAGCAGTTCTGAGCTTCTTGACATGTGTTGACTCAAAAATCACAGGTCACCTTAAGAGGAAAATAAAATATAAACTTATTCTGGAGCCATTTTGAGTGACCATGCCCTAGAACACTGGTGTAGGATTGTAGGGGGATTATGTTGTTTCATTGTAAATAATTGTCCCACCCACTGGTTTACTAAAAAGCGTTGATTGGCCAAAAGCAGACAGGAAGTGTGGGCAGGACTACCAGACTAGGAGAACTCTAAGAACAGGAAGCACAGAGCAGAATGCCCGAGAGAAGCCAGAAGATGCAGAGGACAACTATGCTGCTCTGAGAAAAGGTACCGAGCCACATGGCTGAACAGGATAAGAGTCATGGGTTAGATTAAGGGTAAAGAGTTAGCAAGTTATATGCCTGGGCCTTAGGCCGATCAGCTTAAAACTATTATAAGCATCTGTGTGTTTCTGTGGGTCTGCGGGCCTAAACCTTGAGGCTAGGCCCAAAAGTCTGGGCCAGAAACCTCAAACTACAACCTTAAGATGAAAATAAGAGATAGTTTATTCTGGAACCATTTTGAGTGACCATGCCCTAGAACACTGGTGTAGGATACTACCGCGTCCGGTTTCTTGGGGCTGAGTCTTGTCCAGGCGAAGGGCGTCGAGGTTAAATAATCTGCACTCAGGAGTCGTTTAGGTTCCATCATTCAGGATCACAATGAGAGACCTGAGCTTTATTCAGTACATCTTATGTCTTAGACCTATTTCTCCCCTTGCCATGCTTCTCTCCTGCCATGCATCTCGCCTAGCCTTTTTCCCTCTAGCTTCCCGCCATGTTGGATTCCTTCTGCTCCTTCTACTCACACTGACTCTACTCTCTACTCTACCGCGTCCGGTTTCTTTGTGGTTGGAGTTTTGTCCCAGGCGAGGAGCGTCAAGATTAAATAAGTCTACACTCAGGAGTCGTTTAGGTTCCATCATTCAGGCTCTCCATACACTGAGAGACCTGAGCTTTATTCAGTACATGTTATCTCTTAGACCTGTCTGTCCCTTAGCCATGCTTCTGTCTTGCCACTGCATCTCGCCTAGCTTTTTCCCCTCTAGCTTCCCGCCATGCTGGATTCCTTCTGCTCCTGCTCACACACACTGACTCTAATCCATGCTTGTCCCCAGCTTCTTCCCTTCTGCCTGCTTCTGCCTGAGTCCCTCCTCGTGTCTCCTTTGTCTCAGCTCTCTGTCACCTTGACTCTCTTACACACCCTGCCTCCTCATCCGGGCACGCCCAAGGTCATAGAGTATCCCAAGAGACTAGCACTCAGCAGGTGGCAGCGATAAGGAGATTTGTAGTTCCTTTTTCCCCCTGTAAACAAGGTTTTAGTCCTTAGGGGAAGAGGATGGGCCATAAGGCCCAGAATGGCACTTGTTCGGGAGACAACATCTCACTCCCCTTTATTAAAAAAATATAGAGAAGGAAACCCCTGTCTTAGGATCGACCCCTAGCCCCTGCTACAGGACCCGTCATTGGATGTGCCAACTCCTGTCTTAGGTAGATATAGCAGGCGGGGAAGTTGCCCGTCTTTGGGTGAGTCCTTCTAGCATTGATATGCATATCTGAGCATCAGTCAGGAGTTATAAGGCCAGAAGCCTGTTTTATTATTTTCTGCTGATGACCTTGCTGCTTTTGCAGCGTATTAGAATGAAAAGACAGCATGCCAACCTTTGAGGCAAAATATTAAGAAGGGATATAAATCCAGACCATTGGGAAGCCATTAGTCAGGGTATTCTATAAGCCACTAGTCTCAAGTGGTGTAAAGATATATGCTAACTGCAAGGTGTAATTTAAAAATTGCATTCTAGGGACCCCAAAAGCACTGGTTTAACAATATGCAACTGCTGACTTAACATTTTCTATCTTACTTGAGGTAACACAAATATCAGAATATCCAAAGTTACACAATAGCAATTATTACATATGCAAAATGTCAATAGGGCAGTTTGTTGGTTGAGGGATAAATCTTAAAATGTATTTGTCCATTTAAAGTCTCTGGAATTTCAAAGGCAGACACCACTCTGGCTGATAGCTGGTTCAGCAAGGATGCAGCTCTGGCTGTCTGGCTCAATGCATTTTCCGAGGCTGTAGCTCAAAAAGCAGCAGGGTGACTGTGTAGTTATTCGAGTTTCTCTTTTGCACCTGGGAGATGGATCTTGGTCGGAAGAAACGCCACTGGCATCACTGCAGCTGGAACTCGTACCAACAGGGCACTGGGATGTTCTTTACTCCAATCAGTTGCTTAAGCTGAAATTTAGAGCTGAACAGTTTAAAGAGAAACCCTACCCACCCTCCAGGGTTTGAATCTGTGTGAAGTGACCAAGAGGTATGGGGTAGCTTAAAAATGAGTGCTGGCATTCTACTTAGCAGTGCTATTAAAAGCAACTGCCTCAATCATATGTTATGAAAGCTTTTTGTATGGGCACCGTATTGGCAGCCGTGTCAGTGGCCTAAATTGAAGGCAAAAACAGTAGAAAACAAAGGGCTTTTTTTTTTTTTTTTTTTTTTAAACTTACTTACTTATTTATTGGCCTCACCAGAAGCTTCAGGAACCACAATCTTTTCATGTTGAACAGGACGCACACACCTCTCAGGTATCTAGATTGGCTTTTCAGCACCTGGTGGATAAACACAGACAGCCCACCCCCAACTCTGGCCAGCGGGTGCTGGCGGTTGCCATTGTCCAGAGGATGCATTGTGGCTGATTCCTTAACGTTTGAGCATTGAGATGAAACTTTTTGTGTAATTGTAGAGCCAAAATTATTTGGGTAGCTTTATCTGCCCACGCATTGCCTTTGGTCAGTGGTCTAGGCAAGCCAGAATGTTCTCTAATGTGTCCTACAAACACAGATTGCTTTCTGGACCATATCAAAATCTGTAAGCTTTGTAACTGGGTAACAATTTTTGATGATTCTCCCACATGAGGGGCCACTTCTAGTTGGGGCATAATATTAGCCACATAGACACTATCAGTATAAATATTAAGGGGCTCTTCAGGATATAATTGAAAGGCAAGTATCATAGCAGTAATTTCTATCAACTGAGCAGAGGCCTGAGGCACTACTACGCTTTTTATATGATCTCCTTTTACAACTATTGCTTTTTTAGTCTTGGAGCCATCAGTGAAAAGTAGACGTGCCCCAGCTATAGGTTGAGTCTTTATTATCTTGGGAAAGATAAAAGGGCATAATTTAAAACTCTGAATGATTTTATGTTTAGGATAAGCTTGAACTATCTGTCCTTTAAAGGTGCACAAAAACAAACACCAGGAATCATCATTTTGAATCAAATTAGCAACCATTTCTTGGGTATAGGGCAAAACTATTATATCTGCATCTTTGGCAAATAAAGCCCGCCCCAAGCATCTACCCTTCCATAACAATTGAACTATTAATTCAGGATAAGGAATAACTGTGCGCCCAGGTGATGCAGAAAGATGTACCCAATAAATGGGACCCTTTTGCCAAAAAACACCAGTAGGTGCAAAATTAGAGGCCAAGACTAAAAATTGCAAAGGCTGTTCATAATCTATTTGTTGTATTGACATATCTTGTAATGCCTGTTCTATTTTAGTAAGGGCTTTCTTGGCCTCAGGAGTTAAAATCCGGGTAGATGTGGGTTCAGCATCTCCTTTCAGAAGTTTAAAAAGAGGTTTAAGTTCTCTTAAAGGGACCGCGCCTTTATTCGCGGCCAGTGACTTGCTCAAATCTCTTAAAGGGACCGCGCGTTTCTATACGCAGCCATTGACTTGCTCAATTCGCGGCTAAGTTCTTAAAGGGACCGCATTTTTATTCGCGGCTAGCAAACAGAGCAGACCAAAGAAAATAACTGCTACATTAACTTTACGCTGTTTGGCCTGTGTCTCAGGCACATTGCTTGCTAGGTCTTACATCTTAAATCAACCCATCTCTATTAATCTGTCTGCCACGTGGCACGTGGCTTATCTGTTCTTTTTTATAAGTTTTTTTTCTCTCTCTTTTTTTTTTTTATTTTTTTAAACTTACTTCAGCTGGATCTCTCAATGTCTTTTATAAACTTTAAGGCTCCCCCCGTCAAGAACCATGTACTAAACTCCCTTATCCGAGTGCGGTCCGTCCTTTATTTTAAATTCCCTGTTACCTTAGTAACTCTGGAAGTTCGGAACCAACCGAACTTGCGCCTACTCCTGGGTTTATCCCAGACACTCCCCGGTCTCTGTACCGGTGACCTCGTCTGCTTGTCCCTCTTTATCCGAGTGCGGTTCGAGCTTTTATTTAAATTCCCTGTTTCCTTTTCCATATATATTTCTATTTATATTTCTTTTCTATTAGGCGCCTAATCCTGGGTACTTCCCAGATTCCCTCCCCCGGTCTCTGTACCGGTGAGTCTTGTACGCTTAATCCTACTTTCCTGGACCTCAGTGAGACCTCCACTTACCGCGTCCGGTTTCTTTGTGGTCGGAGTTTTGTCCCAGGCGAGGAGCGTCAAGATTAAATAAGTCTACACTCAGGAGTCGTTTAGGTTCCATCATTCAGGCTCTCCATACACTGAGAGACCTGAGCTTTATTCAGTACATGTTATCTCTTAGACCTGTCTGTCCCTTAGCCATGCTTCTGTCTTGCCACTGCATCTCGCCTAGCTTTTTCCCCTCTAGCTTCCCGCCATGCTGGATTCCTTCTGCTCCTGCTCACACACACTGACTCTAATCCATGCTTGTCCCCAGCTTCTGCCTCTTCTCCCGCTTCTGCCTGAGTCCCTCCTCTGCCTGAGTCCCTCCTCGTGTCTCTTTTGTCTCAGCTCTCTGTCACCTTCACTCTCTTACACACCCTGCCTCCTCATCCGGGCACGCCCAAGGTCATAGAGGATCCCAAGAGACTAGCACTCAGCAGGTGGCAGCGATAAGGAGATTTGTAGTTCCTTTTTCCCCCTGTAAACAAGGTTTTAGTCCTTAGGGGAAGAGGATGGGCCATAAGGCCCAGAATGGCACTTGTTCGGGAGACAACACTACTCCATGCTTGTCTCCTGCTTCTCTCTCTGTATCCCAGCTCTCTACTACCTTCTTAACTCTCTCACACCCTGCCCCCTCATCTGGGCACACCCAAGGTCTTGGAGGATCCCAAAAGACTAGCACTCAGCAGGTGGCAGCCATAAGGAGCAGGAAAGCATGTTTTTCCTTAATCCCCCTATTAACATAAGGTTTTAGTCCTTTGGGGAGGAGGAGGGGCCATAGGGCCAGAATGGCACTTATTTCGGGAGACAACAGGATACTCCAAATTTATGTCCTGATATGGAAGCCAATTCATAAAATTTTATAATTTTATAGAACAAAGAAAGTCATAAATCAAGGGGGAAATTTAATGTAAATTGGTGTGTACATTAAAGAGATTGGTACAGCATGATGAGGGAAGCTTTCCCAGAGGCCTCCAGTGTGCTCTGATGCATCCTTAGCTTCCGGGTTGGTAGAAACCAGTGGTCTATAAAGGTAATGGGGTTTTTTTCCAAAAGTTTTTTTTTTAAATAATCTATTTTTCACAGGATGTTAGTTCTGACACAAAAGTTAAAGGTAGCTCAAACTAAGGTAATTTTTCTTTAGAATTGCAACATCCCATCCTTCTCATATCGCTGCAGTTTTAATCTGTTAATCAGTCTTTGCAGGAATTCACATTCAGTCATAGGTGCCGAGAAGTAAACTCTGTCCTCTGTAAGAACAGTGCAGGCTCTAACCACCGAGCCATCTGCCCAGCTCAGTCCGTCCTTCCTTCCTCCCTTACTCCTTCCTTCCTTTCCTTCCTTTCTTTCTTTGATTGAGAAGAAGTGAAGAGTTTGTACTTGTAATAATGAAAAAAATTCTGGAAGTAATACTGTTGAATTTATTTTAATATATATTTAAAATAATTTATTTAACTTTTAAAAAATTCTTTGTGCACTGGTGTGAAGGTGTCCAGTTCAGATCTTCCAGAACTGGAGTTTCAGACAGTTGTGAGCTGCCATATGGTTGCTGAGAATTAAACCCAGGTTCTCTAGAAGAGCAGCCAGTGCTCTTAACTGCTGAGCCATCTCTCCAGCCCCTTATTGTTGTATAGATAATAAGCCACCAAACAGAGGCTTAAAATTCCTAAGCTTTTTTCCAACAGCTTAAAAATTAGAAAAAAGCTTCATTTTAAAGATAACTTTTTATATTTTGCACATTTTACTACAATTTTATCAAAGGGAGGTGTCTGCTTATCCAAACACATCTATACTTTCCAGAACTGCCTGACCCCTTCTCAAGCCCCAGAGCACGTGCCTAAGCCTTTGACTTTGGGGTGTCTCTGGAGCGACACATCTTGTTTTTCCTAGGGAGATGCAAAGCAATGTGTCTCACTTCCCGTGGCTACTTCAACAGTGTTTGGTTACTCCATTGTCCTCTGTCTCTTCTAGAAGCTGACACCTCAGGGCAGAGCCAGGCACCTCAGGGCAGAGCCAGGCTAGAGGAAGACTTTGTTTTGTATTGCTGGCCCAGACTCACTCCACAATGCCAAATGGGTCAGTGCAAGTCTTCGCCATGCAAATGTTAACAGACAAAAGACTCTCAAGACTGCAAGAGGTCTAAATACCCCTAGTCTGTCAGTTGTCACTATCCCTGTGACTGCTTGTATCCCATGCACATACCTCCAATATAGTTCCTGTCTCTAAGAAAGGTCAGACCCTTGTGACCACTTTTCATTGGTCTCCTCAGATAGCCCTTCAGACACCAGCAGAGACTCAGATATAAATTAAGTTTCATGTATACATATACACATATAGACTGGTGAAAGATAGATATATATACACAATGTATATGTATATTTGCATATGTATATATCTTCCACCAATCTCTATCTATGTCCTGGATATAGATTGAATTATTTTTAATTATCCAGACAGAGTTTTACAGGTTCAGGCATTTTAGGCCAATTCACATTTTCTACTATAAATTCCATCTGGAAATTACTTATGGAAGCTGAGTCACCTCCCGCTTTGCTGAAGCCTGAGCAGCCCATTGTGGAGGCTTTCCTTATTATTCAGACTCATTTGCAGGCATATGGGAGCAGCAATAGATGTCTGGGGGAAGATTCACTCCCAGGTTCTGAAATGCAGTGGATACTTTGTGTTTATCACCTCTCTGAGGATTTATGACTACCTAGATGTTGTATTTCCAGAAGCTGCATTCTGAAGGAACACTTCCTATCATGCAGGAAGAACAACTTCTTTATTCATTAAAATATGACAGCAAGCAAAGGGCAAGAATTAAAAAAAAAAAAAAAAAAGCCCAGAATGCAAACTTATTCAAATAGGACCTTTAGAACATTTCCTTTCATCCTTCACTCCGGGAGACATTTCGCAGGTGGTACGGACACCCTGCAGCGTTGCCCAGTCTATAATCCTTTATCTGTAGCTTTAGAAGAACAAAAGGTGTGTCATAGGAAGGAGGGAGCATCACTGACAGAATGGAAATTATTTAACCTCAGAATGTTTCTGTTGGGTTTCTACCCATGGATACCCACACTGCACTGGAATTATTAAGATCAGGAGAGGCTACTGGTCAGGAAGGTGGAGCTGCAGGACCGAATGGCAGCCTTCAGCAAAATCACACTCTTAAAAGAAAGCAGGGAAGTAGATGTCTTAGTTACTGTTCTATTGATGGGAGGACACACCACGACGACCAAGGTAACCTATAGAAGAAAGCATTTAATTGGGGGCTTGCTTACAGTTTCAGAGCATGAGTCCATGACCATCACGGTTGGAAGTTTGGCAGGAGGTGGATAGGCATACAGAAACGAATGTGGGCCTGGTTTGTGTTTTTTGAGCTCTCAAAGCCTACCCCCAGTGACATACCTCTTCCAGCAGGCCACACTTCCTAATCTTTCCCCAAATAGTTCCACCAACTGGAGACATAAGCATTCAAATATATGAGCCTCTGGAGGCTGATCTCAGTCAGTTACAGTAAATTTTTACTGCTATGAAGTCATGGGTGGTTTAGTTTGAAATTTTGCACGTACCCTGAATGTCCCACAGTACCTCAGAATATGATTGCACTTGGAAGTAAGGTCATCCTGGAAGAGGGTGTGTCCTAGCAGGGAACACAGGACAATAGAGCTGGCTGAGGTTAAAAGTGCTCATTGCTTTTGCACAGGACTGTACTTTACTTCCAACATCCATATTGAACAGTTCCCAACCACTTGCATCTTCAGCTCCAGGGGATCTGATACCCTCTTTTGGTTTCTGTAGGCATGTGCATAAATAAAAAAAAAAGTAATTTTTTTTCTCTTCCAAAAATTCAAACTTGTATACAGAGAAATGTCTGTATACTGGATTGAAAGGACAGTGTGAAGACACGGAGACAATGCCATTCACAAGGATCACCAGAGATTGACATCAACCACCAGGAGCTAGACAGAGGTGTGTAGAGCAGAGACTTCACAGCCTTCTGAAGGAATGAAGCCTAACCTTCAGAGGCATGAGAAAGTAAATGTGTATTGTCTAAGGCACTTAATTCTGGGGTATCTTATTACATAGTTACAGGACACAAACACAATGTTTAGACTGAAGGCATTCATCATGGGACCTTGTCGGACAAAGGGACAGATGTGGTCCTCAAACTTCCTAATGCTGTGACCTGTTAATACATATTGTGGTGATCCCAGCCTTAGTTAGGGTTTCTGTTGTGAAGAGACCCCATGACCACTGCAACTCTTAACTGGGGTGACTTGCTTACAGTTTCAGAGGTTCAGTCCATTGTCATCATGACATGGAGCATGGCGGTATGCAGGCAGATGTAATGCTGGAGTAGTAGCTTAGAGTCCTACACCTTGCAGGCAACAGGAAGTTGACTGAGACACTGGGGGGAGGGGGGGTATCCTGAGCATAGAAAACCTCAAAGCCTGCCCCATAATGACGTACTTCCTCCAACAAGGCCATACCCACTCCAAAAAAGCCACACCTCCTAATAGTGCCACTTTGTATGAGATTATGGGGGCCAATTACATTCAAATTACCACGACCTCCAACCATAACATTTCATTACTACTTCATAACTGTAACTTTGCTATGGTTATGGATTATAAATAACATTTAATGTTGTGAACATGTCTCACACCTGCCTACCTTTTTTGCACTTAACCTCAGGCTGATGTCATTGCCATCTGGACTAATTTAGCCTCTCCTAGAGGATTCCAAATGTCCTTTCCCTCTTATATAGATTAGTGGTTTTCAAATACCTTCAAAGCCAATTAGATACTCATGTATTAGTAAATTATTTTTTTGTGGCGCTAGGGATCCAATCATTGCCTCACCTACATGCTTATATGTACTTCACTGCTCATCAGCCTCCTCAGCTCCAATCATTTTTTTTATTGTGTCTAATTGAGATGTCTTTTGTTTGTTTGTTTATTTGTTTGCTTTTTTGTCTCTGGGGAATTGGGAGGTGGTGTAACAGAATGCTTGAGGCTGGTTTTTTGTTGTTGTTGTTTTTAAATGAGCTGAATTTTATTTCTTAGGCACAGTTCTGGAAGCTGGGTTGTTGAAAACCTCCATCACCCTGTAAAGGTTTTCTCATTATATCATTCTTCAATGGGAGGTAGAGGAAAGGAGATGGAAGAAGGAGGAAAGGAGAGAAACTGGGGAGGGATGGTTAGAGCCTCTGCAGCCACCATGGCCAGCAGAGTAGCCATCCTTGGCAGGTAAGAAGTCAGCTCGGTTTCATGTGACTCAGTAGCTGGAGTTGGCTCAAATTTCAAGAGTCTGACCCTGAGTAGTTTACTTTAAGCATATTTAAGCACAGTGAAATTAGGTAAAATCTTGGGCGATAACTAACTCAATCCTTTGTGAACAATAAAGCTTCAGATGTGACTGTATTAAAACTATTTGTAAAGTACACGTGACATCTTCCATAAAGATTGGTTCTATAGATTGACAACTCATGATAAAGATCTGGAGGAAGAGGTGGCATGGTCTCAGATATACTGATAGCACAAAGGTCACAGGCTATTAACTACATAT
This sequence comes from Phyllotis vaccarum, assembly GCA_033318265.1. Classification (NCBI taxonomy): domain Eukaryota; kingdom Metazoa; phylum Chordata; class Mammalia; order Rodentia; family Cricetidae; genus Phyllotis; species Phyllotis vaccarum. The sequence goes on from JARWLC010000002.1 coordinate 146,676,709, forward strand.
GCTCCCAGTCTTCTGGTTATGTGTCCTTTCCTTTGAAGGGACAGCCATGTTTCTTTTCCCTCATGTTTATCTTTGAGCACAAGGATGTCCAAGCTTTCAACAAATGATGGCTTTTTATAATCAGTTCACTTCCGTGATAATGTTTTATTCATTTCATGATGTTGGAGTTTATGTTGGCCTAGTTTCCTTTACTGTTAAGATAATCTGCATCAACCCTCCCCTCTTTAATAGGGATTGAACTCAAGACCTGTGCAAGCTGAACAGGTGTTTGCTAAATCATCAAACTGCATCACCCTCTCGGCCCTACATCTTAATGCTGTTACTATGGGAACTCCATTTAAGCCTGAATTTATAGGAGTTAGATATTCAAACAATAAGGCCAACTCATAAAAGCGAATGGTGGGAACTTTATAAATAATTCATGTAATATATATCTTAATACAATTATACTGTATATTATAATGGCTTGTGAATTAAACAATATAGAAAATTTTAAAGTTAGAGATGGTCATATTTCTCAACATATTCACGTAGGACAAAACAGTTTGTTATTAATAAGTTGACAATGTGTTCATTATGGAAAATTTATCAGCAATATCTTCTGAAGTTTTATTTAATTTATGTGTATGGGTGTTTTGCATTTACAAATATGTATCATGTAGGAATTTTTGATCTTCATGACCATCTGGGTGACACTGCAGGGCAGTGTCTGGGACAGATAGACTAAGTGGGGGGTATTGATTTTGAGATACCTACTATATTATTGAAGTCAAAATTTTAAACATTTTTGGGGGTGAAGTTAAACATAAATTGAGGTGTGACATTTTACCCTGCATCCCACTGTGTTAATATTGGACATCTTATTTCGAAAATTAATGATCGAGGTCCAAAGCAGTTGGAGGAGCTATAAAACCCTTTTAAAAACTTATTTCTTATTTTAGTGTTATGAGTATGGGTGTTTTGCCTGCATGTATGTGCAGGTACCATGTGGGTGACTGGTACCCTTGGAGTCTAGAAGATGGTGTTGTATCCCATGGAAATGGAGTTATAGATGACTGTGAGTCACATTGTGAGTGCTGGGAATTGAACCCAAGTCCTCTGGAAGAGAAGTCAGAGCTCTTAACCACTGAACCATCTCTGCGGCCCCCCCCCAATTCATTAATACTTTAAAACATCATTTATTTTTCAGGTCAACTAAATGTGTATGTTTATGGTGTGTAACATCATATTTTGAATTATATATATATCGTGGAATTAATATATGCATCATCTCACATAAGTCCTTTAATACTTTTGATTATATTTTGCACATTCCCTATTATACTAGCTTGAGAAAACAGGGCAGGAATCATCATTGTACATACAGTCAAAAAAGCTCAGCACAGCATCTGTGTGTCCTGCAGGACTGTGGGGGACTGGGACCATCTCAGTATGTCACTTTGAGTCACTGTGACTAGTTCTTCAGTTCTGGCTTCAGTAGAGCCAGAAAATGAATGACATTGCAATGGAGTTCCCAAGCACATCAGAGTCATTGGCTAGGATTTTTATTTGGTCAGT